>JAVGVS010000087.1:947994-1384893 GCA_032718565.1 Distichodus sexfasciatus | reverse complement strand
ATATAATATAATATAATATAATATAATATAATATAATATAATATAATATAATATAATATAATATAATATAATATAATATAATATAATATAATATAATATAATATAATATAATATAATATAATATAATATAATATAATATAATATAATATAATATAATATAATATAATATAATATAATATAATATAATATAATATAATATAATATAATATAATATAATATAATATAATATAATATAATATAATATAATATAATATAATATAATATAATATAATATAATATAATATAATATAATATAATATAATATAATATAATATAATATAATATAATATAATATAATATAATATAATATAATATAATATAATATAATATAATATAATATAATATAATATAATATAATATAATATAATATAATATAATATAATATAATATAATATAATATTGTGTATGTACGTAGTGTGTGTGTATATTTAATGTGTGTGTGTGTGTGTGTATGTGTACCTTGGTCTTGGCGTCTATCTTGGCTCCCCTGTCCAGAAGCAGTTTCACCATGTTCCCGTTTCCTCTCTTGGCCGCTACATGCAGAGGAGTGATGTCATTCTACACACACACACACACACACACACATAATTTTAATTAATGTTAATGTTTCTTCAATAATAATAGTCCAGCTTGATAAGTAAAACTCCACACTCCACACTACACATTCCAGTTAATACCATTATATATTTCATCATACTAACTGGGACATGTTTGCCCCTAAACCCTATCCATAACCATAGTTCTCACAGTCCCTTTAATAGAAAAGAATGAACCCAAATGGGGACACGTTTTCTCATGTGTCCCCACAAGTAGGTCTGTCCCCACACTAGGTTTGGAGTCTCACATTTGCGTCCCCAAAACACATCTAGTACAGAAACACACACAGTGTTGCCCCCGGTGGGTATGTGAGGTACTGTTGCTCCCCGTACGCCAGCGTCAGTGCAGCGTTGCGCCCGTAGGGGCAGTGTGTGTTTTTACCCGCGCCATGAAGTCCACCGCCGCCCCGCGGTTCAGCAGCAGCGTTGCCACGTTGATGTTGCCGTAGTGAGCCGCGATATGCAGAGGCGTGAAACCACTCTGGTGGGCACAAACACACAAAAGACTACATTATCCAGAAGCCATTTGCTCATCCACTTCTTCTAAACCCAACTCTGTGTGAAGCTTCTAATAAGCATCAGCACCTATATAAGCAATTATGATGAATATGCGTTAAATAACTTTAATAAATTTGTATTATAATAACCTAAAATATTAGAGACACTGTGAGTTAAAACTTTTGTACATCCCTTTAAGATGGTTTTCTTCACTATATCTTATGAAATAAATCACAAAACACAAAATAATCACAAAAGAATACTTTTATAAACATAGTTTATAAAACATAGTTATACAAGTACAACTGAAATGTACTTTTATTCATTGCTAAAATAATGCAAATTTAAACAGAAGTTAGGATTAGGATCAGGTTTAGAGTTACAATTAGCCTTAACCCTAATCCCAGAACTAAATATTAAACTAAAAATAATTAATTACGAGAAACTAAATGTAAATATATCTCTGCCGTAGAAAGTTGATGCACGACAACTTCAACAGTAAACAATTAATTGTCAATTTCTGACCAAATTCAATATTTTTTTTTTTAGCAATTCCAAGTTACAAAAAATTGTAAAAATATTCCACTTTCACATGAACATCAGCACCGAGTCCTCAACACCACTTTTTTGATCATGTTGTCAATGATTCTTTGCTTTAAACCTTATTTAATTTTGATTTTGCATGGTATTGAAGCTACCTGTTTAAGGTGTGTTTCACTTTGTTGCACAGTTACTTCTGAATGCAACAGTAAGAGGACTTTGAAAAAGTTATTTCATTCATAGTTTAACTCACAGTGTAGTTTTATTTACAAAATGACAGCGATTTTAAGGCATGACTGCTGATGCGAGATGGTAGCATGCTAAAGCTAATGCATTACAGCTAAAGCCCTCCAGTTGCAGCCACGCCCATCTCTACCAGCCCATAATGTGCTGTTAAGTGGGCGAAGTTTGGTGGAAGCCCCCTCTCCCTCTCCACAAGCTCCATCCACTTTACAGGACATCACTGAAGCTGCAGATCACATGTTCAGGTGGTGAAAGTCCAACAACATCAAACACTTCCAACCCCAGACCAGACAGGAACATCACAAACATCAGAGAGCACAAGAGATCGTTATGAGGGTGGAGAGAGTCCCGAACATGTCACCTCCGTCTGCACCAACCGCAGGAAATACAAGTTCAGAATGAAGAAATCCACACCAGAAATTTCTGACCATAAAATAAACTCGGGCTGTGTTCCATTTCTTGGGGCAGGTGTCTATATCGGGGCATTTTGGGGAAAATATATCAAAACATTCTCACAATGTTTCTTTTTAAATTTATTTCTAATAACCTAATGGGAATGATAACAAAGGTTCTGTTCATGTTAACTGGGTAACTCTTTTCAGCTACTTCGCTTTATTTCCCCCTTTTACTCTTGTTCACAACTTTGTTCATCTCTACATTTTTCAGCGATCACACAGCAATTACACAGATTCTCCAGGAAAATTGCCTGTCTAGTTAATTTTTGTCCCCGTTTAGCATCTTTTGAGTGATTAAAGATAAATTTGTAGCCTCTTGGCAGGATCTTCGTTCTGAAGTTGTACTTTTTCCCTCATTACAGTGAAAACATCAACCAACTGTGAGAAGCCGAGATTGTCCCACTGTCACACAAACGCAATCTCAGTTCCACGTCTGTGAAACGCTTCATGTTGGTCAGGAAAGTTCTGGAGAGTAACATAATTAACACCACCAGCACCAGCATTAACACCACCCTGGAGCTTCTTTTTGGAGGGAGGGGTGAGGAATGTTCTCTACCATGCAGCGCTATGCAACATCCACCTTAGCTAGCCTAGCAGCCATGCGGGGCAGGTTAGTCCACATTTAATGCTAACACTAACGCTAAAGCTTATCCTACATCAATGGAATGTACAGAGAGGGGAGGGCTGGAGTGAAGCTTGGGGGGTTTAGGAGTGCTCTCTGAAGCACCATACACCTCCTCCAGGTTTAAAAGCAAAGAGTAAAGGAGAGAGTGTTTATTGCAGCCTGACACAAGGGTTCCTCTCAGCTAGTCGCATTAGAGCTTAAAAAATAAAATTTAATTTAACTTTGTCACAGATCCCCCCAGACATGTGGCTTGGCTGCCACCTGGGGCCGCTATTGGGGGTGTTTTTGTTTCGGTGATTATTTGCCTGATTTAAAACTCCTGATTTTAGTTGAGTTCTGTTTGTTCATTGGTTAATGATTCTGTTGCTTGTTAAGGGCGGGGTTTATAGTCTGATTTTTGTTGAGGTTCTTGTCGGTTCACTGTTACTTTACCCTTGGTTGCTAGCATGTGTTTGGTTTGCTCATTCATAGAGAGAAAAATCAGCATTGTTTTCGGACATTGCTCCCTGTTTATTTTTGAAAATAAATCCAGAAAGTAGGATCTGCACTAGTGCCTTGATTTCCTTCGACATGCTAGCCAACGTGACAGACTTTTGACTGAAGAAATGGTGAAGTTCACACCCGGTTCAACACCTTTATGCAAAATGGTGAAAGGTATTTCTGCCATTTTATATATTATGTTAAGTGAGTGATTATTTGTCATTGTGAACCCAGCACAGCACACAGTGCACCACAACCAAATGTGAGCTCTGCATTTGGCGCATCCGTGAAGGAGCAGGGAGCAGTGCTTGGGGATGGTACCTTGTTCATGGGTACCTCAGTGGTACCTTTGCCTGTTTGGGGCTTGAGCCAGCAATGCTACCAGCTGACCCTTATAATCAGGGGTGTAGCACCAGGGTGTGCCCTATACACAAGCAGTCTCCATGGGCCCGACATAATATAATAAAATTCCAGGCTTCTCAAGGGCCTCCTGACACTTGGGGCCCTGCGAAATCAGTCCCACTTTTCACCCCACTATGATGCCCATGTTCTTGTAGCTGAACATCTCATTTCCATGTGTTCCTACCATACTGCACAACTGCTGCTTAGATAATAAACATCTGACACTAACTTTTAAGTTAAAAGTGAGATGAAGAACTCGAGTCCAGGCTGCAGAAGCATTTAAAACATTCCCTCCACCTATCCATCTATCCATCCACATATCCATCCATGCATCCATCCGTTCACCCCAATAATGGTCAGGAGAGGAGAGGAGGAAAGGAAGAGAGGAAGATTGCTGCTAGCAGAAAGACAAGGAAGGGAGGGAGGAAGGGAGGCAGAGCTCTACAGGAGAGGGGTGGAGTCATGTGGGAAAGCAGAGTGTGTCAGCTACTGGGTGATGCATTATGGGTAATACCTCGGTTGTTCTATTCACCATCATCTAGGGTGAGATGTGAGGAGAGGAGAGAACCGGCCGTTAGTGCAAACACACAAATAAACAGATAAAACACAATCAGCGGAAAGTGTGAGAATAAAGAGAATCTCATTAACAACATCCTGCAACCTTAAACTCAAACTTTAGTGTTTTAATGTAAAAGTGTGAGGGTATGAGTTGCAGATGGGGTTGACAAGGTTTTCATCTGATTTCTTATGTTTCACCACATGCTTTACACTTTTTCTCCTTATTCTTCACGGAATTTCTTAGTTCCACTGTTCCACGTTTCATCAGACCATCTCCTGTTACTCCTCTTAGTTCTACCTGCTTATCCAACCGTCTCTTGTGTAGATTCATATAGCTGCCTGTTGATGGGGATGTCCAGTTGGATGGACTTCTAAGCCTGACCTTAACCCTACACGTCCAGTTAGTTATCTGTTGTCCACATATCCATGCTAACCCTAGCCTTTATTTTTGATAAAAGGTTCTGAGAATTGGGAAGTGGTTGTGAGACACTGTAACATCTTTCTCCATAAACCGTGCTTCACAGTTTAAGAACCCGCCTCATCTTCATTTGGGTGTAAAAGGCAACAACAGACAGGAAAAGGAGAGGGAGAAAGTGAGGGATGAGGTGAGGAGGGAGGGGTCAGGTCTGACCTTCGACTCGACGTCTGCATTGTGGTCGTTCTGCAGCAGCAGGGCGGCTGATTTGGTGTCGTCCTTGCGAGCGGCAATGTGCAAAGCTGGAAGGCGAACTTTCCCCTTGGTGTCGTTCTCCAGAAGTAAGGAGACAACCTGGTCATGACCCTGCTGCAGTGCCACCGCCAGGGGGGTGAACCCGTCCTGCACACACACACACACACACACACACACACACACACACACACACACACACACACACACACACACACACAAACAAAATAAATATGTTATAGATAATTGCAATTATTTGGTGTAGACACACCATTTATGGCTTATTTTCGGCACATTATTCACACATGCATTTCTTGCCAATAGATAAAAATTAGTGGTGGGCCGTTATCGGCGTTAACGTGAGACTCTTATCGGGCGATAAAATAAATATCGCCGTTAATCTATTCACAAAGTTGGGTTGGGAGCTGGGTCTACACTACGCAAGCTATGATGACTTTCACCTTGATATTTTAGCGCGGATGTATCAATAGGGTCTGGCTGCAGATTTGCACTCGCACGCTCAGACACCTGCACTTCCGCAAGTGACGTCACTTGCAGTGACGTCTAGTATAGTGGGATCTGCTGGATTAAGATTTTATATTGTACTATTTTATAAAACTATTGTCAGTTTATCCAATAATACAAATTTGTTAATACAGTAGTTGTAAATTACGACGGCGTTTTAGTGCCACCTTTAAAAAAATCTAAGATTACGAGATTAAACTCGTAATATTTCGAGAATAAACTCGAAATATTACGAGAATAAAGTCGAAATATTTCGAGAAAAATCACAGAATTGCGAGAAACTATGGATGTGGAGGATCTATCAAATTATATCAAACTAAGTTTACAAATGTGTATGCATACTAAAGAGATTTTAATAAACCTTACCTTTGACGGTTGATGTTTGCAAGGTCTTCCGTAGAGCTAACTCACTGGCGCAGACGACGTGCTTGTACAGAACATATCTTACACACTCACGTAAAAATTCCACTTTATTTTCGTAATTTTGACTTTATTTCTCAAAATACTACGATTTTAATCTCGTATTACTAGGAGTTTATTCTCGAAATATTTCGACTTTTTTCTCGTAACATTTCGACTTTATTCCCGTTTTCAAAGACTTACTTTTAGTCATTATTTGGGTAGCACACATATTCTGAATGCCTTCGGCAGAATTCAAATGAGCCATTTTAATCTAGATTAATCTAGATTAATTCCAAGATTACAGTGAGATTAATCTAGATTTAAAAAATTAATCTATGCCCACCACTAATAAAAATGCAATGCAACTCTCTTTTCCTTTTGTCACAGGTTTAAAATTTTTTATTCTGTGTCCATCATTAAAGCTGTCATTTCATATTAACTCTATCCCTAGTTTAACCTGATTCAACCTTTTGAGAAAGTCTATAAACAGTGTTGTTTAGTAACGAAGTAATAATACTTCACTACTGTACTCAAGTATGTTTTGGGAGTATCTGTACTCTACTTAAGTTTTTTTTATTTTGTCAACTTTCACTTTTACTTCACTACATTTTCTAATAGAATTGCATACTTTTATTCCGATACATTTTGAGAGTGTCGTTACTCGTTACAAAAATCAAATTTGGTGCTTTCTCTGCTGCTTTTAGTTTAGGTGACTGCAACAAAAGCTTGAGGATGCTGACTTGTCATTGATCTGTGAATCACATAACTCCACACTCAACCTGTCGGCTATCTGTTGAGGTGAGCACTGAGCAGCCATCCCACAAGCAGTCATGGAGGAAGAAATAGTGGAAGCAGCGTCGGCTACAAACGACGGCGAAGAAGATGAGCAGCACCCCGGCCATACTTAAACACAATGTTTTCTGACGTGGATGGGAAAGATTCGTCCTGACGGATGAAATGCCTCTTTGTTCAGTTTCAAGTAATAACTGGGTTGTTATGTGCAAGGGTGCCAGCAAAGGAGGAAAAGAGGTTAGGGAGAAAAAAAGGAGGGAGGGATGGAGGGAAAGTTGAATGAAGCTATGTAGAAAAAACAGGTTGGTGTTCTGTAAATTCTTAAGGCTTTGAATTGTTTATGTTTCGAGGTGCCAGATTAGGTTTTTAAAGCCCTGTTTTTGAAGTGTGTGATGTAGGCAAAATTTTTCTTTACCATGCTTTAAAATGCTGAGTAAACGTTGTAATATTAAAAGTTTAGACAGCGTTCTGTTGCTATTAACATTTACTTGCACTTGTTCTTTCATTACTCAAGTACAGTTAGTTATAGTTTACTTGTAATACTTAAGTACAGTAAATACTAGATACTTTAAGACTTTTACTTGGGTGGAATTCTAGTTGGTGACTTGAACTTTTATCAAAGTAAATTTTTGGGAGGGTGTCTGTACTTATACTTAAGTGTTACTTTCGGGTACTTTATACAAGACTGCCTAAAATACTCAAGTTCATACATCCTATGCACCAAAAATCAGAAACACACACACCTCGGTGGCAATGCTCTGGCTGGCTCCGTGCTCCAGCAGAAAGCGAACCACGTCCAGGTGATTCTCCTGAGCGGCCATGTAGAGCGGCGTGAAGCCATTCTGAAACACACACAGCATTGTTTCACACACACACACACACACACACACACACACACACACACACACACACACACACACACACACACAATCTTGTATTACTAGCTTTGTGAGGTCTTTCCATTGACTCTCATAATGACTAGATGTATATAATTCACCTACACCTAATCCTAACCCTAACCTTAACCTCAGTAACCAAAAGCACATCTTTTACCTCCTTTAGTTTCTCAAATAAAACAAGCACATTTTCTATAAAGTCATTTCTCCTCATGGGGACCTCTCAAATGTCCCCACAAAGCCCAAAAAACAGATAAAAGTGATTTTAGGGGACAAAAAGGTCACCACAATGCAATAAATACATGTCCACACACACACACACACACATACACACAGACACACACACAGATGACTCAAAGGGACAGGCTACGTCAAACTCAGCTCTGTCCTGATGAAATCTCAATGAACTCTGCTGCCATAGCAACAAAAATCTGCTGATGCATTCATAGAAAGGACATTTTTGTGATGACTGTGCACAACATACACAAACAGTGTGAACAGGTGATGCATGTGTTGAGTGTGTGTGTGTGTGTGTGTGTACCTGGCTCTGAGCATTAACATTAGCCGCGTTGGTCACTAGTTCCCGCACCACGTCCGACTGGCCGGCCAGGGAGGCAATGTGCAGCGCTGTGTTTCCCTTCTGCAGCGTCAACACACACAACATGTTCAGAGGGGACAAAAAGTGACCACACGCACACACACACACACACAGCCCCACACCTGCTGATGCCAGTCTATGAGTCTCTCTGTGCCCTGAATGCCACCCCTAAACCTGGCACAAGGAAGCAGCATTCCACAGCTGGCCTATGAGGTGTTGTTTCCGCTGGCCCACACTTAACCTCTACACACACACACACACACACACACTTGAAGTAAGACAGCAAGTCTTTTCTTAGCTGCAGAATGTGTCATGAGGGATCACACGTCCAGTCTGTGTGTGTATATATGTGTATTTGTGTTTGTGTGTGTGTGTGTGTGTGTGTAAAGTATACCTTGGTGGCAGCGTCAACAGTAGCCCCCAGTTTGAGCAGCTCTGCCACCACTTCCACGTGTCCCTCTTTAGAGGCCAAATGCAGAGCGTTCAGGCCATTCTGAAAAACGCAGAACCAGATTCAGTAGCACCAAAACAAAGAGTTTGTATAAAGTATAAAAGTATAAATGTGTGAGTAACAGTGGGAGTGATAATGAGTAGCATTAGCTACAGTATGTGTAGCAGCAACAGTGCAGGTCAAAGTGTGAGTAACAACAGTAGTGTAACCGTGTTAGTAGCAGTATGAGAAAATGTAATAACTTTAACTGTCAGTGTAAGTGAGAGTACTGGTAACAGCATAAGTATGAGCAACAGAATGTAGCAGTATATACAGTATGTGAGCAACAGCATGTAAAAGTAGAAGTGAGTGAGTATAACAGTGACAGTTTGAGTAAGAGTGTAATAGCAGTAAGAGTGTAACATTAAGAGTGTGAATAATCATAATAGTGTAACAGTACCAGTGTAACAGTGAATAGCAGTGTAACAGTATCAATTTGACAGTAACAGTGAGTAAGAGTGTAACAGTAACAGCATGAGTAAGAGTGCACCAGTAACAGTAGGAGTGCAACAGTAACAGTGGAAGAGTGTAACAGTAACAGTGTGAGTAAGACTTTCACAGTAACAGTAGGAGTGTAACAGTAACAGTGTAAGAGTTTAACAGTAACAGTGTGAGTAAGAGAGTAACAGTAACAGTAGGAGTGAAACTGTTACAGGGTAAGAGTGTAATGCAAACAGTAGCAGTGTAACAGTGAAAGTGTAAGAGTGTAACGGTAAGAGCATAAGAGTGTAACAGTAACAGCGTGAGTAAGAGTGTAACAGTAACAGTGTGAGTAAGAGTGTAACAGTAACAGTACAAGTGTAACTGTAACAGCATGAGACTGGAACAGTAACAGTGTAAGACTGCAACTGTAACGGAAGGAGTGTAATCGTAATAGTAGAAGTGTAAATAACAGCAACAGTGTGATGCTAACCACGTGAGTGAGAGTGTAACAGTAACAGCATAAGTGTAACAGCAACAGTGTGAGTAAGAGTGTAACAGTAACAGTAGGAGTGCAACAGTAACAGCAACAGTGTGATAGTAACAATATGAGTAAGTGTGCAGTAGTAACAACATAACAGTGACAGCATGAGTAAGAGTGTAACAGTGTGAGTAAGAATGTAACAGTAGGAGTATTACCTGGTTGCAGATGTTGATGTCCACTCCACTCTTCAGGTAGTCCAGAGCCTTCTCCAGATTACCGGCCCTCGCTGCTCGCAGGTAACTGGCATTACTGTCCGACTGCAGCGCAGAGAGAGAGAGAGAGAGAGAGAGAGAGAGACATGTTAAGTTGGACACACTGTGTCTAGTGCAGTATAGATTACAGAGCGACAGGTTGGTGCTCATACCAGCTCCATGTGTGTGCAGCTCACACACTCCCACTATCACACACTCCACCTTCACACAGGACACACTCCACCTCCACAAAGTGGAGGAATCAGCATCGCGATCACCACGTGCACTAATCACAACAGAGTTCGACAAGGAGACAAGGAGCACGAAGCAAAGATCAAGACAATCACTACCAACACCATGGAAAACTACCAGAAAATGTCACCATAATTGTACACAACCTGTCCCGCACACACACACACACACACACAGCAATTAGGAGGAAAGTCTGGAGTGGACAAGTCCTTGTATCTGTTGTTCTCTAATATGCTAGTATTCTCTCATGCTGCTCTCCTCCGGATTTGGGGAAGGAAAGAAATGGCTTAGTAAAAGACAGAAGCTCATATAACCTCTGGTATGTATGTGTGTGTGTGTATGAACGTGTGTGTGTATGTGTGTGTTTATTTCCTCCAGCCATGTCTTGTCAACTTTATTTGGTTTTGGGAAGATTGCAGTTGACACAAATGATCACACAGCAACAACCTTCACCTCACCTCTCCTCCCTCCCTCTCTCCCTTCTTAATCGTTCTCTCTCTCTCTCTCTCTCCCTTCCTTTGTCCCTCTCTCTATATGTTTCTCTTTTCCTCTCACTCCATCTCTCTCCCTCCTTCCTTATCTTGCATTCCTCTCTCTCTCTTCCTGTAACTCCCTCTCTCCTTATCTTTCTTTTTTCATCTCTTTATCTCTCTCTTTCACTAACTCTCCCCCCTTTCTCTAATATCTCACACACCCTGTCCTTCCATCTCTGTCTTTCTTTCTTTTTGTGTGTGTGTGTGTGTGGTGTGTGTGTGTGTGTGTGAGAGAGAGAGAGAGAGACAGAACACACTGCAGCAAAGCAAACCATAAATATTTGAGTGAGGGTATTTCTGACACTGCTCAGTGTATCCAGTGTACACACACACACACACACACACACACACACACACACACACACACACTGAGTTGCTTACACTCACACACTCAAACATATACAGCAGTGTTACAGTATAGTCATGTTAGGTTACACACACCACTTACACAATGTACACAGACAACACAAGACACACATAGAACATTCACACATGCACACAGATGCACGCACACACACACACACACACACTACACATACAATACACCCATACAATGTATGCGCACACACAGACACAGAGTTGTCACAGCTGCCACGGACTGTTCCCCAGCTGGCCACCGGAGGGTGTGGTGTGTTGGTCACTTCCTCTCAATCTTTTCCTTTCTTTCTTTCATTCTCTATCTCAGTCCCTCCAGCTTTTTCTCTCCATCTTTTTTTCTCTGTTGGGTCTCACATACACTCACACACACACACCACATGCACACAATATACACACCACACACACACACAGGTGTGAACTTTCCCTGGTCTCACGATTTGATTCAGTTATCATTTACCCTGTCAACGATTTGATTCAATTCAATATCTCAGTGTATCATGATGCATCCCAGCTGTTTTTCTACATTATTTCACATTACAGCAGATCGGGCATGGATCACAGATCAGGTAGCCATGGTTACTACCGGGATGTTCTTTTTGACGACAATTTTTATGCCACAGCCGGAAAATCAACAAGCAATGTTGTTATGATATAATCCAGAGGTTTTCAACTGCTTCTGTCCCACCACTCAGACTAAGCGGCTGTTCATCGCCGTGTCGGATGTATAATGAATATATAGACAAATATTTGCACTGAATTCATTATTAATAAAGATGCCCAAATCATCTGGAAATGCTTTGAAAAAATGATAAAATGAGCATCTTTAAAAAGTGATTTCAGTAGTGAAACTGGATTGCATGTCACGGACCCCTGAATTGCTGTGGCGGACCACTGGTTGAAATCCCTGATATAATCGATTATGGTCTGTCCATGACTGCATCGAGATGCATTGGTTATGTGATTTATTTCAACACCCCTATCACATACACAGTATACATACTGTACACAACACACACTTAGCTGAGGTGCCTTTAATTCCCATGTCACACCAGCGTAAAATAAAGCAACACGCTACAACACACACTCCATCAGGTGTTTGTGGACATGTCTCTCCGTACTTGTCTGTAAGCATGACGGTCCTCACTCTCTGCCCAGTGTGTGTACAACTAGCAGTACACCTGAGATCTCATGAGGTTACTGTGGTGTCTGCTCTCATGAAGGTGACTTAGTGTCTTACTGGAAGAAGGTTTCTGTTTGAGTGTGTGTGTATGTGTGTGTGTATGTGTGTGTTAAAATCCTCCATCAAGCTCAGTACGGCTAATGTGACAAAGATTACAGCTAAATTACATCACATGCCAGTCAAATACACACACTTTATTACCATCCATCACTCCTTCATTACATACATCACACACACACACACACACACACACGCACACACACACACACACATCTCTGTCTCTCTGGGCCAGCTTTGCAGTGAGCTCAAATACTGCACATTCAGCACTAATGGCAGAAACAAAGCAGTCAGTCCGAATGGCAGCACACACACCTCTACACACCCACCTTTACACACACACCTTTACACACACGTACTCATGATACCTGGAACACAGAAAATAACAATACACCAGTGTTTCCTGTGAAAGGGTTAATCTCACTCTCTCTCTCACACACACACACACCTCACTGCAAAAAATAAAAATCTGTACAAGTGTAATTGACTTTTAATTGTAATTGAATTCAGCATTTTAATCTTGTTACACCATTTTTTGGATTTATTTTCTTGGTAAGACTGAATATTGTTTAGATTATTTGACTTGTTTCAAGAAAATTGATCTTGAGTTATCCTACCTAGGTAATACAACTAATTTTGAGCAGTTTTTTCTTAAAACAACCTACATTGGTAAAGGAGTTGTGTTAACAGGTAGACTGTAAGTATATTTTTACTTGTTTCAAGAGAAGTGGAGAAAAAACTAGTATATTCTGCCTAATTTAAGTTTTGTATGCTTAGTCTTTGAGTATTTTTTTCTTGTTTTAAGAAATCTTAGCAAGTGCAATTTTCTTGCTGCACTGGCTGATAATTTTGCTTGAAATAAGTATTTTTCCCAAAAATAGTAATTTTTTTCTTATTTTTAAAAAGGCATTTTTTGCAGTGCTTACTCTGCTTCCATCCCTCCACCCATTACAAAAACAGGTCACACCCCTCTATAACATGGCAATAACACACACACTGCCACTAGAGCACCCCTCACCCCAAACACAACAACAACACGGCTTATCTCTCACCCCCAAATGTGCGCAAACACACACACACACACACACACCAGTCCTGTGCCCCCGGGGGCATGGCTTAAATCTGGAAATATTAAAGAGAATTGGGATGATGGCAGTCTTAATCAGCAACACACGCACACACACATACACACTCACACACGCGCACATCAAACACTCTGCTAATGTTACACAGCTGAAGGTCAGTAGAGCAACCGGTGAGACGGAATGTGTACGTGTAGGAATCATCACACACACACACACACACACACACAGTAGCAGTAAGGTGACATCCTAAAGTAGGTTGTGCCTGCCAGCATGGCATAAAGCCTGTACATTCTGTATCACACACACACACACACACACACACACACACACACATACTGTACACACACACACACACACTGTACACACACACACACACACACACAGTTAAAAATGTAACACTACATACAGACTGGACACACACATTTTATAACACAACACTTCCTACACACTGGACACACCCATTTAAAAAACAGATACACACTGTATGCACACACACATTTCAAACCACACTAGATACACCCTGTACAAACAAACATAAAAACACAACACTATGTACTCTACACCCACTCACCTAAGAAACACTCATTTACACACTTTAAAACACAACAATAAATACTCACACACACATGTCCGCACACACACACACACAAACACACACACACACACACACACAACTCAACACAGACACCCACTGAAACACTGACAACTTCTAGTCCTTCATCTCTACACTCATCTATTCACTTCTGCATCTATATAGACACACACACACACACACACTCACACACACACACACACTCACACACACACACACAGACTTACAGGAGAGGGGAAATCGGTAGTCTCCTCCACAGCCATGGTCCTGTCCAGGTTTGAGCTGCAGTTGTGCAATGTGCCGCACACACACACAGTCACGTGAGTTCCTAATTGCCACGGCAGCACACACACTGTGCCCGTCTGTGTGTGTGTGTGTGTTAGCAGGATAGAGTGTCGTTAGGGGAGAGGAGTGTAAAGTCCGTCCTTCACTCTCACTTTACTCTCCTGTCCTCCAGCCTTTACTCCCTATCTCCACTACACTTTCACCTCCACACGGTCTCTCTGTCCTGTCTCATCCCTCTCTCTTCCCCTCTTCATCCCTCTCTTTTCCCCTCTTTATCCCCCCCTCTATCTATCTATCTATCTATCTATCTATCTATCTATCTATCTATCTATCTATCTATCTATCTATCTATCTATCTATCTATCTTTGTCCCCCTTTCTCTCGTCTCCATCTCTTTTTTCTCCTCCTCTCTGTTTATTTTTCTCTTTCCCTCTCCCTCTTTCTCTTTCTATTTTGTCCCTCCTCCACCTCTCTCTCTATTTTTCTCTCTCCCCCTTGCTTACCCCCTCTTTCTCTCTGTCTTTTTCTGTCTCTCCCCCCCTTTCTCTCTCTTTTCTCGCTCCCTCTCTTTTTTCTCCTCCTCTCTGTTTATTTCTCTCTTTCCCCTCTCCCTCTTCTTCCTCTCTCTCCTTCCTGTCTTTCTGTTTCAACCCTCCTCCACCTCTCTCTCTATTTTTCGCTCTCTCCCTCCCACTCTTTCTTTCTTTCTCTCTCTCTCTCTCTCTCTTCTTTCTTCCCCTCTCTTTCTCAAGTTCTCCCTCTCTCCTTTTTCACTCTGTCCCTCCGTCTCTCTCGCTAATGATGTAGGAGTGTGTGTGTGTGTGTGATAGAGGCTCATGTAGCTGCTGAATCAAATGCTTCTATTAACAGGCCGGTAAAACACACTGCCCCCCTCGTCCTCCACGTGTGTGTGTGTGTGTATTGTCTGAGAGCTTATCTCTTCTTTTCTCTCACAAAGAACTCGACGTACGTCTAGAGCGTGGGTTTACTCATTATTTGGAGGTGTGTGTGTGTGTATGTGTGTTATTCAGTAACGGGGTGTATAGTTTGGGGGAGGCGGCATGCGGGCAGACAGAGGGCAGCTTAAAAAGGATTAGGGGCATTTCCCCTCTCTCACACACACACACTCACACACACATACACACACTGACACGCTCACACACACACCCCTGAGCTCTTTATCCAGCATAAACAGGGGATAGCGTCACCCCAAAAAGCCGTGGAGCGCCAGGAAGCACCCATCTGA
Source organism: Distichodus sexfasciatus (assembly GCA_032718565.1). Taxonomy (NCBI): domain Eukaryota; kingdom Metazoa; phylum Chordata; class Actinopteri; order Characiformes; family Distichodontidae; genus Distichodus; species Distichodus sexfasciatus. Next base: position 1,369,324 of record JAVGVS010000087.1, on the reverse strand, counting down.
CACAAAACCACATTTCAAAACTAACACACACACACACACACACACACACTAGTTTAAGAATATGAGCATTATGGAGAGTGAGATTTTAATGGAAGAAGTTCAGCTTGAGTAAATGTTGTGGGTTTTATGTCTCCTTAATGACACATGTCCCCACTTTATCAGTGTGTAATCAGGTCAGTGTCCCCATTATAGGGGTAAACAAACACACACACACACACACACTCACACTTGTGAGGATGTGAGCATGATGAGGGCTTATATATACTGTATGTTGCAGTGATTAACTTTGTGAGGACATGGTTTTACATCTCCACAATCACACAGGTCCCCCACCTTGTTGGTGTGCAATGAGGTCAAAGTCCCAATAGTGGGAGCGTTACAAATACACACATTATTAGATCGTTTCCACACATTCATCTATTCTTGTAAATGTATTACATGCGTTGTTGTGTTTATTATGTTTTATTGAGGTTGTGATGAGATTCAGTAGCTGAATATAGACATGTTTTTGGTTTATTATCAAGTAACGTCTGTAAATAACTGAGCCACTCTGGAACCACACAGCACGTTTCTTACATCAGAGTGCAGCTTACAGTGCTTTTCAGAGCATGTAGACTGACGTCAGTGCTGCGTCCAGCGGGCTACACCACCCCAATACTGAGCTGGGTTTCTTTAGTTTGTCACTAGTTTTGTTCAGCGTTATACTGGGTTCAACCTCGTTATTACTGGTTATCATCTGTCTTTTAGTTTCACTCCCCGTTTGGCTCGTGTATTGATCGGTTGTTTGGTTTTTGTGTTTACTCCTGTGTTTGCATTCACCCTCATCATTATGTTGGTGACAGATGGTGGTGTGACGGGTAAGACGTTCACCCATGATCACGAGTTCGCAGGTTCGAATCCCAGACTGGTAAAGTTAGCAGTGAGGTACTCATGAGCAAGGGACCATCTCCAGGCACTGCTCCCTGAGCACTGCCCATGTTAGCTGCCCTCTGCTCCTTCACGGATGGGTCAAATGCATTTACATTTACAGCATTTAGCAGATGCTCTTATCCAGAGCAACTTACATTTCCTAATTTCAAGGACAGCTCCCCTGAGAGCAATTTAGGGTTAAGGGTCTTGCTCAGGGACCCAATGTTGGTAACGCCAGAGGTCGGATTCGAACCCTCAACCTCTTGGTCTAAAGGCGGATTGTCCTACAACTAGGCCACCAACACTCTTATTGCAGAGGTCACATTTCACTGTGGTGCACTGTGGGATGTGTTGTGGTGTGTTCCCAATGACAAAATAATCACTCACTCACTCATTCATTTGGTTCAATTCCTCATTTCGTTATCTGCTTTTGATTTAAGCCAATCTGACCCCATGGCCTTTGTCCAGTCACCAACACGCATTTATGTTTCAGAGTGTAACTTAAAGACCACCACCACGACCAGCCAGGCTGTCTGGACTTTACCTGGCTGCCAAACCCGGATGAATGTTGGACTGTACAGTGCACTTGTGTGTTCCTACCTTCAGATTTACATTCTCTGAGCAAGTTTGTGTCGTGGTTTGTGTGTGAGTGTGTTGCATGTTACAGGCTATTTAAAAATTAAAAGGACTGGGCCGTACAGAGTGTTATCCACAAAGTGGACGTTATGTCTCAGGAAATTCCAGCATCTGCGCCGTCTGTTTTGAGTGAAAAGCAGTCGCAGCTCAATATGACACAGACAAATAGTAAAAACTGTAACAAAACACACAATATTAAAGCATGACAGAATCATAAGGTCTTATTCACCAATCTTTCTTTAAAAATGTTCTGAAACTCAGTGTTCATTACGTTCCAGATATTGGTTAGGGAGTTGGCCCTGTGATCAGAAGGTCACTAGTTCACATCCCAGATCGGTAAAGGTACCACTGAGGTACTCATGAGCAAGGTACCATCTCCAAGCACTGCTGCCCGAGTACTGTCTATGTCAGCTGCCCACTGCTCCTTCACGGATGGGTCAAATGCAGAGCTCACATGTGGTTGTGGTGCACTGTGTGCTGTGCTGTGTTCACAATCATAAATAATCACTCACTTTCATATTCACCAATGTTTCATTAGCTTATTAGGGCTTCTTATTAGATTAGAATACTCTACGTAAAACCAAATTCATATTAAAATCACAGTGGGGGTGAAAATTATTTATTGTCCCCACAAGTAGCTCCAGTTCCCATCTGCAGCAGTAGAATTTGACATTTATCCCCATTCACCACAGTTTGCATCCCCAGACACACTGATTCTCACACACACACACACATACACACACACACTACCCATATAGGTGGATCTCCAACACTCACTCTCAGCCAGCTGCATTATGGGAAAGCTGCAGAGAGGCACAAAAGCAGAAAGGAATCCCATCATGCCCAGGCGATACGGTGTTGCTATGGCAACGCAAGAGGAGGAGGAGGAGAGAGGATGCAATCCTCACCGTGGAGACAACTTCTCAAATACCTCAACCTCATTAGCCAATCACAGAGCATCCCTCCCTCTCTCACTAACACACACACACACACCAGCGTCATCTTGTCTGGACCTGGTTTGTGCACAGGAGGGAGACAGAGAGTAAATGTTCACTCAGTTATGACCTCATCTCCTGTATCTCAACACACACACACACACACACAAACACTCAGAGGCAGAAAGGTTGCTTTAATCCTTGTCAACACAGCTCATGTTCTCTACTGTTTCCCAAAATGTTCCACAGTTTCCTCTCCCTTCCTTTACTAAAACACACAGCTGGGTCTGTAGTGTGTATGTGTGTGTGTGTTTGCGTGTGTGTGTGCGTGTGTGTGTGTGTAAGAGGGAGAATTAGTGTGTCTGGGGATTCAAACTGTGGTGTGTGACCCAGAATGACATTCCAACTGAGGATCTAGTAGCACAGAATTGAGCCAACACACGCACACACACACACACACACACACACACACATACACACACACACATACAATCTGCTGTGTGTGGTCTTGGAATCCAGGTGTGGGATGTGTCCAGGTGTTTTTATTTCTAGTATTAATGCTAAAAGCTGTATTTAACTCACACATGCACACATACTCCCCATAACCTCAGTAATGAAAATGACACATTTTTGCTGCTTTACTTTTTGAAAATTTAAATATTGTTTTTCCCCAAAAGTCGGTGTGACATTAGACATTGGTCCCCAATAGTAATCCAAAACAATTACACACACATACACACAAATACACACACTGGTGTTTTGTGGATGCATGAGGAGCCATGAAGTCTGAATCATCGCTATAAAGTGTGTTATCATTACAGCAAAGAGGAGAGACAGGATGACAACAGAGAGAGAGAGATGGAGATGGAGGACAGGAGGTTGTGGTTCTGCTTCCTGTGAGAGTTTCCGTTGAGATCAAGTTTCAAGAAAATGTTAAGATGGAAAAGTGAGAACGAGTGAGAATGAGAGAGAGAGATGGAGGGAGGAGAGAAAGGAGATGTTATTATCTTCCACTCCCGAGCAACAATCTCCACATTTATACAACAATGATGCTGTCAACAAAAGTACACATTGCTCTGTGTGAGCGTGTGTGTGTGTGACTGTGTGTGTGTGTGTTGAGCTCTGGCAGGGTGACAGTGGCAGATGAGAGGAGAGGAAAAGGCCATCTGCCTGTATTACTCCCCCCTGTGCCCCCTCACACACACAAACACACTGCGAGCTCTGCTGCATCACTGGGCTGAGATCAGAAGGAGAGTGTGCAGTAATGAAGGCTGTGATCAGTGCTTTTTGTTCTGCTGATGTGTGACAGAGCCGCACCAGATCACAACCAGCTGGACACACACTCTACATCACCATACTGTTAACAAATTACATACATCATTTACCAAATACGGGAGTGTCCAGTTGAGGTCCTGGAGGACTGGTGTCCTGCAGGATTTCCATCATATCTGGTCATTCAATTCTGTTGAGCTTCTACCTGAGACAAGGTGCCAATTTTCTGAACTCAAGTATGACGGATGATCTCCATGACTGGAACTGGACACCCATGGTCTAATGGTACAGCTAACCCTAACTTGAACACACTAACCCCAATCCTAAACCTTACCCTAGATAACCTCACTACATTTCCTAATTACAGGCACAGTCTCCCTGCAGCAACAGTGTTACAGCTCTTGCTCAGGGACACAATGATGATAGTGCTGGACGTAGGATTTGAACCGACAACCTCTTGGTCCAAGGGCGAGCATCGTAGGGTTAGGTTTAGCCCTAACCCATTACACAATGTTACTAATGCTACAACTAAATCTATCACTAAGCCCAGAACCATATCCCTAGCTCAGGCAGAGTTTAAGCTCTTCAAGTCCTAGACAGACTAAACAGCAGTCTGGCAACATTGTCCAGTTAGAGCCTACAAAGCCCTGTTAGAACCACTGTCCGATATGGACTTTCTCAGTTCAATGATCTTTGACCTGGACAGTCTTCTAATCTTCCGTAAGCTGGTGATGGTGTAAACTCCCAGTTGGAGATGCCCTTTCACTACAAACTCCCTAATCTTCTTCATTTCTCCAGTCGTAAACTTTCTTACCTCTAATATCTTCTTTAATCAACCCCTAAAATTTCTAATCCTATTTTCTGTAACCTAAAGTTGCAAACCATAATTTCTTCTCAACTTCTTCTGAAGTCTGATTTCTTTTAAACCCAATCAAGGGGTCTCAAGACTGTTTAGGGGAGTCATGTCCAGTGGAAGATTATTTTTCCATATACCTAACCCGGACCATAGCTCTAACCTCAGGAGCCAAAAGCAAATATTTCAACTCTAAATATCAATCAGGTCCTCACAAATATCCTTAAAACACCCAACCCTACACACACAGCACAAACACATTCAAAACCACTTCTTACAATTTTAGCACTTTCCTCACAAACGTCTTTCAGATTTCTCTGAGCTCCTCTCAGCTCGCAATGTAACTCGATCAGTGGCTAAATAAAGAACAAACCAAGAACAGACGCCCCCCAACACACACACACACACACAAAGGGATTGAGCCAAGGTTAGCAGTGAGCTCATTAACACCCCTGCTGTGGCATCGTACGCACACACACACACATTTGCATGCGCACATGCATGAATACACACGTACACACATACACGTACGTACACAAGGTGGTCACTTGCTGTTGTGAGCAGGAAAACAACATCCTGACTGTGTGTGTGTTTTTCAGTGTGTGTGAGGAGTGTGTGTAAATGCTTTCTGGTCTTGTTGTGTCTATCTGGTCGGATGATGCAGCAAATTGATGAAAACCTCTAGAGAGAGAAACCATAATGCAGCTGACGTGGTGGAAACTACAGGAAGTGTATGATGGACACACACCACTAGAACATTCAGGGAAGTGTGTGTGTGAGTGAGATGTGAGGTGAGTGCACAAGGCTAATGGTGAGAATCTGAAAATGTGTGTGAACAAGTGTTGTGATACACACTGAATGCTGATTGGACTATTATTGGTTGACGGTTGGTAGTGTAATGGTTAGGGAGTTGGCCCCATGATTGGAGAGTCACTGCGTGGACTTGAACTACAAGACAACATTTTTTATGCTGTACGAGTGTCTTAAATGCTTCTGGACACAACAAAGAGGCATGCCACTACAACTTTTAGCTGAACTCTTAGTAATCTTATCATCACATTATTGTCTTTCCTACGTCAACCACCAAACTAGAACACTGCATTTTGTGCTATATGTACTTTGTTATATCACGTTTGCACACTGTATAGATCTGACTCATAATTGAAATTTTATTTTGGGGTTTCCTACATTTTTATAAATATTTTAAGTGAAACTAAGTGATTATTTGTCATTGTGAACATAGCACAGCACACAGTGCACCACAACCACATGTGAGCTCTGCATTTGACCCAACCATGAAGGAGCAATGGACAGCATCCGGGGGAGCAGTGTACTTTGCACATGAATACCTCAGTGGTACCTTTACCGGTCCTGGGATTCAAACCGGTGACCTTCCGATCACAGGGCGAAAACCCTAACCGTTACACTACCAACTGCCCTTAGGCCTAATCCACACGGATGTCTGAATCAGGCAATTTTTCTGGCGTTTGTGACGTCAGATGATTGCGGACTGAGCGCCGACCGTTTTTCTGCTCATCGGAGCGAATCAGAGCGTCCACACGGGCATTCATGACCTGCGTTCTGTCAGCTTCGCGTTCAGATGGCGTCGAAATGCAATGTTTTCCTGGCGCAATTTCTGCCAAAGACCAACACGTCACGAAACTACAAATTGGCCCGCAGTTTGGCATTAAATAGCGTCAAACGAATGCCAATGTAATCCATCACTGAAGTCAATCAAGTGCAGCTACAAAACGCAACAGAAATGCGTAGTGCGTTCATCTATCCAAGATTTTAACCCCCGTGTTGGTAGGGCTTTAGATTTACCCTTTTCTCACAATAAATCAGCTGACATTTCCCGCCATATTGAACTCACATATGTATGAATGGGACAAATTAAGAGCCGTGAATCTTGCAGCAGAGCGTCAGTTAAGCTCTGTGCTGTGTGAGAAACACAACTCAACATTTAACTCCATCTGAGCTTACTGAGTCTACTGATGTGACAAGGTGAACACACACACGACATTTGTATAAGAGTGTGTGTGTCACTAAAAGGTTGATGCATGCTTGGGGCTGGCTGTGGTAATTTCTGTTTAAACTACTATCAAAGCAAAAGCATTCTTTAGAACTCTACTCTCACTCAGTGTGTATGTATATGTGTGTGTGTGTGTGTGTCTGTGTGTGTGCGTTTCTGTGAAGAAATGTCAGACCCGCAGACTGGGGACAGACCCTGGGCAAGGTAGTAAACTGGTGGGAATTCTACTTGTTCTGTGCAGTTTTCCAACCCTGATTCTCCATTACCCTAAAATTACACTGTCCTATTCGACAAAACACAGATTTGATCATCCCTAAACTTTATCCCTTTACATTTACAAATCTACTTTCTCCAACCCTAAATTGTCTATGGCCTATTTGTTTTTTGTCAAGATATATTTTGTTAAAAGGAATTTTGTAAAAATCACACATTTTCAAATCCATTCTTTCTGCTGATCCCCCGGTTTGTATCAAACCTCATTCATCATACTCTCTCTCTCTCTCTCTCTCTCTCTCTCTCTCTCTCTCTCTGTGTGTGTGTGTTTGTGTAATTCTGCTTGTTGGTAGCCCATGGCTACTCACCAGGGACAGACCTTACAGCACACTTAACCTCCACAACCTCTACTTCCTGTAGGACACACACACGTGTTTACTTCACTCTACTTGTGAGGACATTCCAAGTAGGTAATGATGAGTACAGCTGAATAAAGTGCTCCGCTCTTCTAGTTTTATTACATTCCTTTTAAAATAAATCTCAGCAATAATACATGTGGATGGAACTTTTTGGTTCCCAAATTTAGGTAAATTTTCAAACTGCAGGACTGAAACACAAACACACAAGGACGATATCTCAGTGAAATCGTACAGGGATGCCATTCTTTGGTCATCAAAGGTATTTAATGTCCCACGGGTACAGTGGTCCAACCCTAATTTTTAGGTGTAGAGTCTTAAATTTGTCCTCAGAAACAGTCTTGACACAATATCTTAGCAACGATACCTTAGCAACAAACAAAAGGAGATGACATATTTTAACCCCGAGCATAGGTCCATACCTAATTTTCAGGTGTGAAGCCTGATTCTCGAGTACATGTAAAATGAATGATCCAAAGACTGCAAATCAAAAATAGAATTTAGAATCCAAAAACGTTTACAAGTTGAGTTAAAAAGACTCTTACAATAATGTAAGCAGTTAGAATAAAATATAGACAAAAAATTATAGAAAATAGAGAAAATGGCATAAGGTTATACTATAGACAGTGACAGTGATAGCATTTTATACTGGAAGCTATGCATTTAAAGTATAGTGTGTGTTGTTGCAGAATGAACAAATACACGTCTACACAGAGTGTTCAGGAAGGCGTCTGGACGTAGCCAATAATAATAGGCACAAATGCACACACACACACACACACAAACACTTGACCAATAACTGCCAAAAGCTGATAAGGCAGATTTCACTTGAGCAGTTAAATAGTCATTAAACTAAATAAAAGTGGGTTTATATAGAGGTTAAAGTTGTATAAACATGGATGTCAAAGCTATATGTGGATATATACTTATATAAAGGTATTAACTTGCTCATGAGTACCTGAGTGGTACCTTTACCGGTCTGGAACGTGAACCAGTGACCCTCCAATTATGGGGTTAACTCCCTAACTGTTGCATTGGGGGCAACCTTACCCTCACATCTGTACATCAGGGATGTTTCTATGGACATTTCTTCTCCCCTGTTCACCACTTAAGCATATTTGTGTGGACTGTCATCGCAAATGTAAGAATCTTTGAGTATGGAGCATCTCCACATCCTGCAGGGTTTCCATCTCGTCCAGCTGAGCTTCTACTGCAGCCTTGCCGAGAGCTGCACACGTTCACCTTCAAATCACCTCTATAAAGTCAATCATCTGCCTCTTACAGCAACACACACTCTCTCTTATACACACATACACACACACACACTCTCTCTCTCTCTGCACAGCTCTTCTCATGCAGGGTTGGGGAAAGGAAATTTAAACTGATTCAGATCATTGAAACCTAAACATGTTTTTATTTTAGTTTTGCTCAGAAGATCCTGCTAGCTTTAATAGGGAGAGCACGTGAAGACAAAAATAAACCTGGAGCACACTAGTGTCATGTTTGCAAGGATACACTAAGAAGCTGGAAGTGCAAGTGCAAGTGTGAGGAACAAGGAACGAGGAACCCAAACCCTAACACACACAGATACATGCCCAAGCCATGTTAAATACTGAACACACAAAGACACACTAACCCTAAATCTTAAACAAGAGGTGCTGGTGGTCTAGTGGTTATGATACTCGCCTTTGAACCAAGAGGTCGTGGGTTTGAATCCTACCTCCAACACTTCCACCACTGGGTCCCTGAGCAAGACCCCTAACCACAAGTTACTGCAGGGAGACTGTCCCTGAAATAAAGAAAAATAGAAGTAGCTCTGGATAAGAGCATCTAATAAATGATGTAAATCTAAATAATTCGGGTGTACGCTCTAAGAAAAACTGGTTCTTCATTAGTGCTCTGGAGAACATTTTTATGATCTAGAACCTTTTTTATGCTCTTTAAGCTCTTTGAAGAACTGAATGCAAAAAGAGAGTTTTTACCTCATTTTCAGTGCTTTTGTCACACTTTATGTTAAAGTATGACCTTAATAACTACTGACCCTATGCCTAAGCTGCTGATTTATGTGTGGCTGTGTGTAGAAATTATTGTTGTGATGAAATTGTTAGAAATTGTTATGATGCAATTTTTAACAGTTGATATCAACAGATGATATCTGCCACTGCCTTTTAGAGAGATCTGTTATTGCAATTTATATAAAGTAATTGATAACTTGACTCAGTTACCAACTACTACATTTGAACAGATTATTACATATCGCACATAATGAACACAGGTACAAATATACAAATACAATTCACACCAAATTCTTCATGATCACTTCATGATAAATGGTTCTGCAAAGAACCAATGGGTAAAAGGGTCTTTGTAGAAGACTCGGAATTCCAGTGATTAGGAATGCTGTACGATATTGTGTGCTTTTTGGACAGTTTAGGTTGTTTACCAGTCTGGATTCAAAGCTGCACATTCTACTGAGACTGCACTTCTAGCTGTCTTTGAAAAATTTCATGCAGCTAGATCCACCAATCTGTCCTCGGTTCTGATTCTTTTGGACCTGTCTGCAGTCTTTTACATGGTCAAACATCAAACCCCCGTGGATACTCTCTCCAGTCTTGGGATTTCAGGTACGGTCTGCCAATGGTTTGCATCTTACCTTGATAACTGAACATATCAGGTGGTGTGACAAGGCTCCCAGTCAGCCACACGAAGGCTGACCACTGATGTTTCTCAAGGCTCAGTTCTAGGACCGCTTCTCTTCTCCTTATACACTGGTTCTCTTGGGAATGTTATAGCTGCACATGGGTTCTCCTTCCACTGTTATGCATATGACACTCAACTCATTCTTTGCTTTCCCCCAGATGACCAACAGGTCTCAACCTGAATCTCAGAGTGTCTGGCTGACGTCTCTTCTTGGATGACATCCCACCACCTCAAGTTAATCCTTGTAAGGCTAAACTCTTGTACATCAAAGGCAATCCTTGCCATTTCTTTTGATAACTTTATCATCCCCTCAAAAACAGCAAGAAATCTTGCTGTCATTCTTGATGACAAACCATAATTCTCTTCACATTAGCAGCCTTTCCAGGTCCTGCAGATATCTTCAATACAACATCAGAAGAATCTGTACACAGCTACTCGTCGAGTGTCTGGTGATCTCTAAGTTGGACTACTGCAACTCTCTAATCGCTGGACTTGCACTGAAGACAGCAAGACTGCTTCTGTTGATCCAGAATGCAGCCGTGAGACTTATCTACAATGTTTCTAAATTCCTCCACACCACACCTCTACTACAGAACCTGCACTGGCTCCTTGTGGCTGCTCGCATCAGGTTCAAATCGCTAACACTTGCCTTTAAGGCCAAAACTGGGACAGCACCTCCTTACCTATCAGCACTGATAAGGCAGCATGTCAATTCTCGTCCTCTCAGACCATCAAGCGCTGCTTGTCTCGAACCAGACATGCATCAAGACTCTTTGCTGTGCTGGCTCCTCAGTGGGAGAATGAACTTCCTCTTGCCATAAGAACTGCTGAGTCCCTTACTTTCTTCAAACAGTGTCTGAAGACACACCCCTTCAAGGAGTATCTAGAGGACTAACTACTCCTCATACTTACTATTTCTCCATTTGGAGAAAAAAAAAACACTAACCCACTAACACGTATGTTTATTGTCTGTCCACTAACTTTCCCTTTTCTCTAACATGATTTTTTCATTAAAGTATATAACTTAGTTGGCGGTAATTTGGTTTTAATGACAGCTGTTGATTTTAAGTACAGCTTTACAGATTGAAGAACAGTCTTGGACTACTAAGCAGTGTTGCAAGTCGCTGTAGACAAGAGTGTCTGCTAAATGTTGTAAATGTAAATGCAAATGTATATGTGCACTTGCACCTTACCTGCTCATGAGTATCTTATTGGTACCTTCACCTGTATTGGTGGCCTTGTGATTGTAGGGTCGCCAGTTCAAGTCCCAGACTGGTAAAGTTACCACTGAGGTACTCATGAGCCACTGTTCCCTGGGCGCTGCCAAAAAGCGGTCCACTGCTCCTTTACGGAAGGTGCCCTGTGTGTTGTGCTCACAACTACAAACAGTCTGTGTTGGTCAAGTTACTTCCAAAACGTACTATATTATAGATGACTAGTTAGTGTTATTTTAAAGTAAATGGTTCCATTGCCATATTATTCTCTCTGAATTATAATGTGTCACACGACTCTTGCATTACTTTTGAGTTACTTTCACCAAAATAAGTAGGACTTGGCATTGTAAAATGTTAAAATGTAGTTTACTGCAGTTTATTCTACATCCAGTGGAGGGCGATGTGGTGTAATGACTGTAGACATACACTCTGTAGGAAATAGCTCTTTTACTCGCACTATTTTACTCTAATTTTACTATTTTTGTTATAAAAACAAAACAGCACTAAATTTCCAGTTAAAAGTGTGTTGTAACGTGTGTTACTGAAATGTGTATAATATTAGTAACACCTTACATTACTGTGATACAGCAAAACTGTATGGCGTTACTTTGGTTACCCGTTACTCCTAACACTGCAAATGATCACTCACTCACTGTAGCCATCATGCTAACGCTAGCTCACAACCTGACAGCAACATGATGACGCAATAAGGTTAGCATTAGTCTACGTTCCATGCCGAAACTGAATTTGGGACACAACCGTGCAGAATGTGGAACTCGTTCAACCGAGCATCTTCACCGCTGCACCACTGCTAGCACCTTAATGACTACAGTGATGGGTGTGATGGTGTTAATCTGGGTGTGTGTGTGTGTGTGTGTGTGTGTGTGTGTGTGTGTGTGTGCGTGAGTGAGTGTGAGTGTGTGAGGGGGGTGTCCCTGTCCCACGACACCAATGCAATTACATTTTCTGTGCTCAAGTGAAGAACACATTGACCTCCATCTTTACACCACCACCACCCCCTCCCTCTTTAACACACACACACACCGTGTGCGGCTGAAGACGACCATGCCTCGGACACACATCGGCAGCAAAACCTGTCTGTCTGTCATGTGACCTCCTTTATCTCCATCCTGCCATCCAACAGCACCCATTAAGTGTGTGTGTGTGTGTGTGTGCGTGGACTCGGCACTGCTGCCGTACACATGCTTCATTCCTTTAGTCGGTACAAAACATCAATAAATCACACTCTGATGTTTTATGCAAGAGCGTTCACACATGCACACACACACACATACACACACGCACACAGCTTCCAGTTAGTTTAGAATATACCCATGTACAAAATCCAGTTTTATGAGCAGAGCCATGCACAAACACACACACACACACGTCTGTGCTCCATTAACCAGCATTAGCTCATGCATTTGTGTGTGTGTGTGTGTGTGGTGCAGGGTGGTAATGTGATGTGTAACCTTGCTACTGCTGCAGAGGTTCAACACACAGAATGCTGCCATGTCTCACACACACACACACACACACACACACTCTCACAGACACACAACACACACACAGTGCTATGATTTTAAGCATGTGATCAGACGTATCAACGCACATTCACACCTCTTAAACAGGTGACCCAACCTGTACATACGACACACACACACACACACACACACACACACACACACTAGAGCCATTTCAACTAGAAAGGAATGAGGCCGACTCTTTTCCATCACACACACACAAACACACTGCACACACGTTTACTGGTGTTTGCATGTGTGTGTGTGTGTATGCATGTGTGTGGGTGTGTGTGTCTACCTTCTTCTTAGTGTCACTGGATTGTTTTCTGGACTTCCTCCTGCGCTCTTTGTCATCCTCCAGCGTGTTAATGTCCACATCTTTATTCTTCTTTAGCTGAGATGCTGCATGAGCCATGATTTAAGCATCCGCCCGGTCCCCACGGCATCCGCACACACACACACACACACACACACACTTCACCCAAAATTCCCACTTCAGTTAAAATCCTTCACAGAGAGAAAGCCGAGCTCCCGAACGAGGAGAGATATGGAGCGTCCTGCTGTCATGAGGCCGGTGGAGAAGAGGAGCGAAGGATCAGAGGAGGAAAGGAGAGAGAAGGATGAGAGAAAGAGGAGGATGAGGGATGAGAGGAGGAGGAGAGAGAGAGAGAGAGAAGAGGCCGGTGACACCGGCATCACCAGGCTCCAGCACCGATTGTGTGAAGAAGGGAAGGAGAGAAAGACGGAGGGAGGAGGGGAGGAGGAGGGGAGATGGGGTGGTTACTACGGAAACCACCATTCTCCCCTCGGCCGTCCCCTCAGCATCCCACCTGAGTGTGTGTGTGTGTGTGTGTGATGGGGGTTTTACTGATTTTCATTAAAAAGGGTAAAGAGGGATGAGGAATAAAGGAGAGAGAGAGAGATGTAGTGAGGGAGGAGTGTGTGATGAGGGGAACAGTAAGAAGTGTGTACTGCATGTAGAATGTACACTTTTTCTCTCTTTGTAACTCTTCCTCTTTCTCTCCTCTTCTGTCTCTCTCCTGTCTCACTTTCCCCCCTTGCTCTCTTTTTCCCTCTTTTCTGTCCTGCCCTTATTCTGTTTCTATCTCTCGTTCTTTGTCTGTTTTGTATGCTTTATTATGTGTCCCTCTTTCTTTCTTTCTTTCTTTCCGTCTCTCTCCTCTGCTCCCTCTTTTTCTCACTCCCCATTTCTGTCCCACCTGTCTCTCTTTTTCTTTCTTTCTCTCCCCTCATTTACCACCTCCCTTTCTTTCCCCCTCTCTTTTCTCTCTCTCTCCTTTCCTCTTTCTACATCTATCTTTCCCCTATCTTTCTCTTCCGATTTTTCTCTATCCATTCCTTTCTGTCTCTTCCCCCTTTCTTTCTTTCTTTCTTTCTTTCTTTCTTTCTTCTCTCCATATCTCTCTCTTGCTCTCTCTCTCCCTGTATATTTTTCTTTCTTCCCCCCTCCCTTTCTCCCCCTCTCTTCTCTCTTCCACACTCCCCCTTTCTTTCCTCCTCTCTTTTTTCTCTATATATTTCTGTTTCTCTCTCTCCTTTTCTTTCTTTCTCCCGTTCTCCCTCGCCCCATCCCCCCGTAAACATACTGTCTCATTATAGTGAGACAGTGAGAGAAGAAGAGACAGACAGTCAACAGATAGAGAGACACAGAAACACAGAGATAGAGAGAGCGGTGGTGAGACGTGTGTGTATATGCTTCATATGAAAAGGAGCTGCGCAGTAGAGGAGGATGAGCGTGTTTATGGTGTGTGTGTGTGTAGGATTAATGCAGCATCACACACACACAGCATCTCCATTGTGTCAACCTCACACTCCTCACAAACCTGACAGAGCTGCTGCAGACATCCGACCGTGTGAGTGTGTGTGCGTGTTGAATTCATAAGAGGTTTTTGTCTCTGATAGTAGATACACAGTATTTAGAATTTTAATACCTAAACTGAGCACATAGCATGAAATTCCCTCCATCTGCTCATCACTATAAAACACACACACACACACACACACAGGGGCAGGTGCCAGGGGGAGGATTTCCACACCCCCTCAGTGCATCCAAGAGTGGCCGATTATACCAATATGAATCGTGTTGCCAGGCAACAGCCAATGAGGGTAAAGTGGGGGAGGGGCTGATGCTCATGAGAAGCAAGAGAAATTTTGCACCTTCAACTTGGTGCAAAGGGACAAAAATAAAGTGGCGTGGAGTTAATACAAAAAAACGTCGTCAGCAGGTCATAACGTAGTTAAACACAATAAACTGCAGAAATTAAACACCGATGATCCATAACATGACAACCTAATGTGGAGAATTTGTGAAAGTGAGGGATTATTTTTCATTGTGAACGCTGCACACAGTGCACCATAACCACATGTGAGCTCAGCATGTGACCCCTCCATGAAGGAGCAGTGGGCAGCTTTTTGGCAGCGCCCAGGGAGTTGAGCTTGGGAACGGTACCTTGCTCATGAGTATCTCAGTGGTAGCGAACCAGCGACCCTGAGTACACAGGGTCAACTCCCTGACCGTTACACTACCAACTGCCCCAAAACTACTACACTCCACTGTTCACCATTGCGATGTGCGTACTGAAATTTGCTCTGTATGCGTCCTTGGCCTGGCCTGTTTCCTTGTGTTCCTACAAAATCTACAAGCACACAGTTACAGAGGCTCAGTTCACACATTATACAGGGCAGTCTGCCAGTTACACACACACACACACATCTTCTAAGATATTTCCTCAAAAGTAGTGTAGGTCAGACACACACACATACACACATATAAACTCCCTCCGTAGAGAAGGCTGAGCTCAGAAACACAATTTGTGCTTACAAAGCCAAGACCAAAACGACCTGAGTTCAGCGCTGTTGAAGCCTCACAGCCTCCTCACGCTGCCTGAGACGCTGATGCAGGACGACAGACAGGTGGAGCTGCTGCGTGACCGACACGCCGAACTCCACCCTGAACCCGTTCCTACCTGCAGGGTCACAACCCAAATTTGGGTGGAGGCCAAGTTCCAAAAGAGTCACGAGGCAGAGTTGTAAGCGTGAGCATTGTAAAATCAGCAGGCTCCTATTATACTCATTCATGATTAGATTTCTCTTATGATATTGAGTTTCAAATTGTAGTAAACATGATGTTCATTTAAACACACTCACAGCTGAGCTGACATGTTAGAAACAAATGGATCATACTACAAAAAAGGAGAGAAACATTCTAGCGGGGTTTCTCCATTTTTAATTACAAGAACAAAATATATAATAAATAAATATCTACAACACACTAATGAAAGAGATCTTTATTTTCATCTTCATCTTCAGGAAGGAATAAATAATAATAATAATAATAATAATAATAATAATAATAATAATAATAATAATAATAAATGAATTCCATTTAAGGTCACCTTTCTTTAAACTCAAGGACACCTTCCAAGAATAATAATGACAATAAATAAGACAAATTGTGTTCATTTCTGTCACTGCAGACCGAATTTAGTGCTAAAAATGAAAGTATGGTGATTGTTTTCAGTAGAAATGTTTTGGGTTTAAAAATTCACAAGATATGTTAGTCTCCTGTCCATTAAACTGAGAAGTGGAGAACAAAAGGGTGGTGTTGGGGACGTGTTGGTGTGTTGGGCCTCTGCTGCCCTCTAGTGCTCATACAGAAAAACACTCAACCTCCTGTACCTAGACCAGCACCTCTTACAGCTACCAACACACACACACACACACACACACACACACACAATTTACCTCCAACGCCTGCCTCTACCTGCCACAGGCTGCCATTTTATGCAGTGACTGTGTATCTACAGTATGCATATGTGTTCTGTACTGTGTGTGTATGTGTGGTCCCCACAAGTGACAATCAGAACGTTGGTCCTCATACAACATGGAAACCAGGTAGGTATCTATAGAAAAGGTAGGTGTAAAAAGGAGAGAGAAACCATATCCTATTTTCTACAGCTATCATGAATTTGCCTCATTTCAGCCCACTTTCATCAATTACACACCCGGTACATTTCCCTCCCTCTCTCTTGTTTCCTTTTCTCCGTCTGTGTGAGAGAGAGTGAGATCCAGGTCACCTCCTTGTCACAGGGTCTCCTGCAATATTAATTTATCATTGTCTTTCTTTATTTTGCATCTTTCTTGATTTTTACATCTGTCTGTCCTGCCGGATGTGAAGACAGATGAAGCTGCTTTGAAAATTCTTTGTCTTCTATATTTTCCTTTTTTCAACTCCCTTGCTCCCTCGCTCCTTATCCTAAATAACTCAAGGTCACCCTCATTATTACCCCTTTATTACTCAACCCACTCTCTCGCTTTCACTTTCTTCCTCCCTCTCCATCTCTTTTTTTCTCTCTGCCCTCTGCATCTCCCACTCTTTCTTTCCATTTCCATCTCCCATCATTATTTTTTCTATCTTTACTTTTTCAGTCTTCTGTAATACCTTCTCTCTTTTTTCTCTCCTGCATTCTTCTCTCTACCTCTTATATCCTCTGTCCCACCTTGTTTTCTCCCATCCTTCTTATCACTGTCCTCTTCAGTTTTACCCTTTCTTTCTTTCTCTTGTTTCTTTTTTTCTTTCCTCTATTTTTTC
Organism: Distichodus sexfasciatus; assembly: GCA_032718565.1. Taxonomy (NCBI): domain Eukaryota; kingdom Metazoa; phylum Chordata; class Actinopteri; order Characiformes; family Distichodontidae; genus Distichodus; species Distichodus sexfasciatus. Next base: position 1,352,009 of record JAVGVS010000087.1, on the reverse strand, counting down.
ATCTCTCCTCTTCTCCTTATAATATTTAATATTATCATCATCTTGAACATTAACCCAGTTATAGAGGACCTCGCGGTGCGTGTGTGTGGACCACATGGTGGCAGTGTAGTGCACATGCAACATGGCTGTAATCTTGGTGTGTACCTCTGTGTTGATGTAGCGTCCCCTCATACACACTTGCATTACCATCTTTGTGAGGTCCTTCCATTGACACCCATAATGACTAGATGTAACACTTGCTCATAGCTTATTTTATACTCATATTTATCATCATTTATGGAAATGTCCTACAAAATCATTGATCCTCATGGGGACCGATCATCACGTACCAAAATGTCCCCACAAACCATAAACCATGACAAGATCATAGTATTTCTTGTCTTTTAGGGGACAGTCCTCACAAATCCCATACATGCATGCACATTATCAAAAAGTAGCATTCTATCAAATTTATTTGTAGAATCATAATAAACAAAATCTACATACATAATTACGTTATTACTAAGCAAAGGTTTGCACTTATGTTGGTGTCAGTTATTAAAAGGATGTTTCTGCAGAGATTTCCCTGAGTTGTGGAGTTGCCAGTATATGTTGTATGGTTTGTCTAAATTTTATGAGGGTATGAAAGTGTGATGTAAATAAATTCCTTTACTACTACACACACACACACACACACACACATTGACAGCAATCTGCTACACACACATCAATGAATCACACGGTTTCAACTTAATACACATAATTGGAATATTCAGATTATGTATCATGTGTATACCAGCAGTAAAAGAAGGCTATCTGCCTGCTCCATACACTGAGACAGGACTTACTCTTAGCCAAGAAATAGCTAGGAGTTTAATTAACACCTTCTTCATTAATACCTATGTGTGTAGAGTAGGGTTTGCTTGACCCTGCTGCACAAGATTATAGTGCTGCTTCTTGATCACTGCAACCTTCTCTGTCTTTCTTGATATAGTGGTGTAAAAGGTAAAAGTGTAGAGCGAGGTTGAGTGTGTCAATGATAAAGCTTGGTGCTCAAGCAAAGCACTCACTGACTATGTTAGGTCTTAAGGCTGATGTCTCGCCCTCCTTCTTACTGTTGATAATTGTGTGTGTGTGTGTATAAAGAGAGAGCGAAAGAGAGAGAGAGAGTGATTGACAGGTAGTGTGTGTGCCGTTGTAGGTGTCATATGTTCTACATGCTGTTGAAACATCAAACGATCATACACATACAATATCCTTTTACAAATATAAGCGCCAACCACAATAATAATATCACTTTTAGTTTCTTTTTTCATCCGAAAATGAGTCTAGCAAATACAATAACACGGAGACCTGTTTAGTTAATCGCAAAGGTAGACCGTCCCTATTAGGCAGGATGTGAGTCTCCAAAATGCATATAGGAAACACAACAGACATATTTCATTGTCTTACATTCCTTTTAATTCAGAAAACAAAATAGCAGAAACCAAACGTTGACTTGATCATCCCCAAAGACAGCTTAGTCCCCAGTTTGGTTGCTCCCTGTTAAGATAGACACCCCCAAAACACACACACACACATTTACCTTTCTTTACATTTACATTCCTTTTCAAACAAAAGATACCTTATGAATAATTGTCCCCACAGATATAGGTTGGTCCCCAATTCGCAGGTTAGAATCTGACATTTGTCCCCAAAACAAACAAACACACAGAAATTTAGTGCATACTGTAGTGGAGTGGGACTCACCATGCTGTGCTGTGGTCAGTGCTGTGGTCAGTGCTGAGTCAATCGTTCCATAGGCTGACTTAGCATCACGGCTAACCAGCTGTAGTGGTGTGTGTGTTAGCGTTCTAGCGCTAGCCATCACCTAATCAGTTTAAGAGATCATGGGATCAGCGTGAGAATGGTGGGGAGCGCGAGGTCCCAAATGTGCTGGACAGACACTTAAAGCAGCATTAAACCATAAACATCACCAGCAGGCAAAAGTCCTGATGCTTGCCATCAGTTTTATATATATGTTTTGTGTATATTTGTAGTGTTTATATTTAGTTTCTTGTAACATTTCCTTAACTTAATATTAAATTAAATTTTTATTTCAAGTTGCACAGTCTCTTTAACTTTCTGTTCATTTTATTTCTATCAGAAGGAGTCTGATATGAATCTGGTGCACTTCATGATGTGTAATATTTTAATAGCTCTGTAAGTGACAAATAAGTAATTTTGAAACATAGTGGACTCTTAAAGGAAATGAGCATTAGTCGTCATGAGTATGTTTGTGTCTGCACCTAAAAACACACTACTGATCACCACTTTGGGGTTGTCAAGGCAACGGACACGAGAGTCTAACCTCCGATGACACAAATAGAGCGGCAAGAAAAAATATCTCTCAAACACACACACACAGGAGATGGTCTGCATATTTCTCCAGGTTGCTAACAGTTTTAAAACGGAAATCTCAGATCACCTGACACCAGACCACCGTCCCTCTCTCTCTCTCACATACACATGCCAGTAGGTAACACAGTCCTGACAAACAGCTTTCTAATGTATGCGTGTGTGTTCTGTCTTGGTGATATCCAAAATAACGCCCAGCAGGGGTGTGAGGACCAAGTGAAGCTCCTCACTTACTTGATGTAAGAAGTGTTTGAACTTTTACAAAAAATGTTAGAGTCAGATCTGTGCAAAATTCTACAAAATCTCTTTATTAAAATGGAAAGCTATCAAAATCATGCTAATGTAGCTAACTAAAAGGAAACATATAAAGCACAGTTAGCAGCATGCTGTTATTATCCACCTGAAAATTTAGTTTTATCAGCTCTTTCACTCTTCCAGCCAACACTGACATCACCTTTCACCTCAGCACTGACCTCACCTGTTGAAGGTGTGTGTGGGTGTGTGTGGGGGGGTATATGAGATCATGTGTGTGTTTATATAACTGCTCAGATGTGTGGGAGAATTTCATTTAGTCCGGAACATAATAACACACCCTCACTAGGAACCCACACACACACACACACACACACACACACACACACATTCTTGTATTACTTGCACTTGAGGACCTCCTGTATTGATTACATACAGACCAAACAAAGCCCAGACCCAACATCCAAACACAAATCTTTTAGTTTCTCAAATCAAACCTGAAACCTTTCAAGAAAAGCCATTTTTCCTCCTGAGACTCGACACACGTCCCCTTAACTGGAAATATCACAATGTTTTCTGTGTTTTAGAGGACAGTCAGGTCCTCACAACTTGCTAAATACATGAACATCCCCACTCTCCATCCTCTCTCCTCTCCCACACTAGCTCTCTTCACCCATCCCCATAGAGAGTGATTCTCCTCTGGAAAGAGGCCAAAAATGAGAGAGAGAGATGTATAGGCATATATCTCATGTGACTTTATAGATCTATTCACACACACATTATGTAATGTTTCACTGTGCATCTCTCTCTTTCTCTCTCTCACTGTAAAACCCACTCACTCTGCATCGTGACATGCATTAGACTCATTAGACTGTTAACAGAGTTTTGTTCCCCGTCTTCCATCCATCTCCCCACTCCTCTATCTCTCTCAGGGTACCAACAGCACTGCAAACTAAAACCTCTAATAACTGGGCACATCACATCCACTCACACAGAAACGCAGGCCTTTAGATTGATACATAAAACTTCCAATATTTCCATATTAGGACATGTCCTCACATATGAAAATGTACCCACAAAGACACGGAAATAAAAATCACAGTTTCTACCACATTTTAGGGAACGCGAACTTTCAATTATCTGCTGGTTGTATTCACATCCGGCACTATAATAATGTAAATTTTTATGGTGTGTTTTGCCAGTTCCATCATTATCGCTCCTGGCACACAACTTTCCCCAGTTTTTGTGTAGTGTGTTGTGTTGACAGTTGTCTTCATGTGATGGTGAACCCACAACACCACACTGCTCTACTGCTTGCTTGTAAGGAATCTGCTGTAAAAGACACCTTGAGTTGAGTGATGTAGTGCTCGTGACGACTGCTGCAGCTCTGTGTGATACTATTATTAGCAACTACTTCATAAAACACCTGTTTTAATCTCACATGATGTGAGAACCCGAAGTCACCTCACACATGGCAGAGATACAGCTGTTTTTAGAAGAAACCTCCATGTAGGGAGTAGAGACCAATGTACAGGCCATAATTTAGAGTCAAGTGTAGGGTGTAAGGACCAACATAGGGTGTTGGGACCAAGGTAGGGCGTAGGAAATAATGTAGGGATGCGGATCATAGTGTATGGTGTTGGGAGCTGGAACCAGTGTTACAGATACTTAGGTTACACTCTACCAGTGTAGAGTGTAGGCACCATTGTATAGTGTGGAGGTCATAGTGTAGAGTGTAGGGAACAGGGAAGGATGAAGGTACCATTGTTGAGTGTGTGGATCATAGTGTAGAGAGCCTTGTAAGCATTGTTGTAGAGTGTGGGGACCATAGAGTAGTGTGTATGGAGAAGGGAAGGGTGTAGGCATCATTGTAGAGGGTGGGACCATAGTGTAGGGTGTATGAAGAAGGGAAGGGTATAGGCATCATTGTAGAGTGTGGAACTATGGTGTAGGGAGCAGTGAGCAGTGAAGGCAACATTGTGGAATGAGGGGACCATAGTGTAGGGTGTATGAAGAAGGGAAGGATGTAGGCATCATTGTAGAGTGTCGGACTATGGTGTGGGGATCAGTGAGCGGTGTGGGCGCCATTGTAGAATGAGGGGGACCATAGTGTAGGGTGTAGGTATCATTGTGGGGACCGTAGTTCATTTTGCTGCTGCACCATTCTGTGTGTTAAGTATTTTTACAGACTGACACTCTGAGCGTGCGTGTGTGTGTGTGTGTGAGAGAGAGAGATTCTCCAGCAGACACCAGAGAGTCTGGGAAAGTGTGCGTGAGATGCGAGAGTGGTAGGATTAGGACGAGGGCAATGGGGAGCTGGAGACGGCCACATGACCACCTGGTATGGTGAAGCTACACTCTCACCCTTCTAACCTATAGATACACACACACACACACACACACACACACACACACACGTTTAAGAGTATAAGCATTACACAGAGTGATGTTTTAAAGGAAAACATTCAGCGCGAGTGAAAATTGTGGGTTTTATGTCCCCATAGTGACACACGTCCCCACTTTATCAGTGTGCAATCAGGTCCCCATTTTCGGGGTCTACAAACACACACACTTTTAAGGTCTCCAGCGTAATGGGGACTTTATAGCTTGAAGAAAATGCCTAGTGATTAACTTTGTGGGGACTTGATTTTAGGTTCTCACAATCACACAATCAATCAAGTCAAATCCTCACATTGGGAAGTTTACAAACACAAACACACACACAGACACACTCACACATAATATTAAATATTAATATTTACATACAGGACAGTTTGTTCCTGCCAACAAAAACACTCTGCAGTTACAAGAAAATGTCTCAGTAGTGTGTGTGTGGGTGTGTGTGTGTGTGTGTGGGGTCAATTTAAGTGTACAGAGTTGATTAGGAACTCTTTGTTTTGTAGCGTTTAACCAGCAGATTATTGGCAGTGTATATGGCATGTTTATTCACTCAACAAATAAACAAACAAACAAACAAAAACAACCAATAAGCTCCACCCACCTCCCACCCTCTATCTCTCTACCTCTATTTTTTCTCCTCCTTCTCTTTCCCTCTCTTTCTCACTCTCTCTCCTTCATCATCCCTCTTTTAACCATTATCTCTCATCCTTTCTTCCTCTTCCTCCCTTCATTCACCCCTTTCTCCCTCTCTTCTTTCTCTCTCTTTCCAGTCCCCTATCTCTTTCGGCCCCTCTTGCCTCCTTCGCTCCTCTTTTCATGCTCTCTCCCCCCACCACCCTTTTTTATTCCATATTTTCGTGCGCTCTAACCCTCCGTCTCTGGGCTGCACTAGTTCTCCTCCTCCTCCCTTCTGACTTCTGTCTGATCCCTTTATCACAGCTGCACGGCTGTCGTGACTCGTGTGTGTCGGAGTGTGTAAGAGGCATTATGATGGCACACACACACACACGTCCGCTGAGACTACACACTGTGCATGTGTGTGTGGACGACACTGGGGTCACTCGGAGCTTCACCATGACAACATGAACTGTAACCCATAGCAACAGAGCCGACTACACACTCAAGCTGTAGAGCTACAGCACGGAGTGAGAGAGAGATTGAAGAAGAAGAAGGAGAGAGGGATTCCAGTCATGAGCTCCATCTCTCTGTTTATCCTTCTACTTTTTCCCCCTCATTCTGTCACTCTCATCTCTGTGTTTCCATGACTACAATCATTAACACATCAGTCATGGTTCTGTCTCACTGGAGCTGGAATGCACGCAAGTATGTACACACACACACGTTCAAACTTGTCCCCCCTCCCACATCCCACCATCCTCATTTCTCAGGGCTACTGTGTGTGATCTCACTCCCCCCTTCTCATTCCAGATGGTTCTGTCCAATCACACTGTGCATTGTACGTGACCGACAGCTCCACGTCCACTTGAGTGTGTGTGTGTGTGTGTATAAGGTGAGAGTCCAGCTGTGGGGTCAGGGTTTAGTGTAGCCTAGCTGCTGAACTATGTCCTGATAAACATTCAGCATCAGATCTGCGTGTCCCCTGTAAGTTTATTTGTAATTTTTTTGGGGACATTGTTTAAATATTATGTTGGTTAAAACCACTTTACTATCGGAGTCTCATGATTGAGGTGAGGTAAAAGGTTTAGTTTTAGTTACTAAGGTTAAAGTTTAGATTTGGGTTAGGCTGACTTGGTTCGTGTGTTGTACAATATGGGGTCGGTCCCTAACGCAAGCAATACAAGTGTAAGTGTGTGTGTGTCAATTGTGTGAGAAAGCTGCGGGGTTCATTAATCACCGATTCCACACCTAAAAGAAGTCCGGGTCTCAGTGCCTACTAAGCATCCATACACACACACACACACACACACACACACACACATTTCTCCTTTATATACAAGCAAAACACACACCCTTGTGTGCATGTCCATACTCGTACACACACACTCATGCATGCACATACACTCACACACACACAATAAGCTGAGATCAAAGAGGTGGTAAATTGCGTAAAAGCCCCTAATTAAGTAAGTGTGTGTGAGTGTGTGTTCGCGGATTCACACCCATCAACCTGAAGGTAAATATTACAGCCAAGATATTTAAAAAAAGCACACACACTCCCCAAGAGCCGTCTCGGTAAACACACACGATACACACACGGACTGATGATGGAGTGCGTGTGACAACAAGCATACTTTGTGTGTGTGTGTGTGTGTGTCCGCGCAGGTTGGCTGTGTATGTGTGTAAGGGAAGTTTTGGAATTCCTCACTAATAATGTTTAAATGCTTAGGATGACCTGCCAATCACACACGCACACACAAACACACACTAAAATATTAAAATGAGCTCATAAAGAGACACACATTAATCAGATAACACAAAAATATGTTAAATATTACATGATGAGAATAACAAATCAATATTAATAAATATGTCTGGACATCCTCACACACACACACACACACACACACAAATAATATATAATTTTGTAAAGTGACAAAATAATATCTAATACCAGGCAGAATGAGAGAGGAGAGCAACAGATCACCAACAGCAGCTGCTCAACAGTTATGATGATTAATAATACATTAAAAACACACTTCCACTGCCATTCATCCGTCCATCACCATCATCATCCACCAGAGCAGCCAGAAAAAAGAGAGAGGGAAGAGAAGAGAAGAAAGAGAGAGAGCAAGAGAGGGATGGAGTACCTTCTTTCTTCAAGTGGACAGGCAGGCGCTTGAGGCGCCCGCCCTGGCTTCCCCGCCCATGTTGCCGACCCAGAGCCCAAACCAACTCCACTTAGTCCAGGCATCGAGCAGCCACAGCACGCACACACACACACACACTCACACTCACACACACCCTCACCCAGCACACTCCCTCACACTCCGGCAGCAGCATGTGTGTGTGAGAAAGAGAGAGAGGGAGTGTGTGAGATGCTGGGAGGAAAACACACACACACACACACTCACTGACTGAGAGAAGCTCTCACTCCAAACACTCAGCGCCTCCTTTACACAGGACCGAGCAGAAGGGGCGTGAGAGAGAGAGAGAGAGAGAAAGAAGGTGGGGGGTGACAGGGCGGCATTTGCATGTTAGAAAAATGAAAGCATGGACATAAAGAAAGAAATTATTATTACTATTATTATACTACAAAATAGGGGAAACATGTCCTTGCTTAAATCTGCTTTCAGACCAAATGAATGATTATTAACTTCCCCATAAAGGGCGTGGGGAGAGAACGAGAGTGTGAGAAAAAGAGAGGGAAAAGAAAATCATTATTATTATTATTAAAATTATTATAACCCTTAAACTGTAGTGTTTCATTTTCTTAATAGTAATAATATATAGTATGGCAGTTGGTGTTTCAGAAATTTTTTTGATGACTTGCAGGTTGTATATATATATATATATATATATATATATATATATATATATATATATATATATATATATATATATATATATATATATATATTATATATACACTGTATACATACATACAACCTGCAAGTCCTTCCAGAAAAGGAAGCCTCCTTAAACCTTCGTGCCAACAGATCAGCTTACACACACTCACTTACTCACACACACACTCTTCACATATAAACACATACTTCTTAAACCACAAAATTCTCACACAAACACACACACCTGAGTGTTTAAAAAGTGATCATGGACTACACCCATTTGCCCATTAGTCAGTGTGTCAGTGAGGCAGGGGGTGTGGGGGTGTGTGTGTGTGTGTGTGTGTGTATGTGTAAGAGAGAGATGCCTGCAGGACGGGGTGTTCAGGGTTCCCACAGATTATGAGTTATAATATTCCCCTTTTTCTCTGGGGGAATTAGTGATGCAGACGTCCTGGAGGGAAAAACTCAGATTAAACCAATCTGTTTTACACACACCCACACGCACACGCACACACACACACACACAGTACCACAGAGGAAGGATTTACACTAAGACTTAAGAGTCCCAACTCTATACAGGCTGATAGAGAGCATTAGAGGAGGTGTGTGTGTGGAAGGGTAGAGAGAGAATAAAAAATAAGAGCGGATGATGTACACACACACACACACACACATTTATTTATGCATAGTGTTGGTGTGAGCTCCATATACAGTATATACATAAATAAATGTGTGTGTGTGTGTGTGTGTGTGTGTGTGTATAGAGGTCTCTGGTGCCCCTTAGTGGTTGGATCCCAGCCACACCCATGTACACAGCAGAGATTAACAACAGCAATAAATTGTACACACTCCAGTACACAATTTATTGTGTGTGTCTGTTTGCAGAAGGATTCGGAGGAATTACCTTCCATCTGTAGCGATCGATTGTGCTCACTCTGTCTCTCTTTCTCCAACACAGACACAGGATTTGAACCCACAACCTCTTGTTCCAGAGGCAAGCTTCCTAACCACTACACCACCACCACCCACATCTCAAAGAGAAATGGAAGAAGCTGCAGGTGAGTAAGAGTGTAAAGAGCTTTACTCAGTAGAGTTGTGAATTCGACCAGGGTTGTGGTGGTGTTGTCATGTCAGGATGAGTTTGTGTGGTTTTTCAGAGGAACTGGAATTACTGAAATGACCGGTACTGCTGAAGACAGACAGGTAGAACAGCTGCAGAAAAATCTCATTATCACTATCATTAAACACAGCAGCTGACGTGGAGCACCCGGTTGTAAGAACCAGTTTGTCAACGAGGTCATGAGGAATGAAGCAGTTATATTACTACACACACTACAAAACACACAAACAGGGAGGATGTTTAAAAAACACCACACAAACCCTAATCCTAAACCAAGAATATAGTCCTAACCCCTATAATCCCAACCCTAATCCTAACTCTAACCCAACAATATAACCCTAAATCTATCCCTACAATAAAATTCTAACCATATAATTATAACTCTATCCAACATATAATCCTAAATCTGTCCTACCAAAATAATCCTAACTCCAAAAAAGCAATATAACTCTAAACTGACAGTATAACCCAGACCCCAAACTAACAATATAATCCAACAACCCAATAATGTTATCGCAACTCTAACCCATCAATATAATTCTAATCCAAACAGTATAAACCTAGCAGAAGTCCAACAGTATAATCCCAACTCTAACCCTAATTCAAAAATGTAATCCTTATATAAACTCAATATAATCCTAACCCTAATTCAACAATATAACCCAAGCTCTAACTGGACAGTATAAAAGCCGGACTGTAGTGGCCAGTATTTTGGGTGTAGTCCAGCAGTGGGTGTGGCTGTGCTGATATGGAGGAGGGTTTGAGCGGAGGAGGAGGACGTAGTTGTGATAAGAGGATGGTGAGATAACGAGCTAAATGAGATGAGTGTTTTTGCCTCCAAGTTTGCTCCATGCTGATGTTGGTGTGGAGACGGAGCCAGCACCTCCATTACGCTGTCCACACCCTCCCGCCGTCTCTCCAGTCAGACAGAGAGGGGAATGGCCGACCCTGTCAGCAGCATGAGGGGATAGGGGCGGAGTTACCCAGTGACTGACAGATAGCCCAGTCATGTGACCTGGGTATTGGGAGCAGCATCGGCCATGTTGACTGAGGGCGGATTCAGATTTGATTTGCCATGAAGGCACAGAAGATGTCGTCTCTCTCTCTCTCTCTCTCTCTCTGATTCTGCTCCTCCTACACATGCACAGCGAATTGCTCACTGTTCACTTCGGCTCCATCACCATGGCAACAGCATCTCCTGGGGAGGCGGAGCTGCTACACTCACCAGCAGCTGATGGAGCTTTAAATATTCAACTCCTACACATTACACACAACCTGTAGAGTGCCACTGGATTTATGTTGGATCAGGCTTTGAGGTCTATACCGGTGGGGAGTGGGGCAGGGTTAAGACGAGTTAAAGTTGAGCTTGTTAACCAACTGCAGGGCCCAGAGACTGACTCCAGATAAAATGTTCAAGTTGTATTTTAATGTTTGGTTCAGTTCGGGGAGAAAGAAACAGACTCTTGAAGGTCACTTGGTCCAGGGCCACAAGGAGAGGCCTGGGTCCGGGGCTGCGAGCTTTGGGCTGACCTAGCATTGACTGGGCAGAACTGTGGTTTCCACAAGGAGCACTGGCTGTTTCTGGTGCACAAGAAAAAGGTAGTTACAGCAAGTCAAAATCAGCACTTGAAGTCTGTACTTTGGGTTTTACCTTTGAGCTGAGATGTGGAACATATCCTGAAGGAGTCAGGTAACTTAAGGTGCGTTGTAGGTGGATTAATAATACAGTCAACAATGTAAGGGCCAACATAACAGGGTACCGACTTCCTAGAACGGGTTTTTAAAGGAATATTCTTTGCAGAGAACCTGTTAACCTGGCTAACACGGAGGAGCTGGAACTCTGACGGGGTGCATTTGCCAAAAGCATAGTTGCTAACAGTGTACATTAGCAACTAAAAGTGTGGGTGTTAAAAAGCACCCCAGAATAGGGTTGCCTTGGTGTTCCTCCAAATACCTCTGCAACAGCAATGGTGAGCATGGACAGATGGCACTGTGATCTCCACCTCCTGTGATAGAAAACAAATGGTTCACAAGGAGCACTGGATGTTGAACTAAACTCTGGCATAGAAGGAAAAAGGTACTTACAGCAAGTCAGAATCAGCACTCATTTGTCTGTACTTCAGCTTTTAGTCAGCCAGCATGTCCCACGTAGTGCAAGCAGCCAAACTAGGAACTCATGGTAGTGGAGACCAGGTATTTAGTGGTATTGAAGTGGATTGGTGGCAGGTGTTCTCAATGACTGAAGTGGATTGCTAGCTCTGCCCACCCTCCTGGACACACAAACACAGAAGACAAAATAAGACACATGAAGAAGAGGGAGGAGGAAGACAGACACATCCACAAGGAAGAGGAACAACACTGCGGCTCTAACAGAGTAAGATTTTGGATAAAGTCTAGATTATATTCTCTGGGTTAGATTGTACTGCCGGGCTGGAATTAGATTTGGGATTGGGTTAGGATTAGGATTATACTGTGTATATAATGACCAATTGAAGCTTTAAAACAACAACATTTGATAAAGACCCCGTATTACCCCAACACAGCCTGGGTGTTTACAGATTTAAGTGTTTGGGTGATGTGAGCAGGTGATGTGGGCGGGTCAGAAGCCCAAAGAAGAGAACATCATTATTGATCACTTCTCACTGATGGAATAATCAGCATCGACCCAGTATCAGTCAGACATTTTAAATCACCGCTGTCTATTATGAACATGTGTGTATATGTGTGTGTGTGTGTGTGTGTGAAGCATTTCAGGAACAGCCTCAAGGAGAACACGAAAGACGCACCACATGGAAAACACACGCCACCTCACAGCGTACAAAGCCCACTCTCCTCTACTGGAGCTGACTCAGAGTGTCATCACTCCTCCACCCATCAAAACATGTTGGCACTGGAACTCTTCCCTAAGCCCATCGTCATGGTTACACTCTCCTTGCCCGCCTTCATCAACCAGGAGGACGAATGGAGATGAGAGAGAGTGGGAGAGGGAGAGGGAGGGTGGAATGATCAGACAGGGAGGGGAGAAGGAGAACAAGAAGAAGAAAACAGTGAACATGCAGCCGCTTTTCCAGGAATAGAGATGTCATGGGTAACCGTGGCAACAAGCATCACTAATGGAGGGCGCTGGGAAAAAAAACTGCACTCGTTTATCTGCTGCCATGTACCCTTTCATATGACATCACAGTGTGTTGTTGCTGTGGAAACAGCACATGGTGTTGGGGACATGGGTTCCATGCACACACACCCACACACACACACACACACACACACCCACACACACATAAAAACATGGTACACATACAGCAGGGACAATTAAGTGAGTGTGGGTGTGTGTGTGTGTGTGTGTTGGAGTGATCACCATCTCCAATTACCATCAGGTGAACTGAAGAGTGACTACTGCTGACCTGGAACTACTGTCTTCCCTCTCTCACACACACACACACCCATACACACCCACACACACAGACAGTGAGAACTCTGATCAAGCAGAGAGTGTGTGTTGGCAAGTTAGATAATAGAGCGGTCAGTAGACAGAGCGAGCTGCTGACCGCAGCACTGGACTGAATGAAGCTCATTTTTCTACAGTGACATGGTGCTTTACACACACAGCAGCTCTGAACACACAGACACACACACACACACAGCATATTTCACAGTAACTCACACCACTCCAGCCTATTGCAATCAAAAGCAATCTAATACAGCGCAGTAATCTGTGTGTGTGTGTGTGTGTGTGTGTGTGTGTGGTGAGTCGGTACAGTGATGGAGAGATGAGACGTGGAAAGCAGCTGGCATGGAGGAGAGCAGAAGAGACGAGAAGCTCGTGATTACAGACACATTAGAGGAGGATGTCTCCATGGCAACGCGACAAAACCACATGCCTTTACCATGGCAACTGGGCCAGTACCAGAATACTGATGTGGAGAAAGAGAGAGAGGGAGAGAGAGAGAGAGAGAGAGAGAGAGAGAGGGGGAGAGAGGATGGTCTAGCACATGGGGAGCTCAGTGAGGTGCGGAAATTCTCTTTAGTCCTGTTGCCCTACATACACACACATACACACCCCCAAACCCTCTCCTTCACCCGTAAACTCCACTGACCGACCTCATGGCTATTTGTGGTTCATACACATTACCAACATCTTCCTAATGTCACACACACATACACACACCATCTCATTTTCTTCCTCCCTCTAGCAGCCTCTCTCACTTTCTGTCTGACTGCTTGTCAATCTCTCTCTCTTATATATACACACACACTACACACACACACACACACACACACACACCCCTGGAGACATAACTCTATAACATGGGCCTTGACCAGCCAGTCTGTATGAGTGTGTGTGTATGTGTTTTCATATGTATGTATGATTGAAGACAGATTTCGAAGGCCGTGAAGCGACACGCAGCAATCAACTCCATCCACTCACACACATACACACGCACAATCACAACAAACAGTATTAGAAAATTTCTTCTTTCCCCTTCTTCTGATAATAATAATAATAATAATAACTAACAATAATTATTATTATCACCATTATTGTTATTGTTGTCATCTCCATATGGTCCTGGGTAGTGCTGGGTGATAAAACAATCCTGATTTTTTATCGAGAAAAATGTGATGACAAAAATGATGATAAACGTAGGCTGTAAAATCCGATCACACTTGTTTGCCTGCTATGCGACAACACATTGACATAGACAATGTCTTTGGCCTATCACGTAGCGAGTGGGCTTGGCATAATGCCAGCACAACAGTCAATCACGACCAACGGCTCAAGTTTGCCCATTGCACACGAAGAAGCCGTGTGGTAAACATTAGCATAATGGTCGCATGTGTCAGAAAATATGTCAGGCAACCAGGACGAGTGAAGCAAGGGATGAAAATGCAGGGTTTCACACAGAGCTTTATAATAAAGGCGGCCTTTTTTTAAACACAGATTTAAATATATAGAGAGGTTTTGCAGTGTTTTGTTTGCACTTTAACTGTTTTGCACACTTTTAAGTTGTTAAATTGTCCTGTTAATTTCAGCTACTGTATATGCAAATATTTTGAATACTACAAAATCAATAACTTTTCATAATTTAAGGCAATTTTGTGTATATACAGTTTGTGCCATTTCTTGAAAATAAATGACAATATATCGTGATAATTATCGAAATCGATCAATATGACAAAAAATATTGTGATAATATTTTTGTTCACATCGCCCAGCTCTAGTCCTGGGTTTGAACTTGTTACGTAATGTGTGTGTGAGGTGTGTGTGTGTTCATCAGTGCCAATGCTTCAGATATGGTGGAGGCGAGTGTCTCATCTGCCAATCAGGGTGAAATAAATCAGCATGTCGATGAGTGATTAGGAATCGCGGCAGTATGAGGGTCAGTGCTGGAGAGGATAACACACCTCTCAATGCCCTTGTCTGGTTAATGACACCCCAGAGACCCCCAACCCCCCACACCCCCACCCACTCCTCACCACCACCGTCCCCAACTGACGACCAGCGCTCAGCTTTAATCAACACGCTCCAGTCCCATCACACAGCACATCACTTTTCTACACTCTAATAAATGCAAAATATATCTCAGCAATTACCAAAGTAGGTCCGTCCCCAAATCTAACTTCTTTTGTTCCAGAAGAATAAAACACTTATGGAAAAGCAAACATCAAACTGTTAGTCTGTTTAGTAACACTAACAGGTTCCGATGTGATTCCGTTATTTCTCAGCCACTTTCACACATTTGGGGGCTTAAAGTCCATCTTTCTGCCAAGTCGACCTTCTTATAAATAAATAATTCAACATAAAAGCACTGCTGTCAGGGTACTGCCAAAAAAGCCGCTCCTTCACGAATGTGTCAAATGTAGAGGTCACACTTGGTTGTGGTGCACTGTGCTGTGCTGTGTTTACAATGACAATCACTCAGTCACTTAAAATATTGAATAAAATGTTGTCAGTATTAGAGAAGTAACAGCACCTCCAGTGGTATTACTCTGAACTACGCTGCAGTGAAAGGCAGAGCAACAGCGACATCATGTGCTCAACTGTATTACATTTTCAGACTCAAAACATTTATTCATTCATTCATTCATTATCTGAACTGCTTAATCCCAACTGGGGTCACGGGGGGACCGGAGCCTATTCAAAACATTTAAGTGAATTTAATTTATGAGTGAGTTATTTGTCATTGTGAACATAGCACAGCACACCGTGCACCACAACCAAGTGTGTGTGTGTGTTTTGGGGACTTACTCTTCAGGAAGGCCCTGTCAGTGCAGTGAAGGAGAAAGGGACACTGTGATGTTAAAAATGGTATTACTTAAAAAAACTGAGGCAATAAAAAATCCCTGGGCATCTTTCTAAAAAGCAGGGGTGGAAATTCTTCTGCTGCAATCACTCACATCACCCTTTCACATCTACCCTCCTTACATTCTTTACACTCCTCCCATCCGGCAGACGCTATCGCAGCATCAGGACTCGATCCACTAGAATGCGTGATAGCGTTTTCCCACAAGCCATCAGACTCTTGAACACACTTCCTGCACTCACACTCCCCCCCCCACACACACCCGGACTGTGAACTAACTGACTCTGTTGCACCACTGCACTTTACACAGCACCGTCGCTGTGATGCACATGCTGCTATACGGACATCTCATTCATATTGCACTGAAACTGTCTTCGGAAAGATGTTTAAGAAAAATGTTTATGTTTACAAACTGTACAGTATTAACACTCCAAACTGCTGCTTATCTAGCACACATTTATTGCCAGACGATTAAAATAGTATTCCTCCTCAATGACTTGCTACAACACTGCTATAATATTTGCACAATTTCTGCACTGCCGCTACTTATTTGCATTGAACTGGTCACTTTCTAACTAACTGTATCTGCACAAATTATTGAAAAATATTTCACAGACTCTGGTTCTCCACTACTGTTATAATATCTGCACAAACTTAAATGTTAGTCAGACTTTTTTAAGATATACTGTTTTATTAATAGACTGGATATAGAACATTTCATACTGAAACTGTTTCTAACCTCTTGCACATTCAGTGTAAAAGTCAATGTCAACTTTTGTAGGTAATACTGCATCCAAACTGTCTCTCTATCTACCTCTATTTCTAATTTAAAGTTATATTTAATATTCCATTCCTAGTTTAAAATGTGTATTTTTTGTATTCTATTCATATATTGTTTATTCCATGTGCCTTATTTGTTCTTTGTTCCCTCTTTCTTATTGCACTGTTAAAACTGTAGCCACGTCTCGTCTCTCTGTGTATCTGTACAGTATATAGCAGAGATGACCCTTATCTCTAATGGGTAAATACTCTTAGCTAGTGTGTGGTAGGAGTGTGATGATACATCAATCTACACTGATACATCAGCTAAATGATCAACAAGCCTGTAGTATCAATCCAAAATGAGATCATACATATTGAACAGTAGGTGTATTCTTATTGCAAGAAAAATAGTTGCTTTTTGTGATTTGATAGAAATGGAAGTAAATGTGTTAAATTAGCATATGATATTGTCTGATATCTAACGCTGGCTCCTAAACTTAATCAAATCGAAATCGTATCGAAGCAAGTTTCGATTCAATAATTTTATCTCAATGGTTATAAAATTAGCTATTGAATATGACGACTTGCTAAGATAAGATATTGATTGTATATGATTTGCAGACGTCGAATCACTGTCCATTGAATCAATCTAACGATTTAAAAGCTAACAGAACTTCACTACCGTATATTGTACACACAGACTTAAATTCAAATTCACTTCCGTTTTTACCTCCTTCGGGGCTAACGTTGTACAGTGTGCAGAAACGTATTAGCTCAATAATTCCTAAGTAGTGTCTATGTAGGGCGCAAGAAGCCGCTTCTCAAGACCGCGTGTTGTAGCGCGCTATGTAGTGTGTAAGGCAGGCGTGAGTATTTACCCATCTCGCCAGTTGCGCTCCGCCCGCCTCCCTGATTGGCGCGTTTGAAAGCCTCTCGGTATCTGATTGGTCCATTGTTACGGCCTCTGCGCGGTAAGTTTGAACCGAAGATATTACAGTAAGTCGCTTTCACACACATTCTCACTCACACACATACACTCACTCACACCGATACGGTTATCGAGAGTAGACGCGCTCCGGTGTTGTGGTGAGTTTTTCATCTTTTTATTCGTTTTTAACGTGGTTCACCTCAAACTTGAGGCCGAAGGGTGGCTTTAGCGCTTAGCTTAGCACTTAGCACTGCCGCCTAACGCAACGTAATATAAGGCAAGCGGTGAGCTCGGTAACGGCAGGTATAAAAACTGGACTTAAGTGTAATTAAGCTCCGCTAATTAAGCTCAGTCGACTCTGGTGCGAGTTCTAATGAAGTATTACAGCAGTAGAGCCTGATTAGGCTTGGTGTCGTGCTAACGTTAGGGAGCGTCCTCGTGCGGCTCGAGATTTGAACATCAGACGATATTCGTGCAAATAGTTTACACTGATTTGTGTCTTTTGTCTGTATAGAGGAATTAAAGTCGAAGTCAAATGGAACTTAATTGTGATCTCAGTTGTCTGCAAGTATACAGAGACCAGACGATGTAACTCCCGTTTCTACTGAGTACAAGGAAGTCACAGAATATACAGTAGATATATAAATAAACTATAAATATAAACTCGAAATAATGGCATATGTTAGTTATGTGAGGTGTTAATAATACTTATGTGCAAATAACACCAGTCAGGTGGAATCAGTCCTGGAATGTACTTTTTGCATTAAAAGTACATAAGATCTGCAGCAATCTGTTAAATAATAATAAACAGTATCTCGATAAACTCTTGTCCAGAAGTAGAAAATTAAAACGTGCAATTTAGTTATGTGTGGAGTTCAATAATAATAATAATAATAATAATATGTGCAAATATTGCACCAGCATTTCATGTGGAGAAAACTGGTAGAATAGTGTGGAACATGTTATTCTTAAAGGACCAGTTTTCCAGTCCAGGATTAAGCCTATGCCTAGAGTAGCTTTGAGCGGTGAATCTCCAGTGGTACTGAATTTAATCGAAGACTAGGGTTAATCCATGTTCAAGAAACCAACCAAAGGTGTTTAAAAGAATAGAACACAGTATATTATGATAAATGATACATAAGACACACATACACTACCTTGCAGTTACTGGAACGTGAAGTGCTGTGATTGGGGGCGGTATCATGCTCATGAGTACATTTACTGATCCAGGACTGAACCAGAACCCTCTGATTATGGCGCCAACTCTCCAACCATTACACTACCAACTGCCCCAAATTGTAGATTAGCTAAAGCTGCTGTGTTATGAAACGATTTGATTAATGATGTGTGTCACAAATAAAGATGATGCGTCTAACAGTAGGTGTAATCTGTGCAGAGTGATTTTGGAGAACAATGGAAGATTACCTGAAGATAGAGAAGATTGGAGAAGGTGAGTGAGGAGATTTTGTTCGGTCAACTAAACTACAGGATCAACTGACATGGTGGTGTCAAGATTCTTTATATTATCATGTGCATAGTTAGATAAGTATCACAGAAATAACACTGAAATGCATACTGATTCATCTTAAACCGAAAATGTAAATAGAAATTCATGGATTAAGGTTGAGTTAAAGAGACAGCAGATTTAAATAGAAATTGCTAACCGGTTAAGTTTAAAATATTACAAAACTAAATCTAACAAATTAGATTAAAACTAAACTGAAATTTTGTTTCATAAAATAGACATTTATAACAACAAGACTGACATTGAACCACTATATACTGTAAAAGTGAAAATGTAAAATAAAATACTCAAACACAAATTTTAATATAATTACTTTTAGTATGTGCTCTATTTTGAGAACTTTTTAATCTTGTTCTTACCACAAAAAGTGTTTGGGCTGGAGGTGGTCTAGTGGTTACTCACCTCTGGGCCTAAATCCTACATCCAGACCTACCATCACTGGGTCCCTGAACGAGACCCTTATATATAAGGCATGTCAGTATAAAAACATAGCTATGAATATTGTTCATTAACTGGTCTAATCTTTTTTAACCATGCTGGAACTGTGTGTGTGTGTTTAGGTACGTATGGCGTGGTGTATAAGGGCCGACACAAGTCGACGGGTCAGCTGGTGGCTCTGAAGAAGATCCGTCTGGAGAGTGAGGAGGAGGGAGTGCCCAGTACTGCGGTCAGAGAAATCTCACTGCTGAAGGAGTTGCAGCACCCCAACGTGGTGCGGTACGAACCCAACACACATTACACAAACACACCACCAAGCTCCCCTCTTAGTGGTGGAGACGCCAGGGTGTGTTGGAGCCGTGCTTCAGCCAGGATTTCTCCTCCTGTCAGACTCTGCACATGACCGTTGTTGTTTAACCTTTGTCTCTCTCTTTTTCTTTTATTTCTATTTGTTTTTTCTGTTTATCTCCATATTTTTTCCTGTTTTCTCATCTATCTCACACTCCCTCTTTCTCTCTGTCTCCCTCTCTCTCCCCCTCACCCCCCTCTCTCTCCTCCTCCTCTTTATCAGGCTGCTGGATGTGCTGATGCAGGAGTCTAAGCTCTACTTGGTATTTGAGTTTCTCTCTATGGATCTGAAGAAATATCTGGACTCCATTCCCTCTGGACAGTACATGGACCCCATGTTGGTCAAGGTACATCTCTAATACCCCTCACACAAACATACACTCTCTCTTGTGTGACATGTGTAACGTGTGTGTGTGTGTTCCTGCAGAGTTACCTGTACCAGATACTGGAGGGGATTCTGTTCTGCCATTGCCGGAGAGTTCTGCACCGAGACCTCAAACCCCAGAACCTGCTGATTGACAACAAGGGAGTGATCAAGCTGGCCGACTTTGGGCTGGCTCGAGCCTTTGGGGTGCCTGTTCGAGTCTACACACACGAGGTGCGGCTGGAGCAGGGCTGTTACTGACACACACACTCTTCACCTTCCACTGTGTGGAGATCTGGTGCCGCTGGCAGTTCTGTTGGTAGGATAGTAACCTGTAGAGCATGAGGTTGTTGGTTCAGAATTAGTGGTGATAGTGCTGGAGGTGGGGGTCAGATTAGAGCCTACGTCCTCTTGTTCTGTAAATGAGTGTCCTGACACCCAGGCCAGCACCATCCTCTATAATGTACCAGTTCAGTACTCAGTGTGTATGTGTCTGTGTGTGTAGGTGGTAACTCTGTGGTACCGGGCTCCGGAGGTACTGCTGGGAGCATCTCGCTACTCCACCCCCGTGGACGTGTGGAGCATTGGCACCATTTTTGCAGAACTGGCGACCAAGAAGCCGCTGTTCCACGGAGACTCCGAGATCGACCAGCTCTTCCGCATCTTTAGGTTCTCACACACGTACACTATCCAGACACACATCTCGTTTAGCTGCTATTACTCATGTAGAAGTGGGAGATATAACCCCAAAACTGGAGGTTGACCGATAGTTTTTTTTTCAGGTCCAATATTGATAAGCATAAAAGAATAATCTCAGACTCCTCTTTACAGAGAAATACACAACATTCATTAAAAACTGGTATCGGAGTGGTACTCGAGATCGGCCCATACCCAAAGCGTCAGCAGCGGTATGTGAACCGAAAAAGTTGGATGGGTGCATCCATAATTTGGTCACACATCAGAAGTAATATCCTCTCAGGTCCACACCCTCTCAGAATATCTCACATTTTTCACTAGTCTGTCTTTTAAAATCGAACAGTTATTGCAGTCTGAAAGTTCATAAAATATCAGACCAAAAGTGTGTTCGTTGGCAGCGGTGGTGACAAGCTGTGTTAATCAGACCTAGCAGCATTTTTTCTTTAGTCGTGTTGCTGTGTAAAATCATTAACACAAATCGTGTGAGAAGTTTTAGCTAAAAAGGTGCTGTTATGAGATCCCCTGTAACTCTCACTCGTCTCGCTGTGTGTTTTTGTTGGAGAAAAGCTGAGCCTGAACTTGTTTCTGTTTATGAGAATAAACAGTATTAGGTGTAGACTGATGGGATTACAGCCTTAATCTGGTATGATTGTGTGTGTGTAGGATTCTGGGTACTCCCAATAACGACGTGTGGCCGGGTGTGGAGTCTCTGCCCGACTACAAGAGCACCTTCCCCAAGTGGAAGGCAGGCAGTCTGAACGGTGTGGTGAAGAACCTGGACAACAACGGTGTCGACCTGCTCACGGTGAGATCAACACGCACACACACGGATCATCAAATAGGTCCGGGTAAATCATAGAAAATGAACCGAAACATACTTTTCTCACTTGTTGGGGATACACATCAACAATATTTTCTAGTTAGAATGGGGTGATATGAATGTATCGCCATTGTAAGCTGGGCACTGTGTATGTATATATACACGAGGTGAATAATTTCATGCTGATATTGATTACATGATTTTGTGTGCATGCATGTGTGTGTTGTAGAAAATGCTGTCATACGATCCTCTGAAGAGGGTTTCTGCTCGCCAGGCCATGAGCCACCCGTATTTTGAGGACCTGGATAAGAGCACTCTGCCTGCCAGCAGTATGAAATGCTAAATCACACACTCCTGCACTTTGTCCTTGTTTCCTCTGTTTGTTGGTATGTTTTTGTATATAAATAAATGTTTTGTGTAATTGGAGCTTCTCCCCTGATTTTCCTTGAGTGTCAACCCTGATTTATGTCAACTACAATGGTAATATATAGTCAGTGTTGGAGGAGCCGGTGATGAGTAACAGCACTACTAACCTACATAACTACTTTTTCCAGCAGTTTATGAGCAGCAAAGCTGCTTTTAAAATGCCATATTTTAAAATATGCTTGGCAGGGCAGTGCTTGGGGACGATACCTTGCTCTCGAGTACCTCAGTAGTAAGTTTACCGGTCAGAGATTTCCCTGTGTTTAATTCCAGTAGCAGGTTTTTGTGATTGGTGTAGAATTTGCAGACTTGGCATCTGATTGGCTACTGTGCCCACATGGTGCACACTCTTGGCATCACAGCACACTCTTGGCAGCTGCCAGATGTAGTCGGAAGATACAAGTGAGAAACCAGGGCTATATATAAATATAAATATTGTGTGACTGTTAAAAAAAAAAAGTATTGCTGCTTAAAAGCTGATTTTGGTTAGAGACCACAAGTAAAAAGTAGGGATGCACGATATGAGAATTATTGGCCAACATGGCATTTTTCATGATTATATCTGCTGATAAATGAGGACGGCGGAGTGGAACGCGCCCTCAGAATTTAGGCCAGCAGAGTGGAGCGATGGTGGAGGATTCCCAGCGTAGTGCGTTTTAAGAAAGTCACTTCCTGCCTTATGTTGCGTACCAAGTCAAATAGGGTGTGTGCCACTGTCCATGTGCACTACCTAGTGAGTAACTAGAATCTTATTCCAGAAAGTCTGTTTTTACAAATCTAACGAAGTGATTTATGATTTACCATCTTTATCTTGGGCTTCAGGTCAGTGTGTGTGTTAGTGTAAGGGTGATCTGTCCACACTGAGCCTCTTCCTGTTTTTGTCCTGGATGTGTGAGGCATTACTTTAGGAGTGCGGTTCCTGTGTGATCTGATGAACACAGTAAATATCAAAATGTAATATACATTATATATGGTATCAAATAATTTTTATTTCTGTATACAGATGGACACAAAATGGATAAAGAAGTGTTTCTGCCTGGCACTAACCTTATTTTTCCTCATAGCACTAATCCATAGAATGTCTCTGCATAATAAAAACTCTGTCATAAGTCATAAAACAGACACTGTTCTTACTATTTCTAGTAGTCAAGTCTACAGTTTCAGCACTTTTATACTACATAAAACAAAAACAAGTAAGCGTTGCCGCCTCACAGCGAGAAGGTCCTTTCTCCCGAGACACCTCTGTCTGTGTGTGGGTGTTTCTGAGCGTAGTGTAAAACACGGAGTGCTTTGACACACCACTAAATGTCTTTATGATTACCCACCAACTCCACACAGCGTCCCTCTGTCCTAAAACTACTGCTGGAACAAGACACGCTTTATTTTCCCGTCAGGAAACCACGGCAACACACTGACCACAACAGCGACTTCTACTGAACCACGGGTGTACGCTGCCCTTTACAGGAAAGCTCAGCAATTGAAGAAAGTTTTTCAATGTGTAAGTACACAGAGAGCGATTATTTGTCATTGTGAACACAGCACAGCACACAGTGCAACACAACCACATGTGAGCTCTCCATTTGACCCATCCATGAAAGAGCAGTGGACAGCTGACATGGGCAGTACTCGGGGAGCAGTGCTTGGGGATGGTACCTTGCTCATGAGTACCTTTACCAGTCGGGGATTTGAAACAGCAACCTTCCAATCACGGTCCCTTACCATTACACTACCAACTGCCCCACGTGTTGCACACTTCAGTTCTCCTACTGATGTTAAAAAGTTACGTTGAATAAATCTGCTGTGTGACTGGTAAATCTTGTGTCAGAACTAGGTATGTACAGGAGATGTTTACAGCTGGATTTCAAGAAATCACTAATCAGTTATTTGTACGGTGAAGTCTACTCACTGAAAATTTGTGTATGGAAAAAGAATTTTGAAATGGAATATTTGTAGGAACCCTGAAAATACTCAACACATCATACACAAAGATAGTAGGGAAGAGACTGATAGACTTCCTCTGACTGGGGGGTCTTCCTGCTGAGTGTGTGTGTGTGTGTGTAAAGCACTAGACTAAATATAGGAATCTAGGACTCAGACTCTGCCACACAACACCAACAGGATACACACACACATTTTTGCGATTGTTATTAGTCTCCTGTTTTACAGGGTTAGTGGGGATTTGGGATGAGATCATAGTGTAACCCCTAGAATGCTGTGTGTGAGTGTGAGTGGTGACAACAAAGTGGGTTTTACTGCTGCTAAAAACAAACACAATACACACCCATGTGAAAGAGAGGAGATCTCGGCAGACACAGCACAGCTGATCGCCACGCACACACACACTCTCAGAGTTATCAGCGCAGATCATATGTGAGGGAGGTAACCATTTGCCCACCCTCTACACCACACAATCACATGGACAGCTTGTGTGTGGGTGAGTGTGAGAAAGAAAAATAATCTCTCAACATTCATTCTTCTGACTGTCCACAAACACTATGATCTTAAAATACAGTGGGAAAGAATAAAATACTGTACAGTAAATCATGGTTATCTGCACACACACACTCTAATAATATGGTGATGATGCAGAGAAACGTATTATCTCACACACACTCTGCAGTGTTGTACTCATGTCTGCATGTTGTGGTAATGCTTACAAAAAGCTGAATGAAAGTCGTGGTTTTTAGCTAAAGATTCTAACTTTGCTAAGTTCTTGTAGCTGAAGAGCTTCTACACTGAAAGGCAACAACAGAGCTTTGGTAAATTTTCGAATCAACTGTTGCATTCAGAATTCAATTTACAACAAAGTGATTTTCACACTGCAAACCTTTAAACATCTGTGTATCACAGCTGTTATAGCTTGTTTATCACCTGCTTAATTAATAATGTAGAGCCGTCTACCACCTCATTATCAACCTGATTACAAATCATCTATAACAGAAGTGGTACCAAAATGATCAAAAATGTAGTTCTCTTCCAGAAAGGCTAGAAGCAGCTCATTTTATAAGCTCATTTTTCACAGTACTAAGCCATAGAATGTCTCTGCATAATAAAAACTATGTAGGTCAATAAAACAGACACTATGGGTATTGTTTGATAAATGTATATAATATATAAATAAATGAAAAAAAAAAGAAAACAGACACTGTTGCTATTATTTCTAATATTTATATCTATTTTCAACACTTTTATACAAAATAAAGCTACATTCTACAGGCGCAGGTCAGTTATTCATCAAAAATGGGCTAATTTCAAGACTGGGTCAGTATTTACACATCACACTATGACTCTGAGTAGGTTCAAGGTACTTTATTGTCAGCAGTGGCTTTATACATGTACAAAGTGTGATGAGACAGCGTTTCCCCATGGCCCCGGTGCAATATAGTAACACTGAATGTCCAGTGCAGGACGTCCTGAACACAACAACGTAAAGCATGTATGAAGAACTTCTACACACACACTAGAGTAAGCCGAAAAACAAAGGTATGGAAAAATGCCCCAAATTTTCTTATGTCTGTGAATGCTACACTTATTCAGTTGAGTTCTGGCGAGTTTTTAATGTTGCCAGCGGTCAGAGGCGAGGATCGAACTGATCTTCATTTCTTTTGGGAGACCATTGTGACCATTGTTTACTAGGCACATTATTAGTGGCTGTGTGCTGCAGCTTCACCCTCACTATTCTTTCTGTGCTGACAGGTGCCGTATAGGGATGGCATTTCTTGGTTGTTTTTTTTTGGTATGTGTGTGCCTTTAAAGAACGAATGTGGAGATGCCCCATGCCAAATAAACATTGGGCCTCGTTCACCAATATTTTCTTTACTTTTGTAATTACTTCTAGGGTTTGGGTTTCTTACATTTGCTCTTAAGAGACATTTGACATTTAAGAAATTTAAATAGTGTAACATTAAACAAGTGTACAATCAAAAAAAACCCAAATAAGCTAATGTTTTGTACAAAAACACAAAATAAAATGTGTAAGAGTGTTCTGTTTTAACCAAAAACAAATTTCAAATAAGAACATTTTTGTGGAAACTGCATAAAGGGGTTTTAAGAACAAATTTCTTCTTAAAAATGCTTGGTAAATGAGACTCAATCTTTATCACATTTTTATCATTAGGTTTCAATGATCAACTACACTCCAAGTCAACTACATTGTCATTACAGCTATATACATGTCTACAGAGAGACGAGACCACGTTTCTAGTGTTACTTTCCCAGAAACGAGCGAGTGTGTCCATGAGCCAATGGTTACCATTACAAACCCACACTGTCCACTAAAACCCTGTAGTCGGGTCGAGTGGACGGCGTTTGGACAGATCTGGAGGAGATTCCAGGATCCTATGCCAGGGTTTTACTCCAAACGTCCGGACCCGGGTCAAGGTGTGGTTGTGGGTGAGGAGGAGGTGGGTGAGGAAAAGTCTTGACAGATGACAACAAACCGGTAGAGGTTGAGAAGGACCACCAAGAAGTTCTTGATGGCGAAGAAGACCAGCATCTGGTGGAAGACCTGGTAGTGTGTGATGACCATGAGGCGGACGATGAGGAAGGGGCCGTCCTGGAGGAAGAGGCTCTCCACAATGTTCCATATGTCCGTGCTGTGTCTCGCCAGCAGAACACGACTGCAGCAGCAGCAGAAGCAACGATTCTCATCCGAATTCTCCGACCCGGTGCTCACCACTGCAGCACACACACACACAGTGTGAACACAAGAGGGTAGATTAAACACACAAGTGCAAAGAACAAAATCAACAGCAGATGCAACAGCTACGTAACCACACTCCTGCTCTGATCTTGTGTGACACGCACACACCCACACACTACTGCAAACTGACCCACACCTGGACAAAGCCATGAACTTCAGCTCATTCCTCTCTCTCTTTATACGTTCATCAGGGGAAAGAGGATGTAAGTCAGACAAAACTCACACAGTAACAACACCGTCAAGTGAACATATTAAGTACCAACATCAATGTTAACATGCTGTCCATGAAAAAGAGTCACAATGCTCTTTCTAACACACTGAAACCATTACTGTACTGGACCAGTACCAACATCACACACACACACACACGTTTGACCCTGATCTGCTCCATCTGCTGAAGACTGGTTTTGGCCGGTGAAAGAGTTTTGTTTTTTGTGTATCAATTCAAACCACATGCTGTAAATCAGTCTCACTGCTCTCTCTCTCTCTCTCTCTCTCTCTCTCTCTCTCTCTCTCTCCCTTCCTCCTCACTTTATCCAGTCTCTTTTTCCTTCGTTCTCTCTCCATGCTCTTTTCTTTCTCTCTGTTTATGTCCCTCTTTCCCCCCTCTTCCTCCCTCCCTCCCTCTCTCTGCCTTCTTCTGTCCATCCTCGCCTTCACTCTTGCTCTTTCTCTCTTGAAAGAGGGGTTTGTTGTGATTGACAGGGGGAGGAGTTTGCTATGTGATTGACAGGGGGAGGAGTCTGCTATGTGATTGACAGGGGGAGGAGTTTGCTATGTGATTGACAGAGCGAGTTTCCTGTGTATTTGACGGGGGAGGAGTTTCCTGTGGATTGAGAGGGGGAGAAGTTTGCTGTGAAAGTGTGAAAGTGAGTGATTATTTGTCATCGTGAACACACCACAGCACAGCACACAGTGCATCACAACGAAATGTGACCTCTGCATTTAACATATCCGTGAAGGAGCAGTGGGCAGCTAACAGGCGCCCTGGGAGCAATGCTTGGAGACTGTACCTTGCTCATGAGTACCTCAGTGGTAACTTTACCAGCCCTGGATTCGAACCTGCGACCTTCTGATCACGGGGCGAACACCCTACCGTTACGCCACCAGCTGCCAGCTATGTGATTGACAGGGGGAGGAGTTTGCAGTGTGATTGAGAGGGGGAGGAGTTTCCTCTGTGTTTGACTGGGGGAGGAGTTTGCTGTGTGATTGACAGTGAGAGGGGGTTGTTGTGTGATTGACAGGGGGAGGAGTCTGACCTGCCAGGTGTAGAGGGAATTGCAGCATGCTCCACGTCCACACTGCCAGGATGATGTACACCAGCATTGGATTAGTGTCCCTGTAACACACACACACACACACACACACACACACACGTGTTAGGGTGGAGATGATTATTATCCAGGTGCCATATGTGTGTGTATATTGTGTGTGTTCCCACTTGACGTCGGACAACGTCTCGCTGGTGAACTCCAGGATGTCCGCTGCCGTGCCGACGAAGATGAGCAGCAGCTGTGACAGCTCGTCACGCGTGACTCCACCCCCCCGTGGGAGGAACCACTTTCCCACGATCAGCACGATCAGGAGGACCTGATGGAGACCAAGGATCCAGTTGTTTGCACACACTGAGGACAAGACCTGCTCCAGTCCCTGCAGAACACACACAGACACATTAACAAAGTGAACAAAGTTCTTGCTCCACACAACAGCATCCTGCAGCTACACACACACCAAAATCACACTATAACACTACACACACACACACATTCACGCAGGCATTGCAGCGCTGACAGACGGACGGATGAAGCCCAACATGAGGATTGTTTTGGATTTTAAATCCCACACCACAAAAAAATCCCACATCTGGAGCCAAACCCCAGCAAAACAAGAGCCTCCTTGTTGTAGCCTCACTGCAGTCCAGCTACAAGAGAATTCTGGGGAAATTTCCCATGTGATTCAGCTCAGTATCTGCTTTAGTCATCAAGACCTTCAGCCGGGCCTGGGGACTCAGAATTGAAATTGTGATATTTTTTGGTCAAATGTGTGTATATGACGTGTTAATTGCACAGATAAAAAGTCACTCACTCGTTTGGCTGCTGTATTTAATTCTAATTACGCTGAAGCTCCCTACGGTTAGGGAGTTTGCTTCGTGATGGGATTGCCGCCGGATTTAGTCCCCAGTAAAGGTACCACTGAGGTACTCAAGCACTGCTCCCCAGGTACTGCCTCTCAACCCTGACCTTAGAAGTTTCTACCTCTACATTTGATCCATCCGTGCAAGATGCAGTGGGCAGCTGACAGTGTTGGGGAGTAACGGAATACATGTACCGGCGTTACGTATTTAGAATACAAAATAAGAGTAACTGTATTCCGTTACAGTTACCGTTTAAATAGGTGATAATTAGAATACAGTTACTTTGTTGAAATAAATGGATTACACGGCGGTCTTTTCCTGTTTCACATGTTAGGCTATCCCCTCTCTAGCCCCTCTCTAATTTTGGCAATTCCACGCATTGCCAGAAACCCAAACAAAACACGCAATAAGCGTCCTGTTAATGTTGGTGGCGTCAGTTACACAATGGACCCGGAGCCAGCACAACACAGCCAGCAGTGCCCGGGCAGGAATGCATTTCTTACTCAGAAATTTCGTCTTTGCTCCTCTACAGTAAATATATTGTCTATTCAGGGAGATTTGGGCTTAACAGCCAATTGGTAGAGAAAAACTAACAAGAATTTGCAGGATGTGATTGCTACATTCATGTAGTTGTAAAAAGCATGACAGTATATTAATTAATCCAAAGTATTCAGAATACGTTACTCACATTGAGTAACTTAATGGAATACGTTACAAACTACATTTTGGGGCATGTATTCTGTAATCTGTAGTGGAATGCATTTTAAAAGTAACCTTCCCAACACTGGCAGCTGACATACAGTACCCAGGGAGCAGCGCTCATGAGTACCTCAGTAGTACCTTTTCCGGTCCGGGACTTGAACTGGCAACCTTCTCATCACAGGGTGAACTCCCAAACTATGACATGTAAAATATGAATTACCTTGAGGGTCTGATTACCCAGAGTGGCGTTGATGGACATCACTATGTCCTTCACATTCTGCCATGAGTCCAGCTTCCTACACTGATACACACACACACACACACCGCAACTCAATCAGTACACTTATTAAACATGTGTGTTGAGATTTGATGTGGTATGTGATGTTTGGGTGTGTGTCTCTCTCTCTCCGCAGCAGTGTGAGGTGGATTTGCATGGCTGCAGGTGTGTGTGTGTGTGATGTGAACCTGAGGGTCACTGGACTTGTTCTCCTGGTGATGAAGCTCCAGAATCCAGATGGAGGGAACAATGCTGATGAGGAAGAAGAGGATGGCTGGAGAAAACCTGAACACACACACACACACACACAGAACAGAGAACTGGTAAGATCTTATTCACTCTCTTTCCTCCCGTCCACCTCACTCCCTCTTTCTGACTCTTTCCCTCTTTCTCTCTCACTCCTCCTCTCCTTTCTTTCGTCCCTCCCTGTCTCTCTCCTTGCTCTTTTTTCTTTCTCACTCGCTCTTTCTGACTCCCTCTTTCTCTATCTCCCCTCTTTTCTTCTCCCTCTCTCCCATCTCCTCTCTCTCCTATTTGAACATTTTACTTCACCTCTTTCCTTCCTTTTTCTCCCTCTCCATCTCTCTCCCTCTTTCCTTCTTTTTCCCTCCCTCTCTGTCCCTCTTTTTCTCCCCCTCTCTCGCCTTGCTCATTTTACTTCCCCTCTTTCCTTCTCTCTCTCTCTCTCTCTCTCTCTCTCTCTCTCTCTCTCTCTCTCTCTCCAGCTCTTCACCCTTTCTCTCTTTTTTCCCTACTTTTCCTCATATTTTCAATATTCCATCATTTTCTCTCTCCCTCTTTCTCCCCTCCCCCCTTTTCCTCTCCCCGTGCCCCCATCCCCCCACTCTCTCTTTTTCCCGGAGGTCCAGAGCAGGATGTGGGAGGAGGACGAGGAGGAGGAAAAGGAAGGAAAGAGTCTGGAACAGCAGTTTGAACTCAGAAAAGAAAAAGCAAAGTGATACAGATTTGTCAAGAAAGTAAAGTTGCCTCAACTTGTCGTGTTTTCACAATGACAAGTAATCACATCTGAAGACGCACCTCCTTAAGGAATGTCTAGGGGACTAATTGACCCCTCATAATTACTGTTTACATTGTTTTTCCCCTTAAAAACACTAACAGTTTGTCTGTGAGCTTTCATTTTTCTCTAAAAGGTTTTTGTTAAAGTATATAACTTAGTCAGCAGCTTAAAGACAGTTGTTGATTTTAAACATAGCTTTACAGATCAAAGAACAGTCGTGGACTACAAAGCACGGGTGTAAGTCGCTCTGGATAAGAGCGTTTGCTAAATGCTGTAAATGTAAATGTAAATCACTCACTTAAACACAAACCTCTCAATATGAGTAGACACACAAGCAGTCGTCTAACGGCACCTAAAGCGTGGCTTTACTCCAATCAAGTCCTCAAAAAGAACAGCCTCTAGAAATACCTCAGCAACTCTATAACACTGTAAAAACATGACTTTTAACAACCACATTACTGTATTTTGTAATTAAAGTGCTGTACTGCAAACTGTAAATATCAAATACACACCCATATCTTTTTCACTCTCCCTGAAGATGAAAATCCATATTTATCTATATTTGATAAGTCTATATATTTTCTAAATATATTATGTAAATATTTTATTCATACTCTTTATTTTTTAGTTTATTGTAAGATTCTTAACTTGACTGATGTAACAGTCTCTTTTTCTACCTCTAGTTTAGAGTTTATATTGTATAGTCTACTTATATTTGATATTCTATGTGCCTTATTTGTTCTTTCTAAAAAAAAAAAGAGTATGAACAAAATATGTACATAATGTATAGAAAATATATAGACTTATAAAATATAGATAAATATGGATTTTCATCTTCAGCAACAGAGAGAGACAGATATGGGTGTGTATTTAATATTTACAGTTTACAGTACATCACGTCAATTACAAAATACAGCGATGTGGTTGTTAAAGGTCATTTTCTAACTCTAGTTTAGAGTTTATGTTTTATAGTCTATTTATATTTGCTTATTCTATGTGCCTTATTTGTTCTTTCTACTGTAGAAACTGGAGCCACATCTCTCTGTATACATGTATATAACTGAGACGATAATAAAGTTTGACTTTGACTTAGCCTGTTAGAATTTCTGTACTCTATTTTCTGGTTTGAACAGTTTTGGGTACGTGTTGTACTAGTGTAACTATGGAGGTGATAAATAAAGAATCTTAAACATCTTGAAAAGTGTAAACGTGTCTTCACTCCAAAACGGCTTCTAAAAAAGACAGTATTTGGAGCAGTCACCGTGTCAACTCTCATCTAACAACCCACGCAAATCTCCTGATGTGTAGAAGCGGTGTGTGTAACAGAGCTAAGGTGTGTGTGTGTGTGTGTGTGCTGCAGGTGATGAAAGGTGTGAGTGGACAGCAGGTTACCACTTGTAGTCGTGTCCCCTCCTGCGCTTCAGCGTCAGCAGCATCTCCACCAGAAGGGGCAGGTAGAGCAGTGTCAGCAGCCAGTAACGCCCATCACTCTTCACACTCGTCACCCTCCACACCGCCACCAGTGCCAGCAGAATAAACACACATCTTGTCACCAACACACACACCAGCCGCACCAGAAGCATGCTGTCTCACTGTGTGTGTGTTCAACAAACTGAGCCTCCAGAGCACAGAGAGAGATAGAGTTCAATGGACTTAGGAACTGCCTCTGAACCCACCCACTCACACACACACATTCAGAGTTTAAAAGTTTTCCCACCCCCCCTCAACACACACACACAACGTACACACTGTGTAACGTCATAAACTCCAGTTTAAAGGAAGTCATGGACATAGCGGTGTGTGTGTGTGTGTGTGTCTGTGAGAGAGAGAGAGAGAGAGAGAGAGAGAAACAATGTGTGTGTGTGTGGTAGTGTGTTTGTGTGTAAGATATTTTCTTCCATTTCTCTGCCACTGGAGCCCCCTTGTGGTCAGATAAAAATGTCATTTTAAATGTAGTGACCTCAGTAGTTTGTCCACTACAGGGCAGCACGTTACATTTACATTGATGGCATTTAGCGCTCTTGCATCATTGACTTTATGAAAGTGTGATTATTTGTCACTGTGAATAAGCACAGCACACAGTGCACCACAGCCACACGTGAGCTCTGCATCTGACCCATCCATGGAGGAGCAGTGGACAGCTGACATGGGCAGCACCCAGGGAGCAGTAACTTGGGAACAAAACATTGCTCATGAGTACCTTTACCAGCGACCTTCCGATGATGGGGTGAACGCTGTAACTGTTAGGCTACTAACTGCCCCTTTCTGTTAGGAAAGTTATGACATTTAAACACAGTATAGTAAAAATACATAACTGCTGAACTGAGAAAAAGCAGGTAAGACGTCTTCTATGCAGTAAAGTTAACATAAGAATCCTCTTCAGCAAATTCTGTTCACTCTCAAACAAGAAGAAATGAGTAAATGTCAGAATCCTGGTGAAAGTAGAATGGTCCAACGGTGAATTTTTTAAATCTCTTCTGAGACTCGAACCCTCATTCTGGTGGTCTTAAAGATGCAAGATTCGAGTCATTCAGACCACAGCATCACCATCATGCACCTCCACTGTTGACTTTATTTTGTTGTATGTGTGATTACAGTGCTGTTTATGAAACAGATAGAACTGCACTTTACACACATCAATAAAACATTCATGCAAGTTAAAGCAGAATAAAGGCATTTACAAGCTCAAAACAATAAGCATTGCCCCAGTCTAACGTAATGATATATGATTAGAGATGTGCAGCGTGTACAATCATAAACTAGGGATGCACCGATACCACTTTCTTACAAACCGATACGAGTACGAGTATTTTTATTTGTGTACTTGCCGATACCGAGTACCGATACTGATACTTCTTAGATTCTTAGATGTAATTAACTGGGAGGCAGATTTTATTTTCTCCTTTGCAGATTGTAATAAGGCTATAATAAGGCTAAATATCAAATCATTAACACAAGGCTATTATACGCCAAAAATAAACAGACCTTTCTGGTTGTAACAAAAAAGTGTCATCGCATTAGACAAAATGTAAATATAAGCAGATAAAGGAAATGAAATGTACTGCATAGTTAACGCAGGCAAATTAAAGTTCGCCCGGAAGTTCGCTATTCGGCCTCACCGTAACGCGGTCTTCTTTTACTGTCTATGGACATAGCCGGATTTTTATGTTTATTTATTTTCCCCCCAGGGCACGTAGTCACAACGGCCACCTTAACTATAAAGCGTTGTGGTAAACCCTGGGTCTGAGAGTATCTACGCATATTTAAAAGCCATTTCTTGCTTCTTTAAAAAAGAAAAATTAAAAAATCCTTGGATTGAGAGAGACGGTTGCCATTGGCGACTGGAAAGAACAAACTAGTTGGAAAATAAAAAATCCAGTCGCACTGGCGAACATTGTAGTCACCATCTGGAGCCCTGGATTTCACACGAGCTTGTGGGCAGGACCTCTGAATCTAAGGTTCTGGATCGTTGTCTCCCCCTAGACATTGAAGTCAGTTAGGACAAAAAATTACATCCGCCGACTACGACCAGTTTCTGGTAGTAGTGAAATACCATTGAGTGGTATCGGTGCGTGGTATCGGCAATTTATTTATAAATACAAGTATGAGTATTTTAGTGAAGTATCAGCCCGATACTGGTATCGGTATCGGTGCAACCCGAATTTAAACCCTATGTACTGCCAAACTGCCTGTAACCTTTACAAGCCCAACGTAAGATTGGATTAGTTAGCTAGGTATTGGACCAGTACCTAGGTTCATGGAGGTAAATGCTGTGCTGTGTAACAGTCAGAAAGAAAGACCAAGACTCAGGGATGAAGTTAACTAAACAAATTGTATTAAAAAACAAAAATACAGATTTTACAACTTAGCAGCCGGAAACTTCAATGAAAAGAAAAATACCTTAATCAACTCTCTATTATGTAACAAAAAACAGGAGTATATCAACGGAAGTAGCAAGGCCCTCAATAATGTTATACAGTTCTATCAACTGTGCCCTTTATGAACTTTTTTTCCCCCCTTGAAGGTTACCATCCACTTTTGTGCTACAAGCAACAAGACTTTATGTCTCACTTGCTTCTTCAGTGACGTGTGCTTCTCACGTTGCTCCGGAGTGTATGCACTAACCTGCTACCTGAAGGAGGGTAATTTGGCCAACAGCGATACAATAACTTAACAGGCACATAAATTAACCAATTAACAACTGAATAATCCTCAGAGTCTGGAATCAGCCTATTAAGTAAAGTATATGTAAAAACATTCATATGTTTAAATATAAACACCAAATAAAGGATATTTACGAGTGTTTTATCTACAAATATATACAAAAATATATACACAAATACAAAAGTACACAGATTGGGTCTGCTGACGACACCAAAGAAATGTAAAGAATAAAACAGAAGGTTCCTAAGCCTATCTGTTATCCAAAACGACCTCTCTATCTAAACAGAAAAGCAATACACAACCCAAACCCTACTTATCCACTCTATCTAACAACAAAAACCAAAACTTACAGGGGTGGTGTCCGCCTCTAACCTAGGGTGTCTCGACAATATGCATTTACCTACGTGGGTGCAATGTAAATGTATGAGCCCCAAACAGGGAAACGATAGAGAAGAAAAATGGTATGTACATTACAGGGAGGAGAAAGCTGTACAACGGGTACTTAATGAGAAAATGGACATATGCAAAGACCAAAGTGGGAACTAACCTGACACAACCTGTCGGTAACAAGCAAGGTGAGCGATATACAAGTACTAATTATCTACAAACAACTCCGATCGCTCATACAGTCTCTCCAGACGCCACATTCAACCATCAAAAAGAACCGCTCTCTTCGTCTCTGCCGTCCTCGGGCTTTATAGGTCTAAAGACGGGTGCTGAGGCATCGATCCACCAATAGGGCAGGTCCCCAGCATTCAGCCAATCATCGTCGAGGAGTGAGGGATGTCAAGGGGCCATCCACAAAATATAAGCAGACAACAAAAGAGCACAGTCGGGGAACACACCTCATACAGTATGTTCTGGTTTGAGGAGGGAGTCTGCAACACTGGGTTTTTCAGCACTGTTAATGCACTTGAGGTGATGGTCCTCATCCTGCTCCTGAAACTGCCTACGCAACCTTCTCTTTTTACAGATCACCCTTATGGTGCATATGGAAATCACCACTAAAACTACGATTAATAAAATGCTTATTATTGTTAATGTTATCATTTTAAATAGGGAGTTTGTTTCAAGCCCTTCGGTATCTGAAAAGAAGAGGAGAAAAGCCAATATGAACAGAACTACTTTCACCTTGGGTATAAAAGTGCAGGAGGAATGTGTGTGTGTGTGTGTGTGTATGTGTGTCTTTGTCCGTGTGTGTGTGCGTTTACCTGCAGACAGTATGTGGAAAACAAGTACACTGGTGGTGCGTGAAGTTTCTCTCTCCATCACTGAGAAGGTTCCGGAATCTGACTCGGAGAGTTCTGACACCTGCAGTGTGTAGTTGTACAGAACTGTGCGGTGTGTGTACGCTGATCCACACTTCATCCTGCCGTCCTCCACCTCACACACACACACTGATTTGTTTCCTCCATCGGGCAGAAACCACACACTGACCGGGGCTGTGGTGTGGAAGTGGAGGAGCAAAGAGAAGCCAGGCGCTGCCCCCTGCTTGGTCATGTGATCTGAAAAGAGGTTGATGTGTTTAAACATGGTGGCTGATATGAAAACACAGCCACAGTTGAAATAAAATCAAATATCGCACTAAATAAGAACGGGCTCTAACCCTATATTTGCAGGCCTCAATCACCAATCATTCTAAAGAAGTAATTTGTTCTTAAGATCCACTGACAGAGCATTCTGACGTTCACTAGTGTTACAGAGGAAGTAATCACAATATGAAAACATTTGTGAACAATTCTGAAGTTTAAGAGCATGTAAGTAATCAGACACCAACATTTCCTAGTAACTTCAGAACACATTTCTTGAGATGAGGCCCAAAGCTTTCAAGATGTTTGCTGAAAATATATTACTGGTATACAAAAATGACAAGGTCAGAGTTATTACCTATCTGATGTGTAATCATATTTTAATTTTGCTGCAAAGTGGCCCTATGAATTTGAAGTGATCAAGTTCAGCGCTGATTGATTAATCCAGGCCAGCCATGTAGGGCTCAAGTGTGGTCTAAAATCTAAAACAACAATAATTCAGGGCAGTGATGCGACTTCAGGGTTTGTATACCTTTTCTGGTCATAATAAGCGTGTTTTACCTGTGACAGTCAGGTTGATCTGGGCTCCGCGTATGATGCAGTCGGCTCTCCTGTAGAAGCAGAGGTATTGGCCCTGTTGCCGATGGTCAGCTCTGGACAGAGTGAGTGAGAGATTATCCTGAAGGACACTCTCTCTGGACAATGACACTTTTCCCTCATATTCAGGAGCCACATATTTCATCCCTTGCTCCCACTGCAGCAGGACTCCAGGATCCCACTTCCACTGCACAAAGTCCACCTCCAAACCTGACCGGTCCACACGACCCCAACACGGCAGCACTGCAGTCTCACCTGCCTCAACAAACAGCACTGCGGGGGGATGAGGCACTGATGGGGGAGAGGTGTAAAGAGAGAGAGAGAATGATGGAGAAGTATGTTAGTGATTTGCGGGGGAAGAGAGGGTAAATCGTTCGGTAAATCATATTTATTTATTGTACATGTGATTTGTGAATAAAACAGAGATAATACTCTACCTTTAACAGTGAGCTGGACCTCAGCCAGCGTGACTTCTCGTTCGTCCAGTATCTGAATACACGTGTACATGCCGTTATCTCCGTGTTGAGTGTGTGTGATGTTGATGGAGCAGTCTCCTGCCCTCATGTCCCCCACTGCCAGCAGGGCCCTGCCCCTGTAGCTGCTGCTGTAGCTGAGTTCACCACCCTGCCATTGCACCACCAGCTGCCCCTCCACACGCCACTCAACCACCCGCAGCCCCGCCCCCTCGTGGACTCCACACGGAAGGTGGGCGGACTCACCCAAAACGACCTCCACCTGAGCTCCTGCAGCAATACACAGCGCCCCTAATGGCAGGAAAAACATGTTAAGACAGAGCTCCGTATGATGCAGAAAAAGTCTCAATGTGGCAAGTCTCCATTCTCCATACATATCTGCTGTGCTGTGCTGTGCTGTGTTCATCATGACAAATAATCACTGTCTTAAAAAGAGGAATGTGGTTATAGCTATGTACAAACTAAAAAATTATATACATATTTAAGAGACTGCAAAAATATTTACAGAGTTTACCAGTGCATACAACACAGAATGAGGAAGTCATAAACTTTTCTCTTTCATGAAAGCAACACCATGATGTTTTTAAATATACATAAAGGTCTTTCACGTAAAAACTTCACGGTGTGACACAGGTTCTGTAACGTAGTAAACGATCTCATCATTAAGTCACGTTGACACACTTCTTTCATTTATTTCACCTTAAAACCCTGACTTATTCAATTTCAACTTGAGCATGGGTTCATGGCTGTGTTTAAGAGCGAATGTGCTAATACACTGCACAGGAACAGTATTAATTGGGATTTGCAATCTTGAAATAACAATATATTGTAGTTGTTTCCATTAATATACAACATCTTCCAGATAAATTAGATATGACATTGATGTAGAATGTAGACTTAAAGGTGAAACACCAAACAGGGATTTCTTAGCAGTACAAATATAAAATTATACTTTCAAATAATGAGCTGAAATAATTAGTATACCTGTTTTGATCTGACGTTTAACTTATTTAAGCTGAAGGAGATGGAAATGTTGTAGTGTGTGTGTGTGTGTGTGGTGTTACATCCATAAAGGTCAAAACAAAAACACAAACGGGAAAGACTGAAACACTAGAAACCAAATTATTATAAACCCTTAGCCACAATGTGGTATTTAGAACAGCTTTGTACTGAAAAAACATGTTGTGTCATCTGCACAGTTTAAAAACTACGCTGTACCACAGCGCACAGGAAATGCACCTTAAATGCAACGGGGAACAGAATATAATTATTTAACAATATGTTACACTCTCACCCGTCAACAATGTCACGATGACAAGAGGCATCATGATGAAAACTTGACCTGTGTAAGAAATGTAAAATCTAGTAAAGTGTTGTTCACCAAAAATAATGAGTCAGTATGAAACATTAGAAATGATGAGTGTTTATTTATTAGAAAAATTAACTAGCCATGTTTATTTCCTCATGATTTACTAGAGGGGCTTTTGCTAAATTACACTTTTAAGCTGTTAATTGTTTTTCTCAAACACACGTGACTTACTTTCAGTCTCGTGACTCATATTTAAATCCCCACTTCAACGAAATATACTAAATATACAGTTATATTTACCATTGCACAACTACTGACTACTGTCTTCATATGCATATAAATAAAAATCTTACACTGTATTAAAATTAATACAATGTAAGATTTTTATTTATATGCATATGAAGAGCGGAGTCAGTGCGACTGTAAACAAAGAACAGAAACCATCAAAATACTTAATGATATTTACTCTTACAGGTTAGAATAAGAGTGTAATGTTCTTACATATCGTGCCAGAGGAGTCTTCAGTGATTTTTCTTCATTTGTCCTCTAGTAAGGCTGGGATATTTTTAAAGACAGAAGCGTGCTGCTTTCAGCTTCAAGTGTTGAATAATATTGTCTGACTTCCTTGTTACACTTCCTTATTCTATATTTGGAGCCTAGTAGCTGATGAAATCTCCAATAGAACATTTATTTTAATGTAGGAAGGTTAGTTTAAACGTGTATTCAGTCAGTTTTATCACAGTTTATAGAGTAGGAGTGTTAAAATTGATCACATAATCGAAGCATCCGGATTCAGATATGGACGATTCTTCTTCAATCCTGTGGAAGACCATTGATTATAGATTTTCAAATGGTGGTTTGAGGCGGCATTGCATGTGGTCTGTGACATGTAATCCAGTTTCACTACTGATATCACTTTTTTCTTTTTTTTAATGATTTCATTTCATTTATTTTTCAAAACATTTCCAGATGATTTGGGCATCTTTATGAATAATAAATTTAATGCAAATATCTAAAAAGTAATAGACACACACAAACACACAGTGGACAGCCATTGTGTTGGTTCCTGGGACAGAAGCAATTGAAAACTCCTGAATTATAACATAATGACATTAATTGGTGATTTTCTGGCTATAGCATAAAAATTCTAGTTAAAAAGTACATCTCAGTAGTAACTATGGCTGCCCAATCTTTGTTCCATGCCCAGTCTACTGCAAAGTGAAGTAATGTAGACAAATTGACATGATAATCATAATTAAATCAAATTGTGCGGCCAGTGAAGGTTAGCACTTACATACAGTACGTCTCTGCAATTCTGGCACACTACACTACATACTTCCATCATGTATGCACGCATACTTTCCTAATTTTGTATGACTTTTCATTTTATTTATCAGGTACTATTTTA
This sequence comes from Distichodus sexfasciatus, assembly GCA_032718565.1. Classification (NCBI taxonomy): domain Eukaryota; kingdom Metazoa; phylum Chordata; class Actinopteri; order Characiformes; family Distichodontidae; genus Distichodus; species Distichodus sexfasciatus. The sequence goes on along the minus strand of JAVGVS010000087.1, from coordinate 1,311,472 downwards.
TATTGCAACACTTACAGGTTTAAATGCCTGTAGGGCCCCAAGGGCTCTGCTGTGATTCTTAACTTTATAAAGCTGCTCTATATATGTGTTTGCTGTATAATCTCTCAGTATAGCTGGTACAGATTATACACATTATGCAATTTGATAAAAAGTGTTTGATGGTTTGAGGTTCAACTACTTAATATCATCTTAACGGGGTCTAACTAGTGGGGAGTTTATCATGACCAGGCTCATAATCACTCAGGTTGTGATCACTAAGTAGTGTTTGGTAATGAGGATTATAATATTTGCTGTAAATGGTCAAATCTCACCACAAACATAAAGACAGATTTGCAAATTAATAGCAGCAATTATCATAAGACGGAGTTTTAGCCAAACTGATTGCTCTTATTTTCTAGAATCTGATATTAAGATAAAAATATTAATGTTAGAATATGCTGTCTTTACACATAATTACGCAAAATAGAAAATATAAAAACACATTTTCATTGCATACAGATAGTCACAACATGTTTGTGGAGGATGTGAGTCAATAGAACTCATTCACCAAGTGTTCTTAAAACCCACTGACTCAGTTTTCACCAAAATTCTGACATTCACCAGTGTGTTTTTACTTCAGCTTTGTTCTTAGGTGAGAACAGAATCTGCACCAGCTGAAGAGCGCTGTTACACACATTTTACTGCAGGCCTGTTTGAGCAAAACTTTAGGTAATTTGCTTTTATTTTATTCTACAGTTGAATAATACTATACCATTTAAATGTCTTATACTTAAGTAAACATTGAGTATAAATAAACACTGATGAATGGGCTCCATATTTCTTATCTCTGTCTAAGCCCTCCTGCATTACTGCTGTGTTTGTACTGCATTAGAGAAAGGATCAGCTTAATCTTTACTGAGTGTTCACACTGAGCTGTTTAATGGCCAGAAATTAAGCTTTTTGTGCATTAGTGGCTAAAGTAATGCGTCTCGGGAGACGGACGTTGCGTCTGCAGCAGCTGCTTGGGGAACGAGAGGCTCTTAATGACACTGCAGCAGGAAATATAAAAGTATAAAAGGTGAAGCAAACTCGTTCTGTCCAGCAACATGACTAACAGGTGAGAGAGTATACCAATGAAGCTGCGGTCAGCATGATGAAGATTGGGATGTGTTTGTGTGTTCATGAGTTTAGGGGTTTGTGATGACCTGGCTGTCCCCAAAAAGACAGGAAAAACTATCATTTGTTGAGGTTTATGGTTTGTGAGGACATTGTGGGGACATAAGGTGAAATGATTATATGCAAATATGTGTTCATGTGTTTAAAGTCTTGTGAGGACCCGGTGGTCCCCTGAAAGATAGCTGAAACTTTGATTAGTCATGTTTTATGGTTTGTGAGGACATTTTGTGTGTTGTGTGAGGACCAGGCTCCATAAGGAACAATGAGAAGGTGTAAAAGATGTGCTTTTGGTTACTGAGGTTAGGGTCAGTTTTATATGTAACTGTAGCTATAGTGTTTACATCTAGTCATTATTGGAGTCTAATACAAGTGTGTGTGTGTGTTTAAGGATGGCGTGGAGGTCTGTGTTTTGTGTGCTGCTGCTGCTGTGTGTCCTGCAGCTGAGTGTGGGTCAGCACTGGTCATACGGTTGGCTTCCTGGAGGAAAGAGGAGCGTCGGGGAACTGGAAGCTACTTTTAGGGTGAGAACCTTTAATTTCTCTTACACGCCAGAGTTTTTGTCCGTCTTGTGCTGCTGCTGTCAGCAGAGCTTGCTGCATTAACCTGTAGTGAGTGTAAGTCATATTTGTGTGTGTGTGTGTGTTTTGTGTGGAGTGTGTGTGTAACTTCAGCAGTGTGACTTTTGCAGATGGATGCAGGTGATGCAGTTGTAGCTCTTCCACTAGATGCTCCTCTCGATCAGCTCACTCCACTACAGATCGTAAGTGCTGCACATCAGTGTTGGTCAAGTTACTTTCACAATGTACTAGATTACAGACGACTAGTTGTTATTTCAGCGTAATTGGTTCCATTCCAATATTACTGTGTTCCACAATTGTAATGTGTTACTTGTCTGTTTTGGTCCACCATTATTCTACCCGACGTCAGCATGATGTGTGTTGTATTTTTGAAGAGAAGCAGAAGAGTTTGTTTTGGAAGCTTTTCATTTAGAATGAAAGCTTGGACTTGTGCCATGAAGCCTCCTTTGTGACACAGGCGTTGTTTAAATGTTGATGATTATGACTGAAAAATTATGAAATCCAGTGTCTCAAATTATTACAATAGATTGTTATTGCTGTCACATGTAATCAACATTATAACAGAAAAGGTTGAAATATTTCACTTTATGTGTAACAAATATAGTGTATGTGAAGGGTAACTTTTTAAATTAAATAATGAAAACTAATACCCTTTGTCAAGATGTTCACATTTTTAGATGCAGTAGTAGAAAATATTTATTCCTTATATTATGGTTATGAACAAGATCTGAAGAGTGTGTAAATGTAATGTTGTGTGTTTGAGCAGGTGAATGAGGTGGACCCTGAGGCTGTGATGAGGAAGAGGATTCCATACAGACGAAGAGGAGGAGCAGAATGAACTAACCAACTAAGGCTGAATTAAAACTCCATCATCTGCTGTTTCTGTGCAATCATCATTTCTTCCTTTACTCTTTCACTCACAGAGGAGTACATGAACACACACATCGGACTTTCATAGACCTCAGTATTCAGCTGATTTTATTCTGTAATTTAAAATCTTGTTTTAATTTATATTAAGATCCTATTAAAGCTGAGAGTAGCGTCCTGCAGTGTGCCGGTGTGACCTCCAAGTGGCGCTCTCGTCACCTTGTGTCTTTCTTTTCATGTTCACAATACTTTTAATCTCAATAAACTTTTGCTTCCTTCCTGATTTTATTCGTGTTGCTTCTATAAACCTCTAAACTCAAAAATACACTTTAAACGCCTTTTTAAAAAATCTCTAAAGCTTTTACACAACAATTACATAAAAATTGAATTGGAAATACAACGTTAAAGAAACGTTCTCACAAAATGCATGTGTTTATGAAGTCATTATTTACACGTGATTTTTTATTTATATTATTTTATATATTTATGGGGAGCGTTGTTGCTACTGTTTTTAAAGACGCCATAAGGGCGAGCTGTTGTCACTCACACGTGAACATCAACAAATCAGATGCTTATTACAAACTCGAGGAGGTGGGATTACAACTCTCCGCGTCCAATCAGAGCTTCAGGAGCAGGGTTTCCTGGTTGCTGATTGGTGCGTTTCCACGTCGCTCAGCGCTGATTGTGGCTCGGAAGCGGAACGGCACGAGACTCGATAACACACATGCACACCTTCAACACGGAGTCGTCATGGCAAACCACAGGTAGACACACACACACACACACACACACACACACTAGAGAGAACAACTTTATGGTGAAAAGCACATCCTCTGTGTGTGTGTCCGGACATACGCAGTTTGATTTAGAAAAAGCTAAATCACACAGTAAATTTGGCCTCAAATCAAGACCAACACATTTGACACATAATTCAAGATTCCACGTTTTAACATCTTTATTTGCTGTATGGACAGTTATAACGCGTAGTCAAGTGTGTCCCGCCTCGTTCCTGAGACCGACTGCACCAAAAATAAAATAGAAATGGGTTGTAGAAACATCACAACTAAACTAATTCTGCGCTGTCTTTCTGTATGTATATGTGTGTTTATGTGTGTGTGTGTGTGTGTGTGTATATATATGTGTGTGTGTATATATATCTATATCTATCTATCTATCTATCTATGTATATGTATATATATGTATGTATATATATGTATATGTATTATATATATATATATATATATATATATATATATATATATATATATATATATATATATATATATATAAAAACACACACACACACAGTACACTGCAAAAGTTTTAGGCAGGTGTTAAAAAACGCTGTAAACAAAGAATGCTCTCAGAAATATAAATAATGATTGTTTATTTTATAATCTGCTAAAATGCAAACGTGAGCAAACAAAAGAAAAAATCTAAATCAAAATCAGTATTTGGTGTTACTACCTTTTTGCCTTCAAAACCAGATCAATTCTTATAGGTACACTTGCACAAAGTCAGGGATTTGTAGGATTATAGTCAGGTGTATGATCAACCAATTATACCAAACAGGTGCTAATGATCATCAATGTCACACGAGGTTGGAAAACATGTCATTAACTGAAACTGAAACAGCTGTAGGCTTTTAAACTGGGTGGAGAACAGCCAAACTCTGCTACCAAGGTGAGGTTAGGAAGACAGTTTTCATGCCATGGCAAGATTGAGCACAGCAACAAGACATTAAGCAGTTATATCATTACAAGGTCTCTCCAGACAAAGATTTTGAAGCAGACTAGGTTTCGGAGGTGTTGTTCAAGCTCTTGAAGAAGCACAAAAGAAACGGCAACCTTGAGGATCGAGACGCAGTGGTCGGCCAAGGACTTCAGCAGCAGACATGAAAATACATCACATATGCCTCAAACTGAAGATGTCCAGCAATGCTATCAGCTCAGAAACTGGTAAGAAAACCAGTGGGACCCAGATACACCCATCTACTGTCCGGAGAAGTATGGCCAGAAGAAGAGTTGCAGCCAAAAAGCCATACCTCCGACGTGGAAACAAGTATGCACGAAAACATATATATATATATATATATATATATATATATATATATATATATATATATATATATATATATATATATAAGGTTACACATGTCACACCGCATTGTTGTATTGATACAACACTTACAATACCTAGTTTGACTAGCTTGTAGAAGCTGTAGAATGAGTAAATTGAAGAATGGTACAGAAAGAAACAACTCAAACTGATAAAGAAAAACCAGCGTTAGTTTATTTTATTATAATTAAGACTGCCATCCCCACAAAAACAGCATGGTAGTGTTCTGACACTGCTCTGGCAGTGTGTGCACACACATATGTGTATGTTAATCAATAGCTGTAAATGCAGCCTGCTCAGAAGATAAAATCAACATTCCAACCTGCTTAAAAGACAGCTCTACACTACTAGCTTCATGACTTTCCAACAGTAACAAGACAGAAAACGGCAGAACTGTCTGAGTTTGGTTTTATAGTTCCAGCTCCGGCAGGCATGATGTAACCCTGCTGACTACTGATAGACTGTCACCTGCCAAACAACCAATCACCTTTTAGAACAGGGGGAATAACATCCACTTCATCCACAGATTTGAAAGTAACGGTAACGAGAGCCTTGATAGAAATGTAGTGAAGCAAAAGGCTGTGCATTTGTCTTTAAATGTGTGAAGTGGAAGTCAAGTGTTTCCAAATAAAAATACTACTCAAGTGAAGTACAGATACTCAAAAACTCTACTTAAGTACAGTACTCGAGTAAATGTACTTAGTTACCGTCCGCCTGTGTGTGTGTGTGTCTATATATGTGTGTATATATACATATGACATTTACACTATGAGCAGTAGCAGCACTCATATTATGGATAACAATATTGGACAGTTAATACACCCAGTTCACTGCACACATCCTACCACATCTATGTGATACTAATTTGTACATTGTTAGATCCATATATAGTACCTTGTCTATTACTTCAAAATTATACTCTTGCTCCAACCACCAAAGCACATTCCTTGCAAGTGACAACATACAAATACACACTTACTTTAATTTTGTTTTGGAGTATTTATTCTGATTTTGACCATGTGTAAACTCAGATTAAGCACTAATCTGCAGTCCACTGTTTACAATGAGTGGCCTTTTTGGATTGTTGTATTGTCTAATATTCCTAAAGATGTCCAAATCATCTGGGAAATGTTTCTTTTTGCAAGTGAATTAAAAATTTCCCCAGTGAAAGGATTGCATGTCATGGACCACCTGCAGGATCACAGATTTAAAACTCCTGGTCTATGACAAATGAATATGATAACGATAGTAACTATGAGTGTGTGTGTGTGTGTGTGTGCTGTGATTTGTGTTGCACTCACAGGTTTTAAACTCCAGGTCTATATGATAAATGAATATGATAACGATAGTAACTGTGAGTTTGTGTGTGTGTGTGTGTGTGTGTGCAGCACGTGTGTGTTGCAGTCAGCCTGTGTGTAGCCACTGGAAGATTGTGAGTTGGATGTGATAAAGGGGTACATACCATCACCATCACGCATGGAATGGAGAACAGGTAACATACACCCAGTGAGTGTGTACCATCTGGCTGAAGAATAGTTGGGGGATGTATTTATTCGAAGGTTTGTGCAGGTGTGAGAGTGTGAAGAAGGACCTGGCACCGGAGGTGAGGAAGTGTGTGCAGTGGCTAGAGAGTTACTTCAGCTCCGCACACTCAGCTAACACACTCACACCACCCGCTTTACACCACCCACTACTGCAGGGAGGTGAGTTTTACACACACACACACACACAACACACACACACACACTCTCCCAGTTTAACACTGTGGCTGGTCTGTGTGTGTGTTTAAGACTCGTTTACAGCTTGTGTGTTGAGGACTCTACAGCAGCGTGTTCCGGTTGGTCACAGCCTCTCCTATGGGCAGCTATGGAGATGCGGCAATCCCAGAGCCGAGACGTGCAGTGGCGGAGCTATGAAAAGGAACCTCGTGGGCTTATGTGACTGACGTTCACTCATACCTGACATATTTAGATTTTATTTAATTGTCTGCTTCTCTTCCTGTGTGTGTGTGTGCCAGGTCTCCACCTATCATACCGCGGGGTCATCGTGGTGTTGTGTAGTCTTTGAGATAAGGGCACCACATGGGTGGTGCAAGGAGATCACCTGAAGCCATGGCTACTGGATCACGAAGGCTGTAATCACATCCTCGCAGAGTGAGCAAGCCCTGGCTCCACGTGGCTCATTTCGATATCTCACTCACGTTATGTTCACGTTATATGTTATACTGATATCACACTTATGTTATAACGTAAGACACACACACAGCTCCGTGCACTCTTAACCCTGTACGTGTCTGTGTTTATTAGGTTGGAGTTTCCCTTTAATCACATCCAGTTTAGACCAAAGGGATGATTTATTTACTTTTATTCATGTTAAAAGGGTTTAACCGGATTAAAGAAATCAGTTTCCACTCAAGTTGTTGTTATTGAGTTCCACATTTCAGACTTTAGAGATTTGAACTTTTAATGTAACATGTCAATTGAGAAATTTGAGTTCTAAACCCCACTCATGTCTTGTGCTACAGCTGTTTTTTCATGTGGTTTTTAGCACCTTACACCGGATGTTAATGTTTTGACCCTGCTGGTTAGAGATGAACCCCAAATCACACACTCTTTAACAGTAATGACCAGCAGTAATTGCCAGACACTGAAACCGTAGAGATGTTGTTAATTTCAGAAACAAAAGTGTAATGAACCCTTACTACCCTTTTAAAATAAGGGTATTATCTGGCATTGGTAAATAAAATTAGCAAGAAAACCGTAAATTTCTGGAGATAAGTCATACATGCAACACAAAAACAAACGTTAATTTAAAATGTCAATGAATGCTTTTCCTATAAATGAGGGACTAAAATAGAAATGAAGCTTTTCTTGTAATCTGCGTAACACGTTAAAAAATCTCACACACCATCTTACTCCATGGGTCAAGCTGTATCTTTATAGCCCCTCCCATCTATTCCCGCCTTATAGGATTTCTCGCTAATTTGCATAATATGCGAAACCATCTTAGGCCAGCTCTGGATTTTACTCCAATCTATATGCAACTGTATCATTTAACCCAAGATAGTTCTTACGTTAATTATCGAGCACATTTTTCAGTTAGGTCTTCATATTTCTGTAATATGCAACTAAATGTGGTGGGCTTGTCATAGGACCGCAAAGCCACACACCGAGTGTCATAAAAAATCCGCTCTGTGGGGTTGGCAGCTTAAAATTTAAGCAAGTAGGTCCAGGACCCCTCCCACTACTCAGGCAAAAAAAAAAATAATTGCACCACTCTGCCAGTTGGTGGCGCTTATATTGCTTAAGGCTTTTGCCCATTAAGTTTTGGAACCGTAGTACCTAGATAAAAGGATGAAACGTCATTTTTTCAACGCCTGTACACTTCTATCTGCCAAAATCGATACATGTAAAATCCGCATGGCCCTCAGAATCACTGCTTGCAGTTATATTTATATATTGTTATCTAAAAATGGCTCTGAGGCACCATATCAGTTAATAATACAAAATTAGTAAAAATGTAATATTATACTGGTTATATATTTCAGTAATGTGCATTACAACACAATTTTAACTTGAAATTTAGTGCTGTTTTTTTTTTTTTTTTAATAAAAATCATTTTAGCAAAAGAAAATACACATTATTGGAGAATGAGAGAGACGTAGAAAAATAGAAAGTATTAAAAAGAGCAATACTACATCTAAAGAGTGTTTTTACATAACCGTAATAATTTGATTGCTTATAGAGCAAAGCAAAGATTTGATATTCAGATGTAGCGTCTACATATTAAACGGAAGGAAAACGTTTATCGCGTCAGTGCGGTTTTTGTGATGTCACATCCGCCCGGGCGCAGGTTTGGGTGTGAAGAAGGTGACCCGGAGACGCGGCCCGAATTTAGCCGCATTCAAACACACAAACCCACGTGCAATACGAAATCGGGACTGACAGAACTGAACCGATCCGATCCGGAACGAGGACAGGAGAACCGAACCGAGCCGAGGTGAGAGAAAGAAACACGCGCTTGCGCATTAAGAGATGAGGGAGAGGAGCGTTAGCATGTTAGCTGAGGGCTACACGGCCCTCACACACCGCGGTCAGAACACACACACACACACACACACACACACACACACACACACACACACACACACACACACACACGAAACATTGCAACACAAACAACAACACACTATTATTCAGTAAGTTCTTCTGATTAGAGTATATGCAAACGCAGTGTTTTGGTTCATCTGAAAGCCGCGTCGCCCAAGCTAGATGGTGTAGTGCACTGGACATAAAGTGTGTTGTGTTGTGTTGTGCATGCAAAGTTAAGTTTACTCACTATACCAGATTACATCGATTTAAAGGACAGGATCCGACCTCTGTCATCGCTACCGTTCATAGATACAAATTCCATTTTGATTTGATTTATTTCACCTGTGATCGATATGAGAATATCATATGCCGTTTTAACGCCATCACTTCCATTTATAGCACAACAGAACAAGCAATTCAAATATCAGTACAACATTTTTGTTCCTGATCTCAAACTAGAGACAGATAAAAAAAGTAGAAAGTATGATGCACGAGCAGTGAATTACAGCCAATGCCAGTATTTAATTTTGTATGCTTACTAGGGATGCATCGATACCACTTTTTTACAAACTGGTACGAGTATTTTTATTTGTGTACTTGTCGATACCTCGATATTTTAGATTCTTAGGATGTAATTAATTGGGAGGCAGATTTATTTTCTCCCAGCAGATTATAGTTAAGGCTTAAAGACAAATTATTAACACAAGCGCTACCCACGCCAAAAATAAACAGATCTTTCTTGGTTGTAACAAAAAGTGTCATCATTGTGACAAAATGTAAATATAAGCAGATAAATGAAAATGAAATGTACTGCATAGTTGAAGTATTGGTGGCAACTTAAAAGTCAGCAAAACTTACTCTGTTGATGGGCTATCCAGGGCTCCAGACAAAAGAAAAAGTTAGAGCCTTGGCTTATATTTACATTATGACTAACGCTCGATTTTGATTGGCTAGCAAGAGGAGAAGGATATTGACGAGCAAAGGCCATGCCCAGAAGCTGAACAGGACTTCAACTTAGTTAATTCTGAGCGCCTGTGGTAATTTAAAACAAACAAAAAAACTGTCCACCAAACGCTGTTTGGTTTTTTTTTTATATTGAGAGTGACCAAAAACCTCACTTCCAGAGCACTTTCGCGCTTTGTTATTGCTAAGGACAAAAAAAAAAGTGTCAGAAATTCCGCATTCGTCCTATTTCATATAAACATTGTAGCATCTTCTTTTGAGTTTGGAAGTTTAGATGCCGCTATTCGGCTTCACCGTAACGGGGTCTTCTTTTACTGTCTATGGATACAGCAGGATTTTTATGCTTATTTATTTTCCACGCCGGGGACGTAGTCACGACGGCCACCTTAACTATAAAGCGTTGTGGGAAACACTGGGGCTGAGACTATCTGCACATAATTAAAAGCCATTTCTGGTTCTTTAAAAAAAAAATTCTTACTGAGAGAGACGGGTTACTGGTGACTGGAAAAAGAACAAACTAGTTGAAAAAATCCAGTCGTGACTGGTGAATACGAAGCCATCTGGAGCCCTGAATTTTGCAAGAGCCAGGCAGGACCTCTGAACCTAAGTTTCTGGAGTTGTCTCCTCAGACATCGAAGTCAGTAGGGATAACAAATTACATCCGGCCGACCACGACGCTTTGGTAGTAGTGTATGGAAAATACCATTGAGTGGTATCAGTGCGCTGTATCGGCAATTATTTACGAAAGTACGCAGGTTAATGAAGTGACCGCCCGGACACCCGATATCGGCAACCCACGCTATATTTGCCAATGCAGATAAAGAGGAAGAAAGCGAAGGAGCCCAGTTGCAGGCAGATTTGAACGCAAAAAGACAAGAGATTTTGCTCGTGAACATTCCAGTACGTGCTCAGAATTTTGGCACAAAATAACACCACATATTTCAGAAAGATGGCATCGGGCTGTATAAAATCCGACCTCGACTTTGACATGCTCACAATTTTTCAACGCCTCGATAAATATGGCATCAAATTTCAGGCAACGCATCATCCGACACCAATGACTCATAAAAGCAGTTATCAGCTCCAAATTCGTATATAGATTTTGATATTATCATCAATACCATATTATGTTACAGCATGAATGGATGTCTGTTTAGTGTTGCTTTAACTCTGAATCAATACTATGGGTTTGTTGACTGAATCGATTTAGACTCGTGTCGGTTTCCTGTCACAGTTTAAAAACATCATGTTGTTTGGATTGGTGACTCTAATTTAGTGTGTGTTTTCAAATTCCATTGACTAATTATGTACAGTTAAAAGTAATCTAGTGAGTGACATAGCCAGTTTAATACACTTACCATCATATTCACATGCAATGTCTCCGCACAGTGAAGTAAACAAGGGCAAAGGAGGTGTCCAGATCATCAATACTCTGATGTATGAATAATTAGATTGAGTGCAAGGGATGGAGCAAGATGTGAATGTGAGCTGAGTAAAGAGAGAAGTGAAGCCATTAGAGATTTCTCAGGTGACGTTGTTCAGCTTCTGATGAAACTTGTAGCCTGAAGTGAGATGGTGTGTGTGTGTGTGTGTGTATATTGTCAGATGTCGGATGACTTGTTGAAGCAACTGAGCAGCTACAGAGCTCAACTGCAGCAGGTGGAGGCAGCGCTGTCTACTGACCCTGATAATGAAGACCTCCTCAAACTGCAGAAGGACCTGCAGGTACACTCAACACCTCACCCAGCCGTTAACCCTCACACATGTCTATGTTGGCCTTGTTGGACCCCGTTCACTAGTATTTTCTATTTGGCATGACAGGCTGCGTTGCTGCTAAAAAGGTAATGTATTGATCCCGGCTAAATGTAACTCTTTCTTGTGGAGGAGGGATCTCCCTGTGTTCATGAGAGGCAGGGTTTTCTGAGCTCTGAGCCCACCTCAATGCCCATGGGGTCTGATGAAGAGCCACACTGCTCTGTCTGTGTGTGTGTTTAGGAGGATTGATGACTAAAGATCTGCTGAGAGAAATGTCGAGGGTGTAAGCCTAGCGCCACAGCTCTGATGCTCCAACCAAACATACATGGAAAGTAGGAGACCATGCATGGCAGTGTGAGTCAGGGATGGACAGTGAGTAATGCATTACACACATTCACAAATATGGTGAGTCTTGTGCCACAGTCTCATCCCAGAGGGCGACTAGAGCTGGACTGATTATCAGTCTGATCAGGTACTGTGAATTTATTTACTTTTTTGTCCAACCCCATAGCTGAATTAATCTAATGTCAGCATCGTTGTAGCAACGGGTCAGTAAGACCCTGTTTGTGTGTTTTTCCATATTGGTTTAAAATATTAGTTATTGTTCTCCTTGATTGGTTAATTGGTATAAGCCCTGAACAAAAACTGTATCGGTCAAGTCGTAGTGTACGTAATAATCAGTTTAAGACATGGCCAGAGTGTGTGAGTAGGAATGTGTGTGTGTGTGTGTGTGTGTGTGAGAGTGTGAGAGAGTTGGCATACTCACCATCTTACAGCGGTGTGTGTTCTGGAGGTTGTACGAGGCGGAGATCGAGGAGATGGACATGGAGAACGGCACGGCGGCCATCACCTTCATGGGATACGGCAACGCCGAGGTGGTCCCTCTGCACGCGCTGAAAGCAGCCGAGCAGGGCAGGAGCTCTGCAGACGACGCAGCCAAGAACAAGTCCAAGTCAGTGTCCTGGGCTTTATTTCTTTCTACACACACACAATAATACCTTACATGAGCACAAGACGTAGAGAAATCAGCCCTGATCTCTTCCTCATACAAAAACACGAAATTACAGAAACATTTTGGGACACTAAACCTAAACAAGTGTTTGAGAAGAACTTATCAATACGACACCCTTAGCAGCAAACAACTGCTAACCATTTTAGTTGACCTCCAAATTCAGCAACATCTATATTACATATCTGATCTATATTACACAATGAGAAGTTAAAAAAAGGTTCAAAACATCTCTCTTCCACACGGACACTCGCACTCAGTCACCAAGACACTTTTTGAATTAGGGAAGAAGTAGTGATACTTTGTTTCACACAATTATTCTGGCTCTTTTGGTAAAGCATCATAGTTACATATTTAATATTCGATGCGGCAATATGATCATTACTTTGTTGCAGATGTTATTCCAAATGCAACAGTGATCATATGAAAAACTCTCAACGTTTGTTAGTGATTTGGTCCCTTTTTTTTAGCTCACAGTGTAGTTTAATTTAAGAAGTATCTGTACAAATATCACAGATGTGCAAAGGATCTGTGCAGTAAATATAAGCTATTATTATAAATACAGAAGATGTCCTGTGTTGTGGTGTATATTGTTATTGTTAGATGACTTGAATATGAGATGAGATTTAGGTGATGTCATTTCTTCTGCTGTGTGTGTGATCAGGAAAGAGCTGCTGGCTGAACAGAGGGAGTACAAGAAGAAGAAGGCACAGAAGAAGGTGCAGAGGATGAAGGAGCTGGAGCAGGAGAAGACCAGAAGTGCAAATGGCAGCAGTTCAACAACAAGGCCTACTCCAAGAACAAGAAGGGACAGGTACGAGGCAGCACATGCTCATCCAGTCACCCATCACGCATTGGTGGAGTTCGTCATGTAGCCACATCTACGTCACTACGTACCTCAAAAAGACTTAATTACAGTACCGTAAGTAGTTGTCCCAGAACGCTGAAGCTACCACAATGACAAATAATCACTGACCCATCCGTGAAGGAGTATGTTTAAGATTTTTAGGGTTAACTCAACCCTAGTACCTCAGTGGTACCTTTACTGGTCCGGGACTAGGACCCTCAGATCACATCGCCAACTCCCAAACCGTTACACTATCAACTCTTCCTGCTGATATTTATCATTTTTCTGGATTTAGATCATGCTTGTTACCCATCATCACATTCATCAATTCATCGCGCTCGCCACTCATTCATCACGCTCGCCACACATTCGTCACTCATTCATCACGCCATTACTCGTCATTACTCATTCATCACGCCGCCACTCGCTCGCTGCTCGGCCACTCGCCGCCACTCGTCATCGCCGCTCATCATGCTCGCCGCCACTTGTCACTGCTCATCACGCCACTCGCTCATCACGCCACCGTTTATCACGCCGCCACTGCTCATCACGCCGGCCACTGCTCATCACGCCACTCGTCATTACCGCTCATCGCTGCACGCCATCGCCGCTGCTCATCACGCCGGGCCACCACTCGTCACTGCTCATCACGCTGCCACCTGCTCATCACACCTGCCACTGCTCATCACGCTTGTCTCTGTCTGTCTGCAGGTGAAGCGCAGAGCATTGTTTCCAGAGTAATAAAAGGAGTTAAACATGTGGAATTGCAGACAAACACATGACCATACCACGACAACGAATACAACGTTAGCACCTGGATGCCCAGTGAGCCCCGCCCTGGTCCTCAAGTCCCTCCCTCCCCCCCCACCTCCACAAGCCCTGCCTAAGTAAAGCCTCCCTGAAGAGCGTGCGCACGCTGGACTGGACACTGTGTGTAGCGAACTGCCAGCCTTCTCATTGCCTAGTCTAGTCTAGTGGGAGCTGATTAAAGGAGGAAACATGCAGCTGCTGACCCCCAAAGCCCTCCTGCTCGCCTCACACGTGGGGTTCAGGCCAAACCTCACCCAGAGTGACCGCAGCGTCCACTCCAAAATGACCCAACACAGTAGAGAGGATCAGAGCAGCTGCAGGAGGGATTTCACCGAACACAAGCACAACTCTGACCTCCTAGCCCCTGATGAAGGGAACAGCTAGAATAAAAGTGTGGCTTAGAGTGTGTATAGCATGCATCACACACACTCACTCTTCTGAAATCTGTTTTCATATCCTTAGATTAACCCGGAAACCCAAAAATCATGTTTTCCTCATATTCAGCTCCAAACTGGTATTTTTCTGATTTCCTGTTTTAGTGCTGAAATTTAAAAAATGGTAAAAACTGAAACCATGCTCAGATTCCATTTAGTGTTTTTATCTTTATGACCTGGAAGTGAGTGTTATGCATCAAAATCCACGTATATAAATTAAATTTTTACTGCTGTAATAATGGGTGGTCTAGTTTTGTTTGTTGGCAGTAAGAAGTTTATACTTCATTATGTTTTTAAATGTTTAACATGTGAGGTGTTCAGTTTTTAGACTAAATGGGAAATCAGAAAACTATTAGGTTAGTTTTGGTTTTTTGGAAGTGAATATGGAAATAATAGATGTTTTTTGGGTTTGAGATTTTAATTGTAATTTGAGAAGTGATTGATGCGCAGGTTGACTGAGCCGCTCCTGATTCCTCCTGTTTTTAATTTGAGAGCTGCAGAGTGGAGGAGACGTGGGAGATGGTGTCCGTTTGCAGGAAAGTCAGAGTGTTCCCCGCCCCCACCTGGTGATGGAATAACACTAACCCCCACCAAGGGCGCACGGTTGTGGCTAAGTTTATGCTATAGCTTTTGTACATACTCATCTTTCAACTAATAAAGATGTTTTAGTTGGTGTTTGTAAAGAGTTTGAGGATGATGATGGTAGAAAATTTCACAGCATCTCTCGCCTCACGTAGACAAGAAACTCCACATGTAGGATTTGGACATGAGCTGCTATGTGAGATTCGTGAAATATGATAACCTAAATAAATCGTGGTATTGTATCATTAAATAATAAAAGTTTACAGTCTTAATTAGAGCATTGCATTCATAACTTGATTGCACCCCATATTACGCCCTGCTAACTTTGATTGCGTTAATAAAGATTTGTGATTTGAGTCATAATTATTAGATTATAAAATTTTTGCCCAATGTTTGGGCAGAAACATTTCAGCCATCGAAGACCATTTTCCATTGAACATAGTTTATTTTAAACATCTATTTGTAACATTAGTAAATATGTATGTTGACTTAAAATACTAAAATTAATAAATAATTGAATACATTTAAATAAAATAAATGAAAAGCTGCAGTCCCTCGCTGTAGCGTTGGGATCAAGACCACCTAAACTGAGACCAGATTCAATGTGTGTTTTACAACATAAGTGAAACATAAGCCTAAACGTTAAACATGTTCATTAATATTTCTCTCTTACATATCTATGATGAGGAAGTAGCTTCACTGGGAGCAGTTATCCAAACTGATCACATCATATGTTAAACTCAACAAACCACAGTGGCACAACACTCCTCAAGACCCTCAAAACTCAATGTTTTATTAGCTTGCAGAGTTCTTATTTTGCAGAGACATTTTATGGCTCAGTATCGTGAAGAAGGTTAGTGTCAGGCGGAAACACTTCTTTATCCATTTGGTGTCTAGCTGGGTACAGAATAAAATTGTAAATATATATATATATGTATATATATGTATGTATAGATATAGATATAGATATATAGATATATATATACATATGTACATATGACCTAACACAGCAGAAAGGATCAGAGCAGCTGCATATATATATATATATATATATATATATATATATATATATATATATATATATGTATACATATATATATATATATATATATGTATATATATATATATATATATATATATATATATATATATATATATATATATATATATATATATATATAATTTTGGCCTATGAATGAGTCATGGTTCTTCGGAGGAGAACTACATTTTTGCGCCTGATGGCTGCTCCATATTAGAGTTACGAATGCTGTGTGTTTACATCTCGAATAATGTAATTAAAGCTTTTACGAATTGCTTCAGTTTTGTGTGCACATATTCTACTTCCAGAAAAAAGTTCACAAAGCACAGAGGAACAATTATAATGTCCTATAAGTTCAAAGTCTTGTGATTCTGACGGCGTGTGTGGTTTTCGTGGGTTAAAGCGTATCTTATTATTAAAAGACTACTAATTATCAAACAACGTAAAATGTCTGCGTCGGTCTCATCGAGTGTTAATGGTAATATTCTCAGAGCTGTGGTACCTGCTGGTCTCCAAATAAAATCCAGAATCTTCTTTGTCTGAGTCCATGCCAAGACCGAGACTTTTAAAGTCTAAGCCAAAGACTCTGATCAGTGCCCTAACACTACCCACTGTCTGGTTGACTTGTCTCTGTGGTGAAGCTGATGAGTTATGACTTATCTTTGTAGAGCCTGTGGTCACCAGTTGAAGCAGAATTTTAGCTTTTTTTGACTTTGACTCAACGTGAATCAGGTGGTATAGTGTGAACCAGTGTCTAGTGTGAGTTCTAGTTCCAATTCGAGCAGCAGGAGATTGAGGAACAGTAAATCTACTTTAATGCAGGCCGGATTAAACTCAGCAGCTGCAGAACCACCACAAATAACCAGGACCCAGCAGCACTGCAGAACCCAGAACTCAACACAAACCTCACATTCATATTCCAACAATAAAAACTAAACCCCAAATGTGTATTTGTTCAGTATTCGTTTGCAAAACCAAAGTTTTTACATTTTACTTTATCATTGAAGCCAAGTGTTGTGATGCTGAAGTGAACGGAACACACAGAACACTGTGAAATAAAGAACATTTCATCTGAAGAAGAGTAACAGACAAAATACAGTAAAAAGATGGAAACTGGAATATCTACATGTAGAGAGATGGATGGATGGATCTGCATTTTAATGGATGGATGGATGGATCGATCTGCATTTTAATGGATGGATGGATGGATGGACAAACTAAGAGATTAGTGTATAAGTTAGACAGAAAGAAAGCCTGATAGATTGATAAATAGATAGATGAACAGATAGACTGTGTGTTACTGATGCTGCATCATGCCACTTTGACCTGAAAACTTAAAAGTAAATGTATGTGTTTTAGCATTTTATCAGAGTGCAAAACAGGAAATCATAAAACAACTTAATATTTTCATTTTGGTTTTGGAAATGTATTTTGGAGAAAGACATGTTTTTGGGATCTCAGTTTTTGGTTAATGTAAAAAAACAAATGAATGAATGACACACACACACACACACTCATCTTTATTATAAACTCTCAACACTTCCAATTAGAGGTGTGAACCTTCACTGGTCTCATGATTCGATTACGATTAACATGTCAATGATTTGATTCGATACAATATCTCGATGCATCATGATGCATCCCATCCATGTTTCCACATTATTCACATTGCACGTAGATTGGGCAGCCATAGTTACGACAGGGATGTTCTTTTAACTACAATTTTTATGCTGCAGCCAGAAAATCACCAAACAAAGTAATTGTGATGTAATCCAGAGGGGTTTCAACTAGTTCTGTCCCACCACTTCCTTGGCGCTGGCAGCAGATGCCAGGTCTGGCCCTTGTTGTAGGTCATGTAGGCCTTCATCTTGTTGCCCTCCTTCCTGTAGGTGATCAGGATCCCGCTCAGCAGTAGTCTGCTTTTAAAAAGTGATTGTAAAACTGGACTGCGTGTCACGTACCACCTGTATTGCCACCACAGACCACTAGGGGGCAGCAAGCTACCGATTGAAAACCACCGATATAATCGATTATGGTCTGCCACTGCGCCGATGCAGAATTGTTCACATCTGCATCAGGATGCATTGATTTTGTGATTAATTTCCAACTTCCAACCCAAAGAATCCTTCATTCACTACTCACCAACAACCTCAACAACACTGCAATACCTGATCTACATCTAAACACCAAAACACTGCTCCACACTCCTCCACACACACACACACACAAACACACACACTCATCAAATTCATATACCAACCCAGTGATGATGAAGCTGTCTCAGATCTGGACATCGTCTACATTTATGTTTATAGCACACAGAGGGTCTGTCACGCCACTGGAGCAGTTGGTAGTGTAATGGTTAGCGATTTGGCCCCATGGTCATTGGTTCAAGTCCTGAAATGGTAAAGGTACCGTCCCGTGTGTTATTAAAACATATGAGAGTCTGTGAAAATAACAGATGATAGAACTCATCATCATCATCATGGTTGTTTAGTACAGATGAACTGTCGAATGAGATTAGCAGACTATCTATAGACTATCTATAGGAGACTAGGATAATGAGATTATCAGACCAGTCAGACCAGATGAACTAGTAGATATTCAAACAACACTATTTAAATGTGTTTTTACGTGTGTGTGTGTTTACAGTAATCTTATTACACCAGTGTATTATTACACAAATTATATTACTATTTTTACTTATTAAACGTGTAAGTAAACGAGTGTAGATAATAAAGGACACATCAGTGTTTATTCCAACTGGTCCATCCCTCACTTCTCCTGTAATTCCTCATTCTCCTCATCTCTCATTTTCTCCTCCTTCTCTTTCTTTTTGCTCTTCCTGAGGAAGGACAGAGTGTGAAATTTCTTCTTCTTCTTCTTTTTCTTTTTTGGAGATTTGTTCTGACCCTCGTTCGGGGTCGCAGGGGCGTCGTCGATGCTATCGGCCACCGCCGTCGTTATGGAAACCTGTGTCTCTGTAGCGACCTGCAGAGGGACGTCTTCATCATCAGCATCGGGGACCTTGTTGTCGCTGTCCTCCCCATTCTGCAGTAGAGCCGCGAGAGAGTCTGAACCGGAGAGAGAGAGAGAGCGAGAATGTTAAATATGGTGTGTGTGTAAGTGTGTGTGTGTGAGCGTGTGATTCTCACCTGCTTCATCAGGAGTCCTGAGTGGTGAGAAGGAGAGAGATACAGTCGAGTCGTATGTGGTCAACTCCTCCACTTCACTTTCATCATCATCATCATCTGCTTCTTCTGATCATATCAAAACATGAAATCAATGTGTGCCTGTCTTTTTATCTATCTATCTATCCATTTATTTATTTATCCATCCATCCATCAAGCCATTCATTCATCCGTCTATCAAGCCATCCATCCATCCATCCATCCATCTAGCCTTTAATTTATCCCTCCATCCACCTATCTATCTATCTATCTATCTATCTATCTATCTATCTATCTATCTATCTATCTATCTATCTTCATCTCTCTCTCTCTTCTTCTTTGTTCTGTTTTCTTTCTCTCATCTCTTCATTTCTCTGTCTGAAGAGAAATACACAAGAGGAAATGAAGAACGAGAAAGAGCAGGAGATGAATAGAATGATGGATTGCAGTCAGCCAATCAATCAATTAGTCACCCATCAATCAGTTAATCAATCCAACAATCACCCAGTCTGTCTAGATAGAAACCCAGAAGAAGGACGAAAGAGAGGATGAGAAGGATATATAGATAGAGAGATGTATCTGTATCTTCTCCTTCTTCTCTCTGTTCTTTCTTAGTCTTGCTCTCTTCATCCATCCATCTATTTTCTATCTGATTTTGCCTCTATTTCTCTCTCAGTCACATGCTTTTACTGATGTGATGTCTACTTTGCCCAGCTCTAGTTGTGTGTGTGTGTGTTACCTGGCTGGTTGAGTTTACTTTGGACGGTGTGTGTGTATTCCTGCAGCTCCAGCTGTGTTTGTATGAAGGGGTTTGGGGGAAGAGATGCTGCTTCATCCTCATCCTCATAGATAAAGGCCTGCAGGGGAGGCATTCACCAAAAATCATTATCATCATCATCGTCATCGTCATCACCATCATCATGCTAACTCACAGGTCCAGGTGGTGTGTCTATAACAATGTTGGCCAGCAGGTGGGATTTGGGTCCGGCCCACTTCACGTCCACCCTCTTCTGATCGCGGATCTACAACACACACAGAGCATTACACACTATATCTACGGCCTGAGCGTGTGTGTGTGTGTGTAGAAAGTGTGTGACTCGCCTTGTTCCTCTTCTCCAGCACCTCGGCCGGGTCGGTGTCGAGCGGAACAAACTGGTTGGGGTTCTCGATCTTAATCGGAGTTCCAGTTCCACCGTCCGACTCCTGCCACCTCCTCCACTACGGACACCGTGTAATATGTATTAAGATGACTTATTGATCAAATCATTATACAGTGTGTGCTTCATCAGAAGGCGTGAGAGTGTGTGTGAGTGTGTACCGTGGTGCTGTTGCTATCGTGTTGTACGCTGAGTTTGGTATAAGTGTTTGGAGAATGTAACCAGCGTGTTCGTTTCTGATCCGGTTTCGGACACAGCGATGAGTGAGAGCTCCATGGAAACGGTTCCTGCTCTTCCTGCCCCACCCCGGTAACTGTTGCCGGGATCTCCACGTCGTTATGGTGATGAGGTTTCATCTTCACTATAGGATGACGGTAGGCATGTCCGGTTCTAAAACCCTAGTAACCACAACAACATCACACACACACATACACACATACACACACACACACACACAAAGCTGTCAGATTGTGTCTTACAGACCACTCTATATTTAGCATCTAAATATTAACAGAGATTCCTCTATATGTATAAAAGTAAAATTTGAGGTCCCACAAGGTTCTGTTTTAGGTCCTGTGCAGTTTTCTCTATATTTGCTGCCTTTAGAAAAGCTGCACTCACTCTTTATTCTCTGGTTCTCCTAAACTTACTACACAGTTCTTACGAACAAACAGGCAAATAAAAAAAAAAAAATAAATAAATAAATAAATCGTGAAGACATTTTTGGTAATTTCTGGAAGGTGTTATTCCAGAATATATTAATTGGAAGAGCAAACAGAATGAAAGATGAAACACATTTTAATAAACTGGGCAAAGAGACGTCCCTACCACACACACTTACACAGCAAAGCAGGCCTGCTTAATCACTCACCAGGTTGTCCATCATCCTCATCAGGGACTCAAACTCCGCCTCCCCCACCCTCCACCTGCACTGTCCGTCCTCCAGCTCCGCTCCCGTGGAGGCAGTGGGTGTGGGCACGCACGCTCGGTCCAGCACACACAGGTTCTGCACTCCGCCTGCGCTGGACAGGGCACTGACCTATGGGCGAGACGAGTAATAAAAAGAAGTGGGTGCAGAAGTGGGCGGGGAAGCTGAAGACTGGGCGTTGAAGTGGTCGTGGCTTACCTGGATTTCACACGCCTGCTGAGTGTGAAAAGCAAAATGAAACGCCTCCTCCACCGTCTCTCCAAACGCAAGCAAGCCATGATTCCTCAACACCATCACCTACAGCACACACCATACACACATCATACCACACACAACACACACACACAACATACACACATCATACTATAAATCCAATAGATTCTCTTTACCAACTACTGAGCTCTAAGTTATTCAGTGCCTCAGCTTTACCTTAGCGTTCGGACCCAGAGCCTTCTGAAGTTCCACCCTCTCCTGTCCGTCATCGATATCACCATGGTAACTGAAGTAGGCCACCTCCCCCAGCAGCAAGGCCTCATGGGAGATGGGTAAGATGCCACACTTCATAGATGAGACCTAAAGAATGACACAGTGTGTGTGTGTGTGTGTGAATGAAAGAGCAACAACATGTGTGTATATGCAGTAGTAGAAGTGTGTGTGTGAGTGTGTGTACATACAGCAGCAGTAGCAGGAGTGTGTGTGTGTATAACACACTTGGTGTCAGGTCGAGCTGAGTAAAGAGCGGCGTGGAGTGTATACGCCGATACATCAATGTTGAACCCTGAAGAGCCGCAGTCCACCACCTGACCAATCAGATCCACCTTCGCCTGCACACACACACACACACGCACAAGGAGTGAGACTATATGGGTTACATGTATGTCTGTATTCTCTTCACCTTTCTGTTTGTGTGTGTGTTGGTGTGTGTGTGTGTGTGTTGGTGTGTATGTATGTACCAAACTGGCTGCTGTAGCCTCAGAGAAGGCCAAACCCTGAGGAAGAATGAGAACATGATCCAGCTCCTTACTGACTCGCACCTGAGAGAGATCACAACCATCATCATTACACTGAGTGATTACTTTTCATTATGAGCGCAGCACAGCACACAGTGCAACACAACCACGCGTCACCTCTACATCTAACCCATCCGTGAAGGAGCAGTGGGTCCTTCACACTAATGAGGTGTGTGTGTGTGTGTGTACTCACTGTGGCATAAGCCTTAGTGAACTGTGTGTATCCGTAGAGGTCCAGCAGCCGGTACAGACTGGCCAGTTTACAGCGGCTCTGCTTCTCAGCTTTACACAGACCAGACCACTCCAACACACACACATCATTGACCGGACTCACACAGCCTTAACACACACACACACACACACGGTTAGATAAGAGAGGGAAACAATCAGAACTTTCTGTTACAAAGATGAAATTGTGTTTTAATAAAGAACTCGATGAGGAGTGTGTGTGTGTGTGTGTGTATACTCACCGTTGAGGCCGTACGTCGGGTGTGTGAGTGTGTTGTTAAGGATGATGTCAGCGATGTGG
Source organism: Distichodus sexfasciatus (assembly GCA_032718565.1). NCBI lineage: Eukaryota > Metazoa > Chordata > Actinopteri > Characiformes > Distichodontidae > Distichodus > Distichodus sexfasciatus. The sequence continues at coordinate 1,288,430 of JAVGVS010000087.1, read as the reverse complement.
TTGAGTGTGAGGGAGCTGCTGGCCCTGGAGCCCTGTTCTCTCACCACACACTCCAACTCATCTTTAAAGTCCTGCAGACACACACACACACACACTGTAGCATAGCATTTATCCATCTCAATCTGGATATGACATTGGGGGAGGTGTGTACGTGTGTATAAGTGTGTGTGTGAGTGTGTGTGTGTGAGTTCTTCTCATCTGGTTGACGGCCAACGCTCCCACACGGTTACCATAGCAACGGCTCTCCACTCAATTCTGGTTATGCAACAATGTGAGCGTGGGACTCTCTAACCGCACAGAGAAAGTGTGTGTGTTTGTGTGTGTGCGTGTGTGTGTGTGTTACCGGACTCTGCAGTGTGTTGGTAACCCTCTTCCTCTGCTCCATAATGCTGAGGTCCAGTCTGAGGTCAGCGGCTGAACTGTTGCATTCTGGGTGTTGGTGTCTCTCGACACTGTGGTTGTAGTTCTTCTTCAGATCCAGGGTACATGGGGGCTGTGCGCGTTCACACCCCTCTTCACTCCTCACACTCATCCTTACACACACTCACTTACACACATGCACACACTCCTGATAAACAGTCTCTTGCTGAGACACACACACCAATTACACACAAACATGAGAAGTATGCTGGGATTTTTCTGCCATATTTGGATGTTCAGAGTCTAAACATGACGTCGAGTGGTTAGTGTGTAGCACACACTTGTATTACTATCTTTGTGAGGACCTTCCATAGACTCCCATAGTGGCTGGATGTATGTAATTTTACACCTACACCTGATCCTAACCCTAACCTTAACCTCAGTAACCAAAACCACATCTTTCACCTCTTTTAGTTTCTCAAATAAAACAAGCACATTTTCTATGAAGTTATTTTTCCTCATGGAGACCTCTCAAATGTCCCCACAAAGCCCCAAAAACAGATAAAAGTGATTTTAGGGGACAAAAAGGTCCCCACAATGCCTGAAATACCCGGCCACACACACACACACACACACACACAAGCGCTGCTTTTTGACTATATTACTGAAGTCCTACTGAAACTCGGTGCTGAATTTCCTGACCAGCATCACGCACTTTGTGTTGAACTGCATTGTAGTGTATTGTGTTGTGTTGTGTTGCATTGTATTGTATTGATTGCAATCATGTGCATTATATTTATTGCATTTTTAATATTTTTACAGATTTTGTTGCACTATGTGGAATGACAATAAAAGTATCCATGAAACACAGCTGTGCTGGTCCTTATAGCATTCACACAGAAACACGCACTAGTGACATAACACACTCCTTCAGCATAAACACTACACAGCGGCATCCTCGTTTCATAAGCATGCAGACATTAAAAAGTTCGTCATCGTCAAGCGTTAATATGATCATTTATAATAAAGTCCACAGTGCTGAGGAGAAGGAGAATCAGACTCACCTTACCGTCTTCACTGCTCTCACTCTCTCTCTCTCTCTCTCACTCTCTCTCTTCTGCTCTCTTTCAGTCTTTCTTTTTCTTCCTTCCTTCCTTCCCCCCCCCTCTCTCTCCTATGGTTGTGATGGGCTCAGTGCTCCAGTCGGACCTGGGAGCGCGCGCGCCTGTGTGTGTGGGAGTGTGGAAGTGAGTGAGAGTCACGTGAGAGCTGGTGAAAAAAGGGAAGAAGGGAATTGAAAAGAGAAAGGGTGCGTGTGGAGGCGTCAGGTGAGATGAAGCGGAGCCGGAGCTGTAACAACGCTGTACCAACGTTCTGCTGTTTACAACTTGATTCCTGAACATTCACATCTCTACAGCATTTATCAGTCTCTCATCCTCTAGCCATATCCATGTCCTAATTTCAGGGACAGGGTTAAAGGTTGTGCTTAGGGGCACAGTGGTGGTAGTGCTGGAGATACTACGACCGCTCGGCCCATAAGCACGTGTTCCACTAGAGCTGCAGCTGCCTAGAGAGGGAGTTTCTGCTCCTGCCTGATCCCGACAGTGACTAGAGGAGGAGACGGGGTTAGGTTCCAAACTCACATGAGAGATGTGGACTTAGTGGCCTCTAGTGGCCGAAATATCTCACTACAGCCTACTGCTGGGGTTAACCCAAAAGTCTCAGTTAGACAGATTAAAGTTAAAGAGATTATTTGTCATTGTGAACATAGCACACAGTGCACCCCAACAACATGTGAGCTTGCACTTGACCCATCCGAGAAGGAGCAGTGGGCAGTTGACATGGGCAGTACCTGTGGAGCAGTGCTTGGGGATGATACTTTGCTCATGAGTACCTTTACTGATGCGGGATTCTAACTGAGATCCACCCACGTCTTAAAACCCATTTTTATTCCTTGGCTGTTGGCCTCAGCGAGACTTAGTTTTCATCCCTTGTAATAAAGTAGCTAGTAATTCATTACTTATTTGCCTTTTATTTATTTTTTATGAAAGTTGATTATGTACAGTACTTTGTGTCAGCCTGTGGTTGTTTTAAAGTGCTCTATAAATAAAGATGATGATGATGATGATGATGATGATGATGATGATGATGATGATGATGAGTTCCACAGCAGGAGAACATCCACACACTGCTCACTAAACATTATGGGCCAATTTCCCAATCTAAGAGTAACCTTAGAACTAGACTAACTTAGACTTTCAGTGGTAAATCCACATTGGTACTGCAATTTAGTCAAAAATGAGGGTTAATCCATGTGCAGGAAACCAGCACTGTGAGTGTTTGGCTGTGTGAAGATAAAGCAACCCGTAGGGGGCAGCAGAGTAAACCAGACTACATCCTGTTCTGTGTGTGTGTGTGTGTGTGTGTGAGAGAGAGAGAGAGAGAGAGAGAGAGTATGTGTATGAGGAGATGAGAATGTGTCTGTATGAGTGTGTGTGTGTGATAGTTGTTGATCATTGTACTACATCTCAGTTTGGAGCTGAGTGTCATTCTGAACGAACCTCTTTCACCTCCTCCTACACACACTCTACTGCCGCTGGCTCTGTCGGGGTGTGTGAGTGAGTGAGTGTGTGTGTGTGTATGTGTGTGTGTGTTCTGTAGCAGTGACACATCAGTGAGGGGTTGTTTAGAGGATCTGTATATGAGCAGCACTGATGCATTATGGAAATTTACATGGTTATGTATAGACAGAAGCAATAAACACACACACACACAGATGAGGAGAAATGATGTGTGTTCATTGATGTTAACAGATGATTGTTTTATTAATATGTTTAATTAATTTTTCTGAATAAACGAAATGTTTTATCTAATGTAATAGAGTGTGAGTGACACAAGGGGGCGCTGAGAGCTCACAACTTACAACACAGACACTCTATCCATCTCTCCTGCTCTCTCCTTTCTTTTGTCTCTATCTATCTATCTATCTATCTATCTATCTATCTATCTATCTATCTATCTATCTATCTATCTATCTTATCCTCCTTCTCTATCTCTCTCTCTCTCTCTCTCTCTCTCTCCCCCCCTCTTTTTTTTTAAATCTCCCCTCCCTCTCTCCTCCCCTCCATCCCCTTCTCATAGTCCTTGTATGTTGATTTGTGATGTTTTGGTGGACAATGAAGGGCAAAATCTGTTATTTATCTGAACTAGAGTGTGTGTGTGTGTGTGTGTGTGATATGTGTGTGTACGTCAAGGTTTCTCACTGACAGCACATAAGTGAGGTAAATGTGTTTTCCCACCTCACAGCAGCTTGCAGATAGAGTGGATTTTCAGGCTTTGCAATCTACATTAGAGTAAAAGAATAAATCCGGTGTTGCACTTTAAATCTCTCTCGTTTAGAACAGTGTAGGAAAAATGTAGAATTCACTCACATCTACATCATCATCCTTATCATCATCGCACTCTCTCAGTGAGCTTTTAGCCGTGAGCAGAGTCTGTGTTGCTTCATGATGGATGTTAATTAAACGCTCAGTTGCAGTGGAATGTGAATGTGGTGAAACTCTGACATCAGTGTAGAAGCTCCTCAGGTCCCTGCTGCTGCCCCTGAAGCTATAGGCGTGCAGGGGCAGGAAGAGAACTACGCTTTAAATCCTGCCATTCATACTCATGCTCATATTTAGCGAAGGTAAAGCCATGAGGACAAGCGGGGAGGAGGAGGAGGAGGAGGAGGGAGGAGAAGATGATTGAGGAGGCTGAACAATTGAGAAAGAACACAGGAGGGAGATGCAGAAGGAGGAGGTGCAGGAGAAGGAGGATGAACAGGGGTGAGGAACAGGATGTGAGGTGCAGAGGCAGGGCAGAACGGTGGGGAAGAATAAGAGGAGAGCAGGAGGAGGAAGAGGAGAAGGAGGAACAGGAGGGGGACCAGGAGAAGGTTTGGAGAAGGTGAAGATGACAAATAGGAGGAAGAGGAGAAGGAAGATGGGGCTCAGGAACAGAAGAAGGAGCAGCAGAAGGAAGAGGAAACACTAGGAGCAACAGGAGAATGAGCAGGAGGATAAGGAAGAGAATTAGGAAGGAGCAAGAGGAGGAAGGTAGATTAGATTAAGATAGATTAGATTAGATTAGATTAGATTAGATTAGATTAGAAAGTTGAGTAAGTGAATGAACACAAGGAGGAGGAGGAGGAGGAGATGGTAAAAGAGGAGGTGCAGGAGGAGTGGGAGTAACAGGAAGAGGAGGAAGAAGAGGACGCAGGAAGAAAAGTTGGAGGAGGAGTAGGACAAGGAGGAACAAGACAGGAAGCAGGAAGAAGAGAAAGAGGAAGAGCAGGACGAGGAGGAAAAACTAGGAACAACAGGAGAAAGAAGAGAATGAGCAGGAGGAGAAGGAAGAGGAGTGGGAGGAGCAAGAGGAACAGAAGAGGAAAGAGCCATAGAAGGAGCAGGAAAAAGAGGAGGAGCTGAAGAAGAAGAAGGAACAAGAGTAGAAGTTGCAGCAAGAGGGTTAGAAGCTGGAGGAAGATGAGCAGCAGGAAGAGGATGAAGAACAGGAGCAGGAGGGAGAGCATAAGTGAGAGGCAGAGAAGGAGGAGGTGGAGGCTGAAGAGGAGGTTGAAGATGAAGAGAGGAGGTGGTGGCGGAGGTGGTGCAAGGGTTTTGCGTTGAGGTTTGATGAGAAGTGCTCTCCTCCTGCTCATTACAGCTTGGATCTTGACTCTGAGGAGGAGCAGGAAGAGGAGGAGGAGGAGGAAGAGAAGGAGGTGGAGGTCGGGGCCGTGATTTGGGTGTTGAGTTTTGAAGTGGACGTTGCTGTCATCCTGCTCATTACAGCTCAGATCCTGACTCTCTCTAAAGCTGCTTTTTCCACCTGCTTTTCCCCTCTAACAGGACGCCAGCAGTGTGCCCGGCCGAGCGGAACCACGTCCTCTCATCTCCCACAAATAAAAAGCAGAACCCAGACACTTAAACCCAAAAACGCTGCCGACCTGCACAGGGCTTAACAAGCAGTACAAGTATTAATGAGCGCCGCACGCAGTCTGCACCCTGCAATCCCAAATATGACAGGTGTGTGATGTGTGACTTTAATATCTACCACCTCCTCAATCCGGCAGTGTTACAACATCACTCTGTTATTCAGCAGTGTTGAGCTGTAACATGTTAGTGTGATTATGTTATCAGAAACGGTAATTATGTTGTAGTTCATAATCCACTTCACACTGCCTTGCTACAACATGAGTTTTGATTTTATGCATGCGGTTTTATAATGAGGTGCAGGTCCGGACCAGCGCTGCCTAAACAGCCCAACGACTACAGAGCACAAGGGAGAGAGAAATAGAATTCAAAACCTGGCAGCAATGTCATTACTCTGAGCTCGACTCAGTCAGAGATGTAAAGAACATTGTCATTCGTTGTAGACTTTGTCCTCGACAGCAAAACGCTTTCAACTGTGACAAATACAACATTCGCTTTATTAAGGCATCTGACACTGCAGCACGACAGCTTCACTTCTGAACACTGCGACATGGAAGGGATAAACCAGGAGGCTGGACATGAGATCAGCTTAAATCTGAAGCAGTGGTTAATGTTGTGTAAATGTTTGGTAAAGATGTAAATTTATTTCACTGTGAGAATATTTCTGCTTGAAAGTCAGGAGAGTCTTGTACTTGTACTTTATATATGTGACCTAATCGCAGTGACCCAAAATTCAAAAGTGAGGTTTAAATATCATTGGACAGATGAGAAAATCAGCTTTAAAATGAGATCTTGGTCAAAGTCATGTCTTGAATGGTTATTAATAAGATACAGCCGTTTGAATGACACCCCTGCAGACTTTTATCAACTGATAAACCAAGAAAATCACATTTAAAGTTTTCTGTCCGTTTTGTTGATATTTTAATAATCTTCAGCATCCAAATGGATATGCCCAGTATTTTACAAATCAATTTGACCAAAGTCATTACTTAGAAAATGCTTTAAATTATTTCCAAATATTTTTAAAATGCGTATTTTAGAATAGCTGTGCCACAGAGCCGAGTCAAGATCTCACCAACAACAATGGCGGTGTATCTGGAGCAGCTGGAGAAGATTATTTTGGCTTTATTTACACAGTTGGAATAAGGCAAAAAACTACAATTATGTGATCAAACCTCTAATTGGTGGTACTCTCCAAGCTGTTTTCTTGCACAGTTTATCTCATGCACGCAATCTAAACTAGTCGGCTAAACTAACGATCTCAAAGGAACACGTTAGAATGGTTATATGAAATAGGACCGAATGTGGAAGTGCCCGATGGCGCTTTTTGTTACTAAGCAACAAGTGAGGTTTTGACTGCTCTCAGCGCAAAAAACACATTCGGAGGACACAGACACTAATGCGATAGACTTGCATCCAGAATAAACACTAAACATATCAAGCAAGTGGCTGTATTGTGAGTAGAACGCTGGTTATTGTTGTTATTTATGAGTTAAAATATGAGTTTTGTTTGTAATAAAAGGGAGGTGTACTGTTTTACTGAGTAATGGTGTTCCACATGAGAGCTGTGAACACTTACATCGCAAAGAATGTCAAGTGAAGTGTTTTTTCACAATTACTTCTGTTTTTGTACATGGAATATCTCACAAATACTTTCACATACAGAGGAATCAATATAATATCTGTTAAGGTCACAAGTCTGACGGTATGTGTGTGGTTTCTGTAAATTAAAGGGATTCTGAGTTATTAAAAACACCAATAATAAACACTGCAAATGCATGCGTCAGTCTTGAAAAGTTTGAAGTATTTTGACAGTCTTATCCAGAGTAACTTCCGTTTCCTAATTTCAGGGGCAGCTCCCCTGAGAGCATCTTAGTGGTAGTGCTGGAGGTAGGATTCGAACCCATAACCTCTTGGTTCAAAATTGAGTGTCCTACCACTAGGCCACCAGCACCCTGTTTAAGCTGAATATTTGGACAGCAGAGATCAGGAGGTTTGGTTGTGTAGTGTAACAGTTACAGTGTTCACCCCATGATCAGACGACTGCCAGTTCGAATCCCAGACTGGTAAAGTTATCACTGAAGTACTCATGAGCAAGGTACCGTCCCCAAGCACTGCTCCCCGGGTGCTGCCCATGTCAGCTTCCCACTGACGGACGGCTCAAATGCAGAGCTTACATGTGGTTGTGATGTACTGTGTGCTGTGCTGCGTTCACAATGACAAACAATCACTCTATTTCAGAACTGAGGAAGTGATTTGTAAAAACACACAGGCATGCAACATATGCAGTGTGGTCAACGTCATTCCTCCTGGAGTCTCACGTGAACTCACACACAGAGTTTTACGTGTAAAGCGCGGACACACACATGGAGTTTGTGTGTAATTTTATCTGTCCGGTCACGCAGCTCGACTGCTCGCTGCTTAATGGTTTGTTTTGACAGTTTGGTGACGACGATTTTCCAAAGGTCATGAATAATGATCAGGAAGAAAAAGTCGGGAAACAGTCGGACTTTCATCAGATCCAGCAAATCTGTGCCAATCAAATTCACACATGGAGTGAAGGCTGACTGAGAGCTGTGTGTGTGTGTTTGTGTGTGTGTGTGTGTGTAAATCAGGATAATAAGTCATATATTGTGAAATGAGTCTCTATATTTCCTCCTCCTGACACTGGGAACACAGGACGACCTTTGCAAATGTTAAATATCTGTCAGCCGGGCGGACAATGAGGCGGACCAGCAGGAAAACACACACACACACCAAACACTAGTCATTCAGCAAACACACACACACACACACACACTATACTCCAGCCGGCCACCGGAGGGCAGCCCTGTCCTTTCTTGAGTCTGTCCCATGTGGTATGTCAGTCATCTCCCTCTGTCCTGCCCCCAACTAACATTCATGGATCTCCTCGGACTTTTATTTTGGCGACCACCAGATGCCACCATTGTGTTTTGTGTCGATTCTGTCTCGTCTTTAGTCTAACTGTCAATCACACGATCGTCCTACATCTTCTCTGTTAGCAACTAAGTGTACAGTAGCACCAAATGCTTTTGGGAAACGCACCCCTGGATAGTTGGCATAACAGCGTAACAGTTGATAGATGGGGCAGTTGGTCATGTAACAGTTAGGGAGTCTGCCCCGTGATTGGAAGGTCGCTGGATCGAATGCCGGACCGGTAAAGGTACCACTGAGGTACTTAGTGAGGTACTCATTCCCAGGCACTGCTCCTCGGGTGCTGACCATGTCAGCTGCCCAATGCTCCTTCACGGGTGGGTCAAATACAGAGCTCACATGTGGTTGTTGTGCACTGTGTGCTGTGCTGTGTTCACAATGACAAACAAGTTTTCAAATGTATCAAACCCTCAGTCAATGAAAAGTCAGCACGGCTGGACATCAGTTGTATAAAAATACATTTATTGAGAAGAACACAACTCTGTGTCCAGTCATATCAAAGGTACACGTGTGGACAGAGCTGTAGCTGCAGCAGAACCTCAAAAACCTCAACCAGCTAAAAACCAGCTCTAAATCCTTAACTTACACTCACAGTGATCATTTCTGCTTGTTAACTTTAATTTCCACTCGCTACAGCAAACCGCACTGTTACAACTTCAACAAGTGTTGACAAACTTTAACATTATTTAGCAGAAATTAACAGTAGAGTGTTTTTTCTGTTTCACTAAGACTCCATGAACCTTTGTAAGTGTTTTTGTGGCGAGCTGCAGCCTCCAACCCTGAGGTACAAGTTCTTAAGGATCAGTGAGACATGCAGAAGGTGAAGGTGAAAAGCAGCAACACTTTAATGAGAGAAACTGGCATATAAATCTACACCGATTTGTCAAAAATATCACAAAAGCACAAACACACTTCTGGTAATATGACTAGACTCACTAACTAACCGATTATACAGTAAAATTCTCTTCCTCCTGCAGCTTCACCACAGTCCCGATGCTGCAGACGCTCCCTTCATCAGCCTTCACTTGTTCTTCAAATTAAAACCAAAAACCTTAACACCAAAAAAGCGTTCTTTTAATATTTGTTTCCAAATCCCAAATGTAAAAAACAATTCCCGTCTGCAAATGAATATTAAATATCTTCTTTTTTGGGTTCTGGTTTTTGGTTTTATGTTTTGTAAACAACATTTCTCCAGTTTCACATTAAAATCCTTCTTCAGACTGCAGATTAAATGCTTCATATTAGACTTAAAATATCCAGATTCTGTAATTACCTTTTAAATACTTTAAAAAGAACAAATATAGAACTGCGCAGAACTATATGTATATATAACTCTACCTGAAACAGTCAAACAATTCTTCTACAGATGTAAGATAATAAGACAGGAGTTACATATCAGATATTAATGCTCTCTGTGTGACATTCATCTACAGCGGAGCGGCGAGGGTTAATAGAGGTGACCACGTTGACGTCCATCATGCAGCTCTCTCTCTCTCTCTCTCTCTCTCTCACACACACACACGCAGGACTCATCTTATTCCACACTCTCACTGTCAACACAAATCAACTTGAGCAAAATAATATAAAACTGAGACACAGTCGTACATTCCTCATGTAGCTCTAAACAGAATAAATATTTATTTGAATTATATCTACATGTGTAAGAAGGTTTTGTAGTGTTCTAGTGCAGCTCAAAAATAGAATGTTGTGAAGAAGGTCATTTGTTTTCTACATGTTTTATTTGGTAATTTAATTGAGATGAGTTGTGATTTATGCTGTTTCACTTGTGAAGAAGATTACAACATCATGATGAAGGTCGTTTGTTTTCAGAATTTTTCAGTGTTGTGATTTAATTAGAGAAGGTAAGGTTCATACAAAGCTATTGTATATGTAAAGAGAAATATTTCAAGCCTGTTTTTGTTTGTTCATGTGTTTGTTTTGATGATGATGATGATGATTGCGGCTGATGAACATCAGAGTTACCTACAAACTTTAGGAGTATCATCCATCATCAAAAACCACATCCTCTAATTACTGGATGTGAACTCTGATCATTCAAAAAGGATATTCACAATGAAAAATCCAAAAATACACTATATTGCCAAAAGTATTCACTCACCCATCGAAATAATTAAATTCAGGTGTTCCAATCACTTCCATGGCCAAAGGTGTATAACTTCAAGCACCCAGGCAAGAGCTTTTGGACAATTTCATGCTCCCAACTTTGTGGAAACAGTTTGTGGATGGCCCCTTCCTGTTCCAACATGACTACGCACCAGTGCACATAGCAAGGATCATAAAGACCTGGATGAGCGAGAAGAACTTGACTGGCCTGCACAGAGTCCTGACCTCAACCCGATAGAACACCTTTGGGATGAATTAGAGCGGAGACTGTGCGCCGGGCTTTCTCGTCCAACATCAGTGTCCGACCTCACAAATGTGCTTCTGGAAGAATGGTCAAAAATTCCCATAAACACACTCCTAAACCTTGTGGAGAACTTGCCCAGAAGAGTTGAAGCTGTTATAGCTGCAAAGGGTGGGCCGACATCATATTAAACCCCTATGGATTAAGAATGGGATGTCACTTAAGTTCATATGCATGTAAAGGCAGGGGAGCGAATACTTTTGGCAATATACTGTTGTGTAGGTTGATTTACACAGTCGATGAAAGTGGCACTGCTGAGTGAAGATATGAACGTAGCCGATACAAAGGTTTAAGTTGGTCTTTAATTTAAATAACAAAAACTAACGACTGCTGTCACAATATTCTCATTTTTCAAGCTGCACAAGCAGAAGAACAAAGATTAAATAAGAAAAGATAAAAAGTGAAAAATAAAGAAGAGGAATCTTTTTGGTCTGTGGTGATGCAGTCAGACGTTGGTGCAGTTGGGAATCTCTCTAGTGCTCCAGCGCTCACCAAACACCGGCACTCCTGAACACACACACACACACGCCCAGGAAGGCATCAGAGACTCATGCATTTTAACATTTCTGGAGCTTGTAAGTGACACGGCAAAGACAAAAGAGGATGCGATGTTGTCAGCAGGTACAGCTTCAGCATCGCTCGATCATCGCCACGGCGACGGCGGAAGAGGAGAAGAAAGAAGAACGGAGGGATGAGAAAATCGATACGCAGCTGACGGGAAAGTTACAGAGCGACACGGGGGACTGCTGGTGAATAGAGGTCAAACTGCTGACCTCACACTTTTTAAAAAAGTCCCCAGGCACAGTACACACACACACACACACACACTGTGCAGCAGCGATACCGGAGCCTATTAGAGCTGCAGTAGAGTTGTGGAGCCAACCTTCCTCCTCCTCCTCCTCCTCCTCATCCCCGTCTCCATAATGGAAACGATAGTGGAGTGGAGTGTGTGTGTGTGTGTGTAATAAATCACTCCACTCACTCCACACACATCATCCCTGCTGATGATCATCACCTTCACACCCCTACAACCTCATTACATTGTGTTACGTTTGTTGGGATCCCGGACCAAAACATGACAGGAGTCCCGACATGCAGCGTTCATTGGACATGCAGAGGAGAAGATTCACGATGAACGAGACGAGACGACATTTGAACAATTTTTTAAAGGAATCTTCAGTGATGAAACATATGAGTGGAATATCAGCTTTTATTTGAGCTGAAAGACATGACAAGTCGTGTGCGCGTGCAGTGTATTTAGTGCATCAAGTGACTGAACTCTCTTGTATGATTCCTCATGCATCTGTGCGTCTTGTAACATGTCTCACTGTGTGTGTGTTGTATTGTACCTGTGTTGTTAAGCCCCGCCTCGTTCTCCTTCATTTCCTGGGGCGGAGCCATCGCTCGGGGCGGGGCCAGGTGCGGGGGCGGAGATGGGGGGTGGCCGCTGCACGACGGGAAGTGTGTGCGAGCGCTGGCGGGGGGGTGTGTGGTGAAGGGAGTCCGTGTCCTGCTCTGGCTCCGCCCCACCGTCCCCATCACCTCTGCCTCCTTCTCGTCTGCCTCCTCTGTCTGCACACGCACCCACGGCATCTTACTAACCACACACACATAAAACACACACACACACACAGTGAGTTTATCATCAGCACCATTAACACGACAATCACTTGCAGTGGAGACTGAATAGTTTGTGTCTGCTACTTGTGTGTGTGTGTAGCAAAGAGAGAGAGAGAGGGATAAAAGAGTGGTGTGAAGATGAGGAAGAGATAGAGAGAGGGTGGAGAGAGAGCGAATGGAGTCAGAGGGGAGGTGTGTGTGAGAGAGGGACGGAGCGAAACCGAAAGGAGAGAGGGAAGGACGAACAAAAGAGAGAGAGAGAGAGAGAGATGGAGAAATTCACCGTTTGAACTTGTAGATGAAGAAAACGGCCAAACCAACGAATCCCAGAGAAACCAACATCAACATCGCAGAACCACTGGGGAGAGGACTGGAGTCTACCAGCGGCGCTAAACGCACACACACAAACAGATCACACGTTCTTAATACGTCTCCATCATCACATCACCCTGTAATCAACTGTAATCAAGCAGACAGCAGGAATTAGTCTTAATGCAACTCCATCCTGCAACACACACACAACATCACAGTCATCAAATCAATCCCACCCGCACCAAAACACAAAAATATGTCTTTAAATCCCACTTACACACGTTCCACCAAGATTCCAACATTCACCAACGTGTTCTTATATTGAGATTTGTGCTGCGTTCACAATAAAACCATTCACTTTAACATTTTACAAGACCAGTTCTGAGGCTTGTTAACTAAACTTCTCTCCAGCTGCTGTTCATCTTCATCACAACATTTGGTTGGGTTTTGTTCTGTCTTTTTATTCATTTCAACCATTTCTGATCCTGTAAAGTGATGCCTGTGTGTGAGGAGCTCTCTCTGATTATGGGGTCTTTATTACAACATACACACACACACACACACACACCTACATGGGTCTCCCCTCAGGTATGACGGTGATGAGTGTGACCTTTTTGCAGAATGCAGGTGGCAATCTAAACCTTTTCCCGTCTGCAGCAATGAAGACGAATTGTCAGCTGTAAAGGGTAAAGTTTCTTCTGCTGGACCACACACACACACACACACACACACACACTCACTCACTCACACACACACACATTCCCTTTCACCAGAGTTTAAAACTCCAGCTCACAGCGTCTGGTCTCGCTGATAATGAACAGTCACGCTCCGATCTAACAATCACTCAGAAAGCAGCTCCGTACAACTAGGCCCTGATTCCTTATGTTGTCATTGAGACTGGTCTGGAGATTTGTCTGGCACAGGAAACTTTGGGCCAAAAGGTTGTAGGTGCAAATCCAGCTGCACCCTTCCTGCAGCACTACCACTACTGCGTCCCTGAGAAAGACCCCGTCATTAAAAAATCGGAAGCAGGGTGTAAATGCCAAATTTGATAGGCATGCCACATTACATCGAATTAAAGGTCAACGATTCAACATCTGCTGATATCACAAAGTCCATTACAATACGATTCCTATTCGATTCCGTTTCAGGAGCCAGTGATATATATGAGACAGTGCCTTATGCTGATTAAACACTATCACTTCTATTCATATTAAATCACTAAAAAACACTCACTAATATCATTAGACATCATTATTTCTCAATTTCACTCAATCTTTATCTCATTTATCTTAAGTTACAGATTCAGTTCAAATCTCAAATAAGAATGTCAGAATCTTGGTAAAAACTGCACAAGTGGATTTTAATAACAACATTCTTCTTATGAGCGTTTATGAATATGGATATGGATCAATTTAATGAACAAATATTTGTTCATTAAAATTGATGTTACAATATCTATCATTACACCCCTAAATCGAGGTGGATCATAGTAAGAGTCAGATACATACTGTAGTTGTAAATGAAGTGAGCTGGAGGTGAATATGAGGGTGCAGATCTTACCCACAGTGAGCTGAGTCAGGGACACGGTGATTCGGGTTCCCGGCTTCAGATCGAACTGAATCAGGTTCTGATTGAGAGCGTTTACGAACACCTCTGACATCTGGAAGCACAGCAGGAAGCATCAGCAACATGACAAGGTGCGCAACCTCGTACCTGCAGAATTTACACATTGAGGGCCAATTTCCTAGACTAGTTTTGAGTTTGAATGGTAAATCTCCATTAGTACTACAACTTCATCCAGGACTAGGTGTATTCCATGAGCAAGAAACCAGCCCTGAATGTTAGAATGCAACTAGACAAGCAATTGCTGAAGAAATTGTGTGAATGCTGTGTGCTAAAAAGGAAAAACAATAAAGGCTGTTTACTGGTGTTTCTGCTGATAATAGTCAAGCTCTCATTTCAGGTTAAACACAAGACAACGGTTCTCCTTAGTGGAGATGCTTCCCTGTGGCAGGTAACTTTTTGACCCTGAAAAGGCAGGAAAAACGAGGGTTACATTTGGGTTACTGACAAGACTTCTTCTCAATGAGCTGAAAGCTTTAAGCCTTGCAAAATCTGTGGAAGGAGCTAGTGGGAGCCAGAAGAAGACAAATGAGGCATCAGTCTCGGATGCCTCAGTCTCGGATGAAACTGAGATGATGATTTAAGCAGAACAACAGCAACATGGAGCGAGTAAATATACATCACTCCTGAATGTCACATTGGCATAATTACAGAGGAATCACCCAGCGCAGACAGGAAACAGACAGGTAACTATGACAACAGACAGGGAAAACGACAAGAGGAAACGACAGCGCGAGAAGATGTGGATGTGGTGGTGCTGCAGGGCGGGGCACAGAGAGAGAGAGACGTTTATATGTGAGAGAGGACCAGCAGGAGCACCATGGGAGTGCAGCAGGGCGGTGACCTTCCTCACCTCATTCACCTTAGTGACATGGGGGCGTTTCGGAAGTTTTCCCCACATCACAAGTCCATTTGGGTTTTGGTCTGCACTGCACCTGGCGCTGACCTCCGACCCGACCCGACCCGAACCCAACACTTTATGACAGCAGAAGCATCATGGGAGCAGGGTTGGAAAAGTGTAACCATGACAACTTTTTCACCCTTTTATCCCTTCCTCCTTTCTCTCAGCACAAAGCAATTGCACAATTTCTCCAGGAACACTGTCCATCCAGGTCCAGTCAACACTTCAGACCAATCTCCTGCTCTGTCTCACCAGCCGGACAAAACTCTGAAGGGTGAACATCTTTACAGGGTGAACTCATCTGGGGGAAATGTGTGTGTGTGTGTGTCTGTGAGTGTGAGTGTGTGTCTCACTTTGTGGAGCTGCTCCTCCACTGCCGCTTTGAGGCTGGTGTGGTTTGCCTCGGGGAGGATGAAGAGTTCAGCTGCAGTCGGAGATCCGGAAAACACAGACACCAACAAACGCTCTTCTGGAAAGCCACAAACCTGCACAGACACACACAAACACACACACACAAACACACACACACACAAAAACACAAATTAAATTCATGCTAGCTAACACAAACCCAGACAACCAAATTAATCCATTCTCACAAACACAGGACCAAACATCCAAATTAACACACACCCACACAGTCAGTGTCAGATGTAAAAGCTGGGCAGCAGCAGCTTGAGGCGCCTTAGTGGAGATCTGACGAGTGGGGTGTGTGTGTATGTGTGTGTGTGTGTCGTCTGGTTGAATGGAGTGAGAGCCCATTAGCTGTGCTGCTGACCGCCGCCTCCTCGCCGCTCCGCTGCCTCTAATTGGCTGAGCGGATTTAACACCGTTGCCCCTCTGAAGTGAGAAAGATCAGACGCCGCACCTCTATCTGCCCCACCCACCCTGCCCCCACCCAAAAACCCCCACACCTGCGAGAGTGTCGCCCTGACAACGCGGCCAATGTCCAGCCTCCATTCGGCTACGTCGGGGTTGTGCTGCTCCAACACCGGGGAAAACGACAGCAGCAAGGAGCGGAACAAGTCTGCAGGAGGAGGAGATGCAGTGACATATAAAATAAATATGGAGAAAGGCATCAGGCACAGTGTGTGTGTGTGTGTGTGTAAGGGATGTCAGTCTCAGTCTGTACTCACATCTGCACAGATTAAAGATGGATCGTGTTCTCTATTTTAAGGAGCGTTAGACGTGGGAGTAAAACCCTGACGCTGTGGGGAAGTGTGTGATTGAGTGTGTGAGTGTGTGTGAGACCTGTAACGGTGATGGTTGTTGAGTCCTGTAGCACTGAGTTCCCCACCACCACCTGCACCATCACCACACTGCGGCCCGTCTTCATGAACCTGTGGGACATACTCGCCTGCAACGTGACAAGGGGCTGCAACACACACACACACACACACACACACACAAGATATGGCTACATTTGGAAGTGGAGCTTAGGGGTTAAAGGTCAGAGTGGTCAGTGTGTTGTGGTTTACGGTCAGAGAAGTCAGTGTGTTGGTGTTGGGGATTAAAAATCAAAGTTGTCAGTGTGTTGGTGTTGGGAGTTAAAGGTCAGAGTGGTCAGTGTGTTGGTGTTGTGGTTAAAGGTCAGAGTGGTCAGTGTGTTGGTGTTGGGGGTTAAAGGTCAGAGTGTGTTGGTGTTGGGGGCTAAAGGCCAGAGTGGTCAGTGTGTTGTGGTTTAAAGTCAGAGTGGTCAGTGTGTTGGTGTTGGGGGTTTAAGGTCAGTGTGGTCCAGTGTGCCGGACCTCAGTGCTGTTGTTGATCCACCAGTAGAAGGCAGCAGTAAGTGGTTGACTGGGCAAAACCACCACACTCAGATTGGTCAGGAATCCCCTCACTACCACCACCGGGGCAACTAGAGACACATGCTCCACAGGACCTCAACACGCACACACAGACACAATCAAAATAATTAGCTCTCTCTCTCTCTCTCTCTCTCTATATATATATATGTACTCATACACACAGTACTGTGCAAAAGTTTTAGGCAGGTGTGAAAAAATGCTGT
This sequence comes from Distichodus sexfasciatus, assembly GCA_032718565.1. Taxonomy (NCBI): domain Eukaryota; kingdom Metazoa; phylum Chordata; class Actinopteri; order Characiformes; family Distichodontidae; genus Distichodus; species Distichodus sexfasciatus. The sequence goes on along the minus strand of JAVGVS010000087.1, from coordinate 1,271,250 downwards.
AAACAAAGAATGCTTTCAAAAATGGAAGTGTTAATCATTTATTTTCATCAATCAACAAAATGCAGTGAATGAAGAAAAGAGAAACCTAAATCAAATCAATATTTGGTGTGACCACCCTTTGCCTTCAAAACAGCATCAATTCTTCACAGTTTTTGAAGGAACTCGGCTGGTAGGTTGTTCCAAACGTCTTGGAGAACTAACCCCAGATCTTCTGTGGATGTAGGCTTCCTCACATCCTTCTGTCTCTTCAGGTAATCCCAGACATACTCGATGATGTTGAGATCAGGGCTCTGTGGGGGCCATACCATCACTTCCAGCACTTCTTGTTCTTCTTTACGCTGAAGATAGTTCTTAATGATTTAGTCAAAGTCAAAGTCAAAGTCAACTTTATTGTCATCTCTGCTATATACTGTACAGATACATAGAGAGACGAGACGACGTGGCTCCAGGTTATTTCCAGTGCAAACAAACAAAGAACAGTAGAACAGAGAATAAATAGGCAGTGGCCCATTTGCAAATGCAGCCCCAAACGTTCCAAGGGCCTCCACTGCAGCACACTGTTGCCTGCAGACACTCATTATTGTACGCTCTCTCCAGCCCTTGACGAACAAACTGTCTTCTTCTGTAAATATTTCAAATTTTGACTCATCAGTCCAGAGCACCTGCTGCCATTTTTTTGCACCCAAGTTCCTATGTTTTTCATACTGCTTGAGTTTTGCTTGGCCTTGTTTCCCGCGTCAGAGGCATGGCTTTTTTTGGCGCAACTCTTCCGCGAGCCACTTCGGCCAGACTTCTCCGGACAGTAGATGGGTGTACCTGGGTCCCACTGGTTTCTGCCAGTTCTGAGCTGATGGCATTGCTGGACATCTTCCGATTTTGAAGGTAATAAACGTGTGTCTTTCATCTGCTGCGCAAGGTTTTCTTGGCCGACCCTCGTCTACGATCCTCAGCGTTGCCTGTTTCTTTGTGCTTCTTCAAAAGAACTTGAACAGCAGCAGACCTTCGAAACCCCAGTCTGCTTTTAAGTCTTTGTCTGGGGAGACCTTGCTGGCGCGAGTATAACTACCTTGTGTCTTGTTCTTGCCATGACATGAAACTGTCTTCCACAACCTCACCTTGGTAACAGAGTTTGGCTGTTCCTCACCCAGTTTTAAGCCTCCTACACAGCTGTTTCTGTTTCAGTTAATGACTGTGTTTCAACCTACGTGTGACATTGATGATCATTAGCACCTGTCTGGTATAACTGGTTGATCATACACCTGACTATAATCCTTCAAAATCCCTGACTTTGTGCAAGTGTACCTATAAGAATTGATGCTGGTTTGAAGGCAAAAGGTAGTAACACCAAATATTGATTTGATTTAGATTTTTCTTTTGTTCGCTCACTTTGCATTTTGTAAGTTGATAAAAAATAAACAATCATTATTTCTATTTCTGAAAGCATTCTTTGTTTACAGCATTTTTTCACACCTGCCTAAAACTTTTGCACAGTACTGTATATGTACATATATGTACAGAGGCTGCTGTGTGTGTGTGTACAGTGCTGTGAATAAGTATTTGCCCCTTCCTGATTTCTTTTTTTTTGCATGTTTGTTGCAAGTTGTCTCTTAAATGTTTCAGATTATCAAACAAATTTAAATATTAGACAAAGATAACCCAAGTAAACACAAAATGCAGTTTTTAAGTGATGATTTTATTTATTAAGGAAAAAAAACTATCCAAACCTACACGGCCCTATGTGAAAAAGTAATTGCCCCCCTTGTAAAATCATAAAGTAACGGTGGTTAATCACATTTTTGGGAAACCTAAATGCAATTTCACCGGCCACACCCAGGCTTGATTACTGCCAGACCTGTTGAATCAAGAGATCACTTAAAAAGTAGCCCAAAAGATCCCAAAAAAGGAAGACATCATGCTGCGATCTAAAGAAATTTAGGAACAGACGAGAAACAAAGTAATTGAGATCTATCGTTCTGGAAAATGTTACAAAGCCATTTCTAAAGCTTTGGGACTTCAGCGAACCACGGTGAGGGCCATTATTCACAAACGGAGAAAACATGGAACAGTGGTGAACCTTCCTAGGAGTGACTGGCCTATAAAAATGATCCCAAGAGCGCAGCGACAACTCATCCAAGAGGTCACAAAAGAACCCAGAACAACATCTAAAAACTGCAGGCCTCACCTGCCTCAGTTAAGGTCAGTGTTCATGACTCAACCATAAGAAAGAGACTGGACAAAAATGGCCTGCATGGCAGAGTTCCAATGCGAAAACTACTGCTGACCAAAAAGAACATAAAGGCTGGTCTCACTTTTGCCAAAAAACACCTTGATGATCCCCAAGTCTTTGGGACAATATTCTGTGGACTGACGAAACAAAAGTTGAACTTTTTGGATGGTGTGCGTCCCGTTACATCTGGCGTAAAAGTAACACAGCATTTCAGAAAACCAGCATCATGCCAACAGTCAAACATGGTGGTGGTAGTGTGATGGTCTGGGGCTGCTTTGCTGCTTCAGGACCTGGACGACTTGCTGTGATAAACTGAACCATGAATTCTGCTCTCTACCAAAAAATCCTGAAGGAGAATGTGCAGCCATCAGTTCATGACCTCAAGCTGAAGCGCACTTGAGTTCTGCAGAAGGACAATCATCCAAAACACACCAGCAAGTCCACCTCTGAATGGCTTAAAAAAGCTGAATGAAGGTTTTGGAGTGGCCTAGTCAATGTCTGGACCTGAGTCCAATTGAGATGCTATGGCATGACCTTAAAAAGGCGGTTCATGCTCGGAAACCCTCCAATATGGCTGAATAAAAACAATTCTGCAAAGAAGAGTTGGCCAAAATCCCTCCACAGCAATGTGAAAGACTCATGGCCAGTTATCGAGGATGCTTAATTGCAGTTGTTGCTGCTAAAGGCGGCACAACCAGTTATTAGGTTTTGGGGGCAATGACTTTTTCACATAGGGCCATGTAGGTTTGGATAGTTTTTTTTCCTTAATAAATAAAATAATCACTTAAAAACTGCATTTTGTGTTTACTTGGGTTATCTTTGTCTAATATTTAAATTTGTTTGATAATCTGAAACATTTAAGCGTGACAAACATGCAAAAAAAAAAGAAATCGGGAAGGGGGCAAATACTTATTCACAGCACTGTATGTGTGTGTACTCACTGGTGACGTGCAGGTAGAGGGAGGTGGAGTCTGAGCCCAGGTTGTTCTGAGCATGTGCAGTAACTCTGTAGATTCCTGTTGCTCTGTAAACATGTCTCACTCCGTCACCAAGGCGACTGATGTTGGAGTATGAGACCGAAATCCCGTCTCCGAAATCCAGACGAAGGCTGGTGGAGGCGGAGTCACCCTAAACACACACATGCAGCAGGTTATTCTATAATAAGTTATTTGATATTACTCTTTCAATAGTGTGTGTGACTGTGTGTACTGACACTCTGCAGTGTGACTCTGAAGGTGACATTGGTCCCCAGGTTTGTGCTGAGTCGTGCGTCGCTGGTTTGGAGTGTGAGGCCTCGAGGGGGCGTGGCTTCACACTGGTGCATTCTGGGACTCAGAGTTTCCTTCAGGCCCTCAGTACAGCGGTTAGATTGCACTCTCCTGTACCTACACACACACATATGCACACACATACACACACACAGATGAGGTGAGGGTGTGGTAGAATAGAGGAGGGGCGTGTGTGTGTGTGTGTGTGTACGTACCCAGTGCTGTTGAGGTAGTTGTGTCCGTGGCTGCAGGTGTTTGTAGGTGTGTGTGTGTTAAACCAGAAGGCAGGAACACACCGGCCGCTTGCCTGCCTCTCAAAACCATAATCACTGTGGAGACAACAACCATCATCACAACTATCACCATGACAACCATCACCATGACAATCATCGTCACAGCCATCACCATGACAACCATCATCACAGCCATCACCATGACAACCATCACCATGACAATCACCAACCATCTGATTTAACCATCTCAGTTAGACTTGAGATCAGATGAGGACTTAAACAGATCGTTCTGGTTAAGATTTTAACAGTACTACTAGTCTTATTGGTACTGCTAATGGGCTCTACACTTATTCCCAGCACTACTGCTCATCGGTGTGGTACTTTAATTGTACTGCTATCGGTACTGCTTAAAGGTCACATACTTTAACAGTGTTTTTATTGGCACTGCTTATCAGCCTGGTACTTTAACAATAAAGTTATTGGTACTGCTTATTGGTCAGGGACTTTAAAGGTGCTGTTTTTGGTACTGGTTATTGCTCCAGTACTTTAGTAGTACTGTTATTGGTACTGTTGCTTCCGTCCAGTACTTTATTGGTACTGCTTATCAGTCCACAACTTTACTGGTACTGTTGATCAGTAATGAGTGCCGCTTGGATACTTTTATGGTGCTGCTATTGACACTACTTATTGGTCAAGAACATTGTCAGTGCTGCTTATTTGTTCAGGACTTTAATGGTACTGTTATTGTTACTGCTTACGGGTCCAGAACTTTAACGGTACTGTTAGTGGTATTGCTTATTGGGTTGGTATTAATTTATTGGTCTGGTATTTTAACAGTACAGTTCTTGATACTGCTCATCAATCTGGTCTTTTTAGGGTTTGAAAGGGGTTGATATCACTCTGCTGACAAACCCTGTCTTCCACGCTTCACTTAAAGCAAAAGACTTATTTTTCAGGGATTTTTTTAATAATAGGTGCTGTAACCTCAAACTCACTGAGTTGATCTGAAAGTAAAATTTTCTTACCCACAGTTCTGCTAATGTTTTGACCAAATTGATTAGTTTAATCATTGAAGTTTTATCATTATCATTAACCCGAGCTGGTGTTTAGATAAGCCACAGTGTAGATAATGGATAATGTATCTGTTAGTGTGAGTCAGGACAATTTACTGTGTGTTATAAGATCAGTGTGTGTTCACTTCCTCCTGCTGCATGATTAAACGTGTGTGTGTGTGTGTGTGTGTGTATTTCAGGGTCTTTTCTCATTTAGTTCCGTATTGAGACACTCAAGGTGATTTGCAGGTGAGAAATGTGATAAATTAAATTCTCCCCCAGAAGTAGATTCCTCTCAGAGCTGCAGCGGCGCTTCAGATTGCAGTGGGAATGAAGCATTACTGCACACCTTGCTAACAGCTGACCTCTATTACACACACACACACAGCGCTGTGATCCAATTACAGTCCGATTCTCACTCCGTTTAAAGACCCATTTTTCCCAGGGAATTTGCTTCGGTAAGAGTGCTGGTGCTGACCAGATGATGAATTTCAAAATAAATCAGAATTTAGGACACATCAAAACACTTTAACCAGAGAGAACGCCAAACGTCTCATGCTCATATCTCAATTTCTCAGCAGGTGTTCTGTTGGAAAGGAAGTTTTTAACAATGAAGAAACATCAGAGAACAAAAGTCATAAAGTTTCTCTGCAGCAGGAGCTTTGGCATAAAATACTCAAGTACTTGTAAATTGTACTTTATTAATTTACAGCAGGATTCTAAAAGGTTACTTCAGAAAGTTATTTTCTTTTTAATGAGTCTTTACTTTTACTTACTACTTTATTTTCTCATTTGCGTAAATCTACATTAAGACTCCTCATCAATCAGCCCACCTTCTCTTGATTTTTGATTGGTTTTCTGGCACTCTCGGCGCCCCCCACAGTGCTGCGAGGGAATGCTCGGTAAGTGCAGCTTTATGAGAAGTGTAATAACTGATCTGAGAGCAGCTCCAGTGCTAACGAGGCTATGTGTGTGTTACGCAGCCTAGTGGGATTCCCACCACATTCATCTTCCATTTAAACACTCATCACTTATTCATTTAGACATAATTAATCATGTGCTATTATGCTAATGCCTGCAGCGTCTCGCACACACCGGCGTGCTGCTTACGAGCTCTCATCGCCACTTCACTAGCTCAATCTGCAGCGCTGGAGTGGAGACTCTGAGGAGGAGACTCCGGGGTAAAAAAATGCCTTTCTTCACCTCCATCTGTTTCCCTGTGTGTGTGTGTGTGCCCATGTATTTATGGCATTGTGAGGACCTTTTGTCCCCTAAAATCACTTTTATCTGTTTTTTGGGCTTTGTGGGGACATTTGACTTTATAGAAAATGTGCTTGTTTTATTTGAGAAACTAAAAGAGGTAAAAGCTTTTGGTTACTGAGGTTAAGGTTAGGCTTAGGATTAGGTGTAGGTGTAAAGTTATGTACTTTAGTCATTATGGGAGTCTATGGAAAGACCTCGCAAAGACAGTAATACATAGATTCTCTGTGTGTGTGTGTGTGTGTGTGCTTCATTCGTCATCAGCCAACACACCTTGTTAAAACGATATCCAAAGTCACCAAGCAGTGAGCTGAATGCTGAGTGTTCAGTTTCTCGTTTATTTTTCAATTTGACTGCATAAAAAGGTAATAATATTCCACAATTCCACTGGAACTGGGGATGTGTGTGTATGTGTTACCACTCAAAGTCATAGAGTGTGCAGATGCAGGGTTCAGCAGAAATGGTCCTAGGATGTTCAGGACCCACAGCACACTGTACACCCGGCCTCCGCTTCATGTAGACCTGCCTCTCTCCCATCATACACACCTCACCCTGACACACACACACACACACACACACACATACACACACAATATAAAATTCCCTCCTTATGGAAAAAATGGAGGTCATGGCTAAGTTAAAGAGTAAATGTGATAATATTCAGGGATTACATGTATTGAAATGTCTCAGTCATCCCATGGGTTCCACCCTCTTTTTGTTTCTCATTGGTCAGTTAGCCCTTGTTATTGGGCTGTTGTGGTGTAGTTTAACTTCTGCCCATTAGTTTTTAGCTCTGCTGATTGGTCTGTTGCATTTGATTAGCCCCGCCCCTTATCACTTATCTGTGTATATTAGTCTGTGTTTCTCACTGTGTTACTTGTCTGTCCACCTTCAAGCTGAACCCCATCTGGCATCCTGTCTGTTTGAAACTTCTTGAGGAAGACGGCTTTGTTCCAGTTTTTGGCCCACAAACCCTTTTGATTTCAATAAAGATCAGGATGTCCATTGACCAGTGGCTACAAGTCCTGCTCTGCACCAGACCTTGTGACATGTACAATGTAGAATGTAGAGTTCTATGTGAACCACCAAACAGGCATTTCTTCAGCAATACAAAGCTAAAAATGGACTTATTACAATAAGTTGAAATATTAGTTTATCCAATTAAATTTTACTTGAACCATATGCAACCTTTCTGCATTAACACATTCACTCTTTAATATAGTCAGTCACAATTGACAGTTTTAAATCAATTTGTCGTCTTCACATTTTAATTTCCATGAAATTGGCTTAAAAAGCTTAGTAGTGTAAAGGTTTTCCCTGTACTTTACCTCAACTGGCCAACAGAGGGTGCTCCTGTCCTGTCTTGCATCTGTCTAGTGTGGTATGTCAGTCATTTTTCTTCGCCCTGACCCCGTGTGTCCTGATTGGTTAATTTAGTGTAATTATTTGTTGCATCTCTGTTTGCTTAGTTCTTCGTTCCTAGTTTTATCACCTGCTTCTTCATTGGTTCCTGTTTAGTTTCTCTAGTTTAGTAATTACCTCCAGTAAGCCCAGTTCTATTGGTTTAGCATTTAGTGTCTTGTTTGGTTTAATCTTTTGGCTTAATGTTTGCTTTTGTTTTATGGTTTGTTTGTCCCCTATTTGAGCATGTGTCTTTCTTTTGAGTCCGTCACTCCACTGTTACTCTACCCCATGCTGGTGTGCTTTGTTTTGTGCATTTTCAACAAAAGAAAATGTCTCAGTTCTTGTTTTGTGGTCATCACACCCATTTATTTGGCTGTGTTTCAAATAAAGGGATGCTTTGCACTGGTTCCACAGTCTCTCGTTTGCCTCCGGCATTCAATGTGACAACACTGAGAACTCATAAAAGTTAGCTATAAGTTGGAGTAAATGAAAGAAGTTAACATGACTTACTGATCAGATGAGTTTTACAATGTGTGTGCTGCGTTGCTCAGTAGAGTTGTTTCAAGGACGACACGAAAGATAAATGTTCACCTGCTGAGCAACGCTACACACTCAGTTGCCGGGTGCCGCCGTGGTAGCCAGGTGATCAGTGTTGTTGTGCTCACCTTGCTGTGTAAATGCCATGTTTGATAATCTCCATCAGAACATCTCCTGCTGAACATGCTGCTGAAGTCCAGCTTCACCAGCTGCCAGTCCGACAGGAAGTTGAAGTGGCCAAAAAACCTGAACAACACACACAACACACTAACACACTACACACTGATGGTGTGTTTAACTCTGCTGTTGTGTAACTCAAAAATAATCAGCAGGAGATGATCACAGCTAATAATGTGCAAAGTAAAAAGTGCCAACTTGTATAAAGGTATCTAAGGGCATAATTATGCAGTAAAATAGTTGAAACTTTGACATGTTGAAAAGGTAAAAAATAGAATATGATGAGGCAATAAACACCGACTGAATGATGCTGTGCTGAAATAAGTTCCTCAGTGTTTTTAGAATGTAAGAGTGTACGTTTACAAGAAGTTATAAAGAAAAAGGGAAAAGTTGTGTGTGTGTGTGTGTGTGTGTGTGAGAGAGAGTGTGTGTATTCTTACGTGATGATATAGCTCTGTGTGTCTTGTTCCATCAAAACCCCGTCAACAAACAGAGGTGTGGATGAAAAACTGATCTGTTCCCACTGCCTTCCCTCATCCAGACTGATCCTACACACACACACACACACATACACACACACACACACACACATCTGTCATTTCTGAAACTTCCAGCTACGCTGGAAAAGCTGACTTTGTAGATTTATTCTTAGCAATAATTTGTTATATAGTTGTGGTAAAAGCTGTGTGAGGAACTGCAACATAAATCTGCATCTTATTTCCTCTCTCGGATTGTGCTGTTGTGAAGTCAGTAAAGCATGAAGCCAATTCGGGGAGAATTTAATCTGGTGTGAACCGCCCACTGCCCGGGTCAGAATGAGGGACGGGATGAGGTTCAGACTCAGGGTCAGTTTGGCTGATGAACACTTATCTGGAATTACCTCTGGTGCCTTTACACTGCTTCACAACTGGTTCTCTTTTGGTTCCTGTACTGCTATACTGTGGTACCAGATTCTAATCAGGGTCCAGCTCACATTTACACCAGGTTTATTCCACATTGTCGTTTTTTGAGGTCTAGAGGTTAATAAAGTCTTAGCCCACTCAATTCACCCGGGGTTATCACAGTTCACAGCGAGTGATTATTTGTTCTTGTGAACAAAGCACAGCGCACAGTGCACCACAACCACATGTGAGCTCTGCATTGGACCCATCTGGGTCTTTTTGTCAATGCATACCTCACTGTTACCTTTACTGGCTCAGAATTCAAACTGGCAACCTTCCGATCACAAGGCCAACTCCCTAACCATTATGTTACCAACAGAAAGCTTCCCCAGAAAGGAAAGTGCTGATGCGTTCTGCCTCTCAGTCAGAATCTAAATGTAATGGTTCTGAATTCTTTATTTTTGGTATAGTTTTGGAACTAAGTTCCACTGATGGATCACCACCAGGAACAATGTTTATACCCTCCTGTCCAACAGAGTTCCAGCATAAGCTACAATCCTCTCTGAAAAAGCTTCCTGAAAGTCACACAGCAGATGCTTTTTGTTTAGTGACTTGAACACAGCTGATTCTGCCATAAAGCTGCAATTTGAACTCCTCTTGACATTTACAAAAGTTTCATACAACCTCAAGTCAACTTTGAACAGAAGCAGCATGGAAAGGTCTAGAAAACCAAGTTCCTGCTTTCAGGGCTGGGATCAAACACACAAAATTCATTTACAAGGTGAAGCAGTGATGACATTAAACTATTTAAGATGCCACAGTACATGTGTTGTGTGTGTGTGTCTCACCATAAATGTTGTGTTGGAACAGTTGCTTGTGTAACAGCCATTAGAGCTCCTCCATTCTCCAGGAACCAAATGCTGTACTCCTCCTCAAATATCTACAGAACACACACACACACACACACAACAGTGCTGGATTTTGGTGGAGGCTGCATGTACATGTGTGAATATGAAGGAGACATAGTGCTGCAGATGGATGTTAGCGTCTCATCAGTCATTTGTAATCGTTAGTTTTCCCCTAATGTTACAGCAGTGCAAGAGAATAATAATTAAGAGAAGATCATCATGAGGAAGCGCCTGGACTGGCTTCATCTGCTATGAGACAGCTCCAGCTCAGCTCTGTCCATCCAGACCACAGTCTCCAGATCCGTGTGGAGACTTATCATAACCGACTGCCAGGTCAGTAGTGGAACAGGTCATTCAGCACCATGGAGAGCGCTGAGAGCCCTGTCCCCCCTCTCACCCCTCCGTCTCTCTTTGAACTCACTTCACTTTCATTTCTCCTTCTCTCTCTCTCTCTCCCTGAATTTGGAACCAGCACCTTCACCAAGTCATCACACCATTCTTGCTGCTCTCTTCATCTTTGCGATGTGCATGAACTACTCCAGCATGTTCAGACAGGTGCTGCTGTTTGGTTTGATGTAAAGCAGCAGCTCATAGTTATTTTTTTTAGACCAGATTCCTCCACAAATCTGCTCTTAATCATGCAGGAGAGACTCAGGTTCCTGTAGATCAACCTCAAGACAGAGGCACTGTTGAGCCAGGTGAGGTGTGTGTTTGTGTGTGTGTGTATTTGTACCTGTCTCCAAGTGTTGCCTGCATCAGAAGAGATGAACATGGCCGAGTGTGTGAAGGAGAGCTCGGGGCCAACGTTACCTGTGGAGCAGTGAGATGTGGGTTAAAGGGAAACTCTACACTCCACACCAAACCACACAAACCTGTAGAAACACCAGCAGCTCTCACTTTCACTCACAACATAAAAACCACATTGATTATTCACACACACACACACATACACACACACCTCTGGCCACTATAAGTCCAGGTGCTGATGCCTTGGTGGAAATGGTGTCGGGTGTGTATGGGTTCTCTGACATCTGGAGGTGCAGGTGGAGGGAGCAGGACGGCTGTAAAACACACACAACACACACACACACACACAATTACATAATTTGGCAGACTCTCTTATCCAGAAGGACAGTCTCCCTGCAGCAACTTCGGGTTAAGAGGCTCACTCAGGGACACGATGATGGTACTTCAGGAGATACGATTCAAACTCATGACTTCTTGGTCCAGAGATGACAATACAAAACACTAGACCACCATCACCACAAAACCAGCCCTTCCCATTGAGCCACACACACACACACACACACACGTAAATCAAATTATATATAGACACATTTTACTCACATCATGAAAAAAAACACCACAACACACAACAACACTGTAACAGCTCCAGCTGTTCTAACTACTTTATCAGCTCCAGCAGCTCCTGTTCCTGTTAAACTCCACTAGCTCTGACTTCTGCTCCCTGTAAACTCTCTACATTCATTCTCTTACCTTTTATCTCTTTATTTCCTCTGGCATCAAATGTGAAAATCCTCAAAGCAGCAAGAATGACAAGGGCTGCTCTTCCCCCCACACACACTCTAAAAACCAATTAACAATTCCACAGATGTGTAGATAAATTAGCCTGGATTGTTTTATTCGGTGGTTAATTGGAGCTTCTAATCTGTGAGATTCTGCAAATCATCAGATATCAAGCTGAAAAGAGAAAAATAAAGTTGTCCTGATTAAAACATCAGAGAGCAAACACAGCAACACGCTTCACTCAGACCTCCGAGAGAAAGCAAACCAAATTAGTACCAACACACACACACACACACACACACACACACACACACACTGCAGCCTTTTATTAGATTTGTTGGATGTGTTGCAGGGTTTTATTTATGCAGTTAAAACATATTTAATAATGAAGGAAGACTAAAGAAATGCAGAAAAGGAACTAGAACTGCCTTAGTGTACGTTTCTCTAGTCTTTAATCTAGAAAATAGGGGTCAAAAGTGTTTATTCCTCACTGCAATTTTACAGTTCAATCACGTGCTAATTGTGCAGTGTGTTGTGAGCAGTGTGTAGCATCGACTCTTTCATCTGAGATGTGAAACACACCGGCCCCCCGCTGGCCAAACGAGGCCACGTTTCCCCCCGAACACAGAGCCGGAGACCACCACACTAACAAGGAGAAATGGCAGAACTCGTCTCATCTGTTCCACAAAGAGCTCTCAGGTGTGACGCCAAGGAAACAGCAGACGAGACGCTTTACAACCGCGTCAATCTTACAAAACGAACTTTACATTTCACCTCAGGGCCAACAGGGAAAGAACTAAAACACTCAACAAACACAAGCCTTAATGAAATGTTTGGGGCCAATTCTCACCTTATCAACAAAGCAAAGCAGCTCAGCTCTGCCTCCTGTTTATCAAGTAATCTTTAGTAAATTTAGTCTGTATCAGAGCTGTGGTGACTCAGTGGAGGATGAATTTCACAAACCATGTACTTGAGTTAAAACATGAAATTCATTCATTCATTTTCCTAACCGCTGAATCCTAACTGGGGTCACGGGGGTACCAGAGCCTATCCCGGGAACTACGGGCGCAAGCCTGGGACCTACCCTGGGGGACACCCACGTGAACACAGGAAGAGCATGCAAACTCCACCCAGAAAGGCTGTACGGCCAACCTGGGGCTCGAACCCAGGACCTTCTCAGCTGTGAGGCAGCAGCGCTTCAAGGTAACATATTACTGTAAAACATCCCTTTGAGTAAAAGTGCAATTGATTTATTATGGCTCTAATGTCCTATCATTTTCACAAGGCTGGATAAGATAAAGCACACACCTCAAAGCATAGATGGTCAAATATGGCTTCCACACTAGTACAAGTTGTACTGGAATTAAAGCACTGGAGAAAATATTCAAAAGTACATTTTATTGTTTAATGTCAACATATTGTTTGCCACAAATCATTTTTTAAGAACCCAATGATTCCGAGACAAGCTTCTGATGAAGGTGGTCCGTGGGAAACACAGCAAACCTTTTAATCCAGTTTCTTTACCCCGTCACATGTTCTGGGTTTCTCCATTTGGTTCTCTTCACTCAGCAGTTCATTTACTTATTTTATTATCTGATTTTCCGTCTTGTTTTCTGGTCGGTGTTTGGTTATTTTGATTAGTCGGCCCATTTGTTCACTCCTGCTCCTGGTTTCTGGTTCTCTATTTAAGTCTGAGTCTTCCTTGTGTAGTTGGTCTGGCCACCATCGTGTTACCCCTGTATGTTTTGCATCTATCCAGCGATTTAAAGTGAGATTTCTGTCTGTGTTTTGTGGCCTTCAAGCATAAAGATGGCTTTCTGCAACTGTGCATTTTGACTCCTGCATTACACTGGGCAGGTTGCTGATGCTCATCTTAAATGTGGAACTCAAATAAGGTTTTACCACCACCAACTCGGCCAAATTTCACTGTAACCAACACAATTTGGGCTGTGGTGCTGTAGAAAAGAACACTCATCAACTGACTTCAAAATAAGTAATGAGCGATTTCCAATAAATCTCAAGTCTTTCTCATGGGGTGAACAGTACACTCAAGTCTCAAGTCGACATTTTAGTACTTGAGTACCGTACTGAAGTGTTTTTCTTGCTTATTCTTCACCTCTGGTGACTTCTGTAGTGCGTTGAAGTGTTCTAGTGAACATCTGGGAAAACCAGAAATGCAACATTATACATGAAGCTTTTTAAGAGCACAGTGCCAGGTCAGATCTCAGCTTTAAACACACCAGTGGGTTAAAGGGGTGTAAACAGAATTTGGTTGCTTCTTATGTGGTGTGTGTATGTGCTGGCTCTCCTCACCAGACTGCAGCTCAGCTGGTTGCCTGAAGCATCTTTGCTTGGTGCTGGCAGCAGATGCCAGGTCTGGCCCTTGTTGTAGGTGATGTAGGTCTTCATCTTGTTGCCCTCCTTCCTGTTGGCGATCAGGATCCCGCTAACTCCCACTACCTGCAGGCAGGCACATGACAGACAACCCTTTCAGCTCAAAACTAACTCCCACTCAGGTCTCAGATTTACCTGTCACACAGTCACACACACCTTGTAGATGTCGACGATGAGGTTGCCAGCATGGCCACGCGATGTCCTCAGGTTGGGCAGCAGGCGGGTGAAGTAAACTCCAGGCGTGTCGGAGATGTAGAGACTGTATGTGTCATTCTCATTCCACTCCTGCACGGCTGCTAACACCTGACCATCTTCTGTGCTGATGATGTGCATGTCCTACACGCACACAGATAAGCTGGGTGGTGATCTGTAGTATTGACAGTGCTGTTGTTTTAGGGCTTCAATAAGCACGAAGTGATGATGGATGATAAAAGCGAACCGGCCAGTCACTGTGATTAGAGACTCCAGCAGCTTTACAGTAAAATCAAATTTAAACAGATTTCCCTCTGACGTCTGTTGCAGTCGATCAGTCAAAACGTGTTTGTGTCCAAACTCTGGTGCAGCAGTTGTGTGCTGCGAGCTGGGAGTCTAAATAGTAATAAATAACTGAGGCATATACATCATTAAAGCCACAAACATTCAGAAAAATCAATAAAGGCAGTGAGCTGCCCGTCTGTGCCGAATAAGTACACTTAGTAAAATCTTGCATGAAGATCAGCAGGGTTTAGTCTGGATTTTTTGGAGTGTGATGACTCCACAGGACTTGGTATTAAAATGACAAAATGAATCTAGAAAACTTCAGTTTGGACACATGTAAGAGATGTAAGAGATGGGGGTGAAGGTAGAGGTCCAGGTGAAAATGGAGATGAAGCTGCAGGTGCTTTATTTATTAACACAGGTGAAAGTGCAGATTGAGTTGGAGGTTGAGGTGAAGATGGAGGTGGAAGTGAAGTGCAGGTGCAGTAAGGTGCAGGTGAAGATGAAAGTGAAGGTGGAGGTGCAGTTGGAGGTGAGTTAGAGGTGCAGGTATAGGTGGAGGTGAGTGATGGATGCAGATGAAGGTGCAGGTTGAGGTGAAGGTGATTGATGGGTGCAGGTGGAGGTGTGGACACACTGTGTTTCCTACTTTTGGGAGGCAGTATTTGGGCAGCTGGATGTGTTGAAACGCTCCTCTGTCGTATGACACAAAATACGTTGTTCTTCCTGCGGTGGTCAACTACACACATACACAAGGAAGAGAGAAGGTTAACACACACACAGAGACAACCCCCCCTCACCCCACCTAACACACACACTCTCCATACATGCGCAGGCACAAAACATTCTCGGGTATCTCTATCAGACATAATCAATGCACACACACTGACCTGTACCTCAGAGACCTTTCACACACACACACACACATACACACACACACACGCTTGAAGTGCTGATGCTCTAATCAGGTAAGTGTTGCTGATAGACTGGACATGGACTCAGGCGTGTGTATGTGTGATCGATGGTGAGTGGATTGAGTGTGTTGGGAGTGTGAAGTTGTTTCCTGAGGGACACACACAGTGTCAAACACTCATTCTGCTCCTCACTGCGATCAATACACTCATTATTCACCAGCAACCTGAAGCTGCGCACAAAGTCACCACAAAGTCGCCCGCATTGTCGCCGGGTTTATGTACGTACTCGCATCTCTACATGCTGTTAGATTACGCTCTGATGAAGTCTACATTACTCAAGCTGTGGATCACTTCTACATCAATCTGAAGTCTCAAGCAGTGTGTTCTCACCATGTATGTCTGTAAGAACCTTGAATTTTCACACACACACAGAGTCCCAGGTGAGCGGCATGTTTAGGGTGTTACCTGCAGGAAGATGTACTCGTCCTGAACCACCAGTGAGTTTTTGTCGATTTTGCTGTGAAATGGGATCTGCCTGTTGCCATCAACACACTTCTGCACCCGACACGTCACGTACTGCATTACTGTAAAACACACGCACACAAACACACACACATGCACACACACACCTTTATTCCCACCCTAACAATTGTCACAGTCTTAACACACACACACAGTACACACACACTTATTCTTATTGCTCTGGGATTCACACACAAACCCACACACATTCCCATTTGCCACAGTACACACACACACACACACACACACCCTCTCCACTCGGATCAGTCAATACACTGCATTATCAGTGTGTGTGGCTGCACATCCATCCATCCATCAGAGTGACAGGAGAGAGAGCATCGGCGAGTCCGACCCGACAGAGCCCAGCCACGCTGATATAAATACTCATCACACTCGTCTCATGCCCAGAGTTTGTGTGTGTGTATGTGTGTGCTCTTTCACACCGTTACAACAGGTTAGAGTGTGTAAATATCAGCTCCACGTCGTCGCCCTCAAACTACACTCTGCTCATCAGTCACTTCTCAAATGTTACAGACTTTAATGGCTGGAATAAATCAATCGTAATCAGGGAAGGAAAGTGCGCGTATGTGTGTGGCATTCATAAATGAACTGTATATTTAATGACTCGATAATTACATTCAGAACTCACACTGAGACATGAAGCGGCGTGTCTGCTCGCTGGGAGCCTTTTATCAGAAGTCTTGTACTTGTTTTGCTGATACCATTTTACAGTTTTATTTTCACACGTTCACTTCTACATAGAATTTTATCAATATCAATGCCATTTTCAGTTCTGCCTATCAATCCAGTTCCGTATCACTTCTCTTATCGATTGCCGAGTAGTTTTTTGAGTAGTTCTACACAGTCTTCCTCACCAAAAGCAACCAATTTATTTTTCCAAAATGATGTCCGCTCAAGACTGTGAACATGAACACATTCATATTCAGAGTTGTTATTATGCAATTCTATGACTTAGTGCTATGAAGAAAAATAAGGTTAGTGCCAGTGGAAACACTTCTTTATCCATTAGAAATCCATCTGGATATAGGATACATTTTTTGGTAACAAATAATGCATTTATCTATATTTATTTTTAACATTATAGAATGTGAAACTGATCAATGGAAAATGAAGAAATAATGAAGTTTTGGCTATTTTTGAGCATTTGGACTCATTTTGGCCTGTAACTTATTTTTGAATCATTTCTGGGAGAGGAGTACATTATTGTCTTGAGGATGTTCCATATGAGAACTGCGGCACATTAGCGCTGTGGACGTGTGTCGGGAATAAATAAATATTGAGTAAATGGATGTGCTGTGAGTAGAAAGCAGGTTGTTTAGTTATTAATCAGCCAAAATATAAGTTTTGTCTGTAATAAATGGGAAGATTTAACTGAACTGGAACATTTTAGTGAATGTTTGGACTTCTCTATGAGAGTTGGCCTTGCTAACAAACACAGCGCGTGTGTTTACATTGCGAAAAATATCATTTATGTGTCATGATTCCTCGTGGTTGAAGGTCAAGTCGCAGAGAGTGTGAGAGTGTAATGTACTGTGATGCAAAACGTAGGGAAAACAGGAAAATGTGCTGGGAAATAAGAGAATCGTTAAGTGGAATCGCTAACGTTGGAGGTGTACAATTCTGATGGAATTGATCAATTGGAACCAGTTCTGCATCAGAATTTGCACTTTGCCATTACTTTAATATAAAATCATTACTAAAATAAAAGTTCACCAACACACATTTGGAATGTAGACACTCTGATGCTCATTTATCAAACATGTATACGGCAGAAAAACGGGTTTATGGTCATTTTAATGCAAATTTCAGGATTTATCAACGTAACGTGAGTTGAGTGTTGGATACATTAAAATCCCACACAAGCTCTCAGGTCATGTACGCAAATTTCTGTCAGTGCTGCAGAAGAGGAAATCAAGCTGTCGTAGAATTATTACATTATATGTTAAACAGGTCATCACCAAGATTTCAGGTTAAGTGTGTATTGTGGGTTGTATTTGATTCATGAATTTTCATGATGGATTTATGTAATTGTAAGATTACAGACTGCAGTAATTATAAATGTTCCACGTGTAATGTTATGTCCTTGCAGTCATGCCTGTGGCTACCATTATTTTATTTTCATATTTATCATATTAAGTGGAAGTACATGTAGGAAGTTAATGTTGCAAATTCTGTGGGCGGCAACCACGTAAACCATGAATAAACAAGGACGTGCTTGTTTCTAAGCCACAGGATTGATCAATGTGGGAATGTGCGTACGCTGGGATTGGCCAGGTACACCTTGTTTGAAAAAATCACACCTGGAATTTGTAGTGGAGTGATTTTTGCACCTGAATCTACACTTGTTTTGATAAAGTCCCCTGTGTCTATCTATCACTTACTGTCTAAACATCAACCATCAAAGCAAATACTTCTGATCTTGATTCTGAAACTGTCAGTGAGAGAGAAACACACACACAGCAATGGCCATACAGACAGAAAGAGAGAGAGAGAGATAGAGAGATGGTCACTAACATCCAGCTTGCGTTTGAGCCTCGAGGTGCACCAGGTCCATTTCTTTGTCCAGACCGCTGAGTGCCCTGAGAGAAGAGAGGAGGAGAAAGAGAGAAGACAGCAATCAGAGAGGCGGAGCAGGAGAGAGGGAAGAGGAGGAGGATGAGAGGACGGATGGATGAGTGCGGTAATGGTAAAGGAGTGATGGAGACGTGGCGAGACGGGGGGAGCGAGGGAATGAGGGAGGGAGGAGGAGTGGTGATGGACAGCGTAATTCCCCCTGCCAGAGTAGGAGAGGAGCGTTTCTCAAAATCTGTATTGTTTTGTTCCAGTGGCAATTAATCACAATTTAGCACTGAGAACTCACTCACACACACACACACACATCATATACTCTATATCACAGGACTGCAAACAGTGGGCTGGTTTTTGAAGGACCTAATGTTTCTATATATGTGTGTGTTTATGGGGAACTTTGGGGTGATGTTGAACACACCCCTTAAGGACACACTGAAGCTGCTGGTCACTCTTAGTGTTGTCCAGAACTCGACACTCTGGAGTTGGACTCTTTCAGGAGTTTTAGCTGAATATGTGCTGATGTGATTAACAGGGAATAAAACCAAGAAACCAAAATGATCAGATATGTTGCCTTAAATATACACAACACACACACATCTCATCATCAGTGTTGTGATTGTGTGTGTGTGTGTGTGTGTGCGTGTGTGTGTGTGTGTGTGTGTATGTGTGTGTGTGTGTGTTAGGTTAGGCTTAGTCTCTAGCCACCATTCATAAAGCCTAACTCATAAGTGAAGGGGTGGTCTAGTGGTAGGATACCCGCCTCCGGACCAAGAGGTTGTGGGTTTAATCCTACTCCCAGCACTACCACCACTGTGTCCCTGAGCAAGACCCTTAACTCCTGTGGATGCAGAGAGACTGATGCTGTGACTATGTAAATGGTAGTGGAGCAGGTGATGTTGGTTGTTCAGCAACAGGAAGTGGGCTCACCCATCAGCACTTCAGCACCACAGCTGTGGACAGCAGCCGAATGTTTTTAGACCCGGTATCATTCATTCTTTCATCATTAACACTAAAACCTCTTCTTCTTCTTCTTCTTCTTCTTCTTCTTCTTCTTCTTCTTCTTCTTCTTCTTCTTCTCGTAACCTCCCCCACCCCCTTTCATTTCCTAATCTCAGGGGCAGTCTTCCTGCAGCAACTTGGGGTTAAAGGTCTTGCCTTAGGGACTGGCTGACAGGTCCCTGAGGCAATAACTAAACCTACAACCCTTTTCTCTCCAAAGCGTGAGAATCCTAACCATCTAAACCACCAGCACCCCACAGATACACAGATTTCCCTTCTCATTCTCTCTATTCTCCTTCTCTATGTCCCTCCCTCCCTCCCTCTCAGAGACCTGTGATGGCATTACCCCTGCCCACCTCCCCACCTACCCCTGACCCCTCACAGCAGTGCTGTCTCCTCACCCCGTGATAAATGAACTCGGGTCTGAGCTGCGCCTGTCAGAAACCGTCCTCCCTGCCTTCTTTTCCTGCCTCCCAAGACACTATATATACTAGATTGGAGAGTGGGGTTTGTGTGATGAGTGGTTTGGGAATGTGACAGATTCCATATTCTGTTGTTTAGCCAACACACACATTATTGCCATGAGATCAAAATAGATTCAGAGTGTATAAAAGGTGATTCCTGATAGAGCGGTACTACACTGTGTGTGTGTGTGTGTGAGAGAGAGAGAGAGAGAGAGAGAGGACAGGAGGGTAATAAAAGATATAGACAGGACTGACGCATTATCAGATTAATTTTTGATGAAGATGGTATTTTCGTAAAATGTGTATGTGTGTGTTTCAAAAGATCAGAGATTAATTTTCAGTGTGAGATTGCTATGTAGGTGTGTGATATTAGATTGATGTATGTGCGGTGTGTGTGTGTGTGTGTGTGAGTCTCACCAGTAGAATCGTCCTGGAGTAACTCTCTCATGCACCAGAAGCCACTTTCTCCCAAAGTCAACAGAACTGTAGAGCTGCAGAATAACAAGCTCAACATCAGCACACACCGACCCCAGCACACAGGCACTTGATTAGTGTGTGTTACTGTGTGTGTGTGTGTGTGTTTGTACACACACCTTCTGGTCATCACTGTATGCAAGTATCCAGTCCTCCTGCATTGGATGAAACAGTAAACTCATGATGTAAAAGTTGATGGTGAATTTCTGGAAGGAAGCTCCTTCATCTGAACTGATCAGGATGCTGCTCTCCACCTCAGGGCTGGTCTGACAGGATCAGGGATCTACACAGAGAAAAATACACACACACAGAGAATGAGAGATGTTTAGCATGAAGGTGTAACAGTTTTACATGGTTCAGTTCATACCCCAGTTTAGAGCCACTGTTTTGTTCATACCTTAACCTTTGGGGTGGGGTAAGGCATTGAAAAATGACCAAACAAGTAATAAATAATCAGATATATTATATGGGAAGCAGCTCGTTTGTGACATTTCCCCTAACTGACAACCGGAGTTCACTATGTTAGTTGCTAATGTACACTGTGTTAGTTGCTAATGTACACTATGTTAGTTGCTGCAATGCACACTATGTTAAGCTGCTGCTAATGTACACTGTGTTAGTTGCTAATGTACATTAATTGTGTTAGTTGATAACGCATAATCTATAAGAAGGTTAATATACACTATGATAGTTGATAATGTACACTATGTTAGTTAATAACGTACACTATGTTAGTTGCTAATATACACTATGTTGGTTGCTAATGTACACTATGATAGTTGATAATGTACACTATGTTAGTTAATAACGTACACTATGATAGTTGATAATATACACTATGATAGTTGATAATGTACACTGTGTTAGTTGCTAATGTACACTATGTTAGTTGCTAACGTACACTATGTTAGTTGCTAATGTACACTATGTTAGTTTTGCTGCCACATCTATGTTAGTTAACAATGCACACTATGTTAGTTGGATAATGTACACTATGATAGTTGATAATGTAATAATTATGTGTTAGTTGATAATGTGCACACCATGCGTTGATAATGTACACTATGATAGTTGATAATGTACACTATGTTGATACTGTACACTATGATAGTTGATAATGTACACTATGTTAGTTGCTTACACACACTATGTTAGTTAATAATGTACACTATGTTAGTTGATAATGTACACTATGATAGTTGATAATGTACACTATGTTAGTTGATAATGTACACTATGATAGTTGATAATGTACACTATGATAGTTGCTTACATACACTATGTTAGTTGCTAATGTACATTATGTTAGTTGCTAATGTACACTATGATAGTTGATAATGTACACTATATGAAGTTACATTGTAACACTATGTTAGTTGCTACTGCAATAATTATGTTACTTGCTTAATAATAATAATTTAGTTGCTAATGTACACTATGATAGTTGATAATGTACACTATGTTATTTGCTAATGTACACTTTGATAGTTGGTAATGTACACTATGTTAGTTGCTAATGTAATAATTATGCAAGTTAGTTGCTCACAACACTATGTTAGTTACACGTACACTATGATAGTTGGATACGTACACTATATGAATGCCAATGTACACCTTGCGTTAGTTGCTAATGTAATATTGCGTTAGTTGCTTTACACACACCATGTTAGTTGCCAATGCAATAACTATGTTAGTTGATAATGCACACTATGTTAGTTGCTAATGCACACTATGTTAGTTGCCAATGCACAATTAAGTGATAGTTGATAATGCACACACTATGGACAGTTGCTTACACACATCTATGTTATTTGCTAATGCAATAATTTTGTGATAGTTGGTAATGTACACTGATGTTAGTTGCTAATGTACACTATGTTAGTTGCTCACACACACTATGTTAGTTGCTAATGTACACTATGTTAGTTGCTAATGTACACTATGTTAGTTGATAATGTACACTATGTTAGTTGCTTACACACACTATGTTAGTTGCTAATGTACACTATGTTAGTTGAGAATGTAGTTAGCAACTATGCTTCTGGGAACTGATTGGTTCAAGTATTTAGTTCCTTAATATGAAATGCAGTTTCCTCGTGACCTGTTCAGTGTTTGGTTTGATTGGTTTGCAGATTTGTGCCCATTGTTCCTGCTCTCTTAATTAAGTCTGCCTCTTCCCTTTGTTCTCTCTCTGTTTGTATTCACCTACATCTGCTGTGTGTGTGTGTTCTTGAAAGAAAGGCTATTATGTTTTCAATGCTGAGGCAATATGTGGTTATGGTGTTCACCCTGTTTTGGGAAGGTCATCAGTTCAAATCCTAGACTGGTAAAGGTATCAGCTGCCCACTGCTCCTTCATGGATGGGTCCAGTGCAAAGCTCACATGTGGTTGTGGTGCACTGTAAATAATCGCTCACTTTGAGTTCACTTTCAGATTTTTCTTTTGACTTCAGTAAAAGATGCTGTGTAGTTGCGCCCTGCTTTACGTCTGGTTTACTTTTGTGTTGTTTTCTCTTAGAAATCCTTGTTTGTTGTTTCACTTACAACTTAACATTCTATGTGAATATTATATCTGATTTATCTGGAAATTGCTGTATATTACTGGAAACAACCACCATATATTAATGTTTCAGTTTAGCTTATTTCACTACAGTAAGTTGTCGTTAAAGTTCTGGACCGTGGTGTTGGTATCGGCAGGTTTTGGCTTTATATTGAGCTGCTTAACAGAACACGCTCACCTTCCTCCTGTTGGTCGGACACGCATACATGTAGCTGAGCATCGTCCTGGTGACCA
This sequence comes from Distichodus sexfasciatus, assembly GCA_032718565.1. NCBI lineage: Eukaryota > Metazoa > Chordata > Actinopteri > Characiformes > Distichodontidae > Distichodus > Distichodus sexfasciatus. The sequence continues at coordinate 1,248,147 of JAVGVS010000087.1, read as the reverse complement.
CACGATCGGCCAACTTCACATAGGAAGCTCCGAAATCCACCGACCTGCACACACACATGCACATCCACACACAGCTCAGCTCACTGTAGCATATCCCTGTCTCTCTGCATCTGTAATATGAGGTGTAATTTCTCTCTTTTGTGAATAATGCAAAACAACAAAGATTAGAAGTCTGTCTGTCTGTGTGTGTGTGTGTGTGTGTGTGAGGAGTTACAAGTATAACAGGTTTGATGGTTACAGGTTGCAGAGTCACTAAATGGCTGGATGTGAGTAGTGCTATTATGTCATTGAGAACACACACACACACACACACTCCTCAATTACACCTCATCGCCAGCTCCCAAACACACTGTCCTTCCAAACTTCCTCTGTGTGTGATGTGGGTGAGAGATACATGATGACTTACTCTGCGTGTGTGTATGTGTGTGTGAATGTCTCGTTTTTCATCTACTCTGAATGTGTGTTGATATTTGTGTGAGCTGGTAGGTTGAGGAGTGTGTAGAATGCAGGATGAGCACTTAAGCGCGTGCGTGTGTGTGTGTGCGTGAGAGAGATGAGAGGAGTGTGTGAATGAGTGTGTGTGTGTGAGCTGGGATTCTGTGTGTGTGTGTGTGTGTGTGTGTGGTGAACGACAGGAGAGTGTGATGAAGTCGCTTCTCTCATTTGTCTTTGTTTTTTTGTTCTCAGGTTGCCGACAGCGACGTTCATTAATCATTTATCCTCTTATTACAGCCTCACTTCCACCTCACAAATAACAATACACTCCTCCTTCCCTCCCTCCCTCCCTCTATCTCTCCCACATCCCTCCTTCTCATCCCCCTCTCTCTTATCTCTCCATCGCTCCGCTTCATCTCTCTCATTTCCTGCTTCTGTGTGTGTCCCAGGAAGCTCAGTAATGGCTTTCTGTCCAAGATCACACAACCTCCCTCTCTCTTTCTTCTTCTGCTGTTTCGTAATATCTTCATCTCACTCTGTCCACCTTTCCTTCCTCTATCTATCTATCTATCTATCTATCTATCTATCTATCTATCTATCTATCTATCTATCTATCCCTTAATTTTTCCGTATTGATCGGTGTGGTGTTTGTTGGAGAACATTAACAGCAACAACACATGCTAGAGATATTGTTTTAGTTTAGTGTGTGTAGTGATGTTTTTGGCGTTGGGAGTGTGTATGATGTGTTTGGGGTTTATAATATCTCCTGTTTGTCCAAACTAAAATCTGATCGTGTTTTTGTGGCTACAGTGGTATTGAGGGTGTGTTATGAGGTTCAAATCCACAGCAGCAGATGATGTGTGTGTGTGTGTGTGAGTGTGTGTGTGTGTTGAAAGCAGGCTGGCCCTCTATTTGGAGTGTATTGATCTGATTAGGGTTCGTGGATGTTTTCTGTGGAATTAAATTGGCTGAAATTGGACTGAGTCTGAGTTGTGATGTCTGATCATTAGCTAAAGACTGGCTGCTTTTTAGCCACTTTACTGTGTGACAGACAGGAGCAGCTTCATCCTGCTGGTAGCCATTCTGATGTCAATCTTCTTCTTTCTCCTGCACACCTGAGTCTCACTCTCTCTTCTACAACTCACTCTCTACATATTCCTGCTCACTCTCCATACACTCCTGATCACTCTTACTTCTCCACCTCACTGTCTTTACACTCCAGGTCGCTCTCACTTCTCCATCTCACACTTTACACTCCAGGTCACTTTCACTTCTCCAACTCACACTTTACACTCCCCAGCCTACTCAAATTTCTCCAGCTCACTCTCTACACACTCCTGCTCACTCTACACACTACTGCTCACTCTCTACATACTCCAGTTCACTCTTATGTCTCCAGTTCACTATCTACACACTCATGCTCACTCTCTACACTCTCCAGCTCACTCTCCCTTCTCCAGCTCACTTTCTACACTCTCCTGCTCACTCTCCATTCTCCAGCTCACTCTTTGCACACTGCTGTTCACACTCTACAAACTCCAGCTAGCTCTCACTTCTGCAGCTCACTCTCTGCACACTCCATCTCACATTTGACACACCCCTGTTCACTCTCTACACATTCCAGCTCATAGTCAGATTCACATCATGCTAATTTTAACATTTTAACATTTAGAGTGAGACCAAACCAGCAGCTGATTTGTGATTCTGCACGGCAAAACCAATTTTCAAAATTGAGTTATTATGTTTTTATGACTGAGATATCAACATTCAAAATTAGTCGGGTTTCTCCTGTCATGCCAAGTGAGAAACGGAGAAATCTGCCTTTGAAGTTGACTATCGACGTAGCACTCACAGACGCTTAGTGCAGTCGCAGCTATGTATGCATTTACGGTAGCCTACGCTGCATTCACAGCCACACGGATAGCCTACCTGCGTTAGGTTAACTGAACTCGGGAGACGGATTCCGGAAAAATATCTTCACGCTAGTCAACCAGTGGATTTACCGTAAATATTGAAGTAGAGCGGTCAAAACCAAAACTTTTAACATTCTGCTGGAATTGAATTCCTCACCTCAAGAAAGTCACGTTTTTAGGATGGAAAGGGTAAGTTTTTCAGCTAAATTTATTCACAACAGTACAGTATAGACCTTCCACTGTTTCAAAACACTAAAAATCAAAAATCCAAAATTTTACCCCACGCAACATAAACGCTCATTTTTCTCGGAAACCTCCGTTGCGACAAGCGACTGGTTTTGCCGTGGAGGGTCACATTTTACTCCACCAGCTTTTTTTTCCTGATGCACTCAAACTACGGAACACAGGACAAACAGAACCAAGAGAAACTCACTCACTTGCCAGTTAGAAACAGGCATGTTATGGCATGGTATTTGTATTTTTCCATTTATAAACAAATATTCTTGTTTTTTTTGTTCCCAATTTATAGTCATTTAATTGCATATAGTCTGTGTTTCTCCCTTTGTTCCTTATTTGTTCTCCGTTACACAACTTCACATTAGTGTGCTGCATGTTTGATTGTTCTACAAAAAGAGACATTTTTCAGTTTCTTGTTTTGTGGCCATTGTGCCTGGTTGTTGTTGCTTTGCACCGGTGCCTCTGATTCCTATTTCATGCCGGCTTATATTCTGGGAGCTGTGTTTATACGTATGACAGGTGCCATAGGAATAATGGGTTATTATGATTATGAAAGTGATGATGAGCATGTTTTGTGTTTCTTGGTCCTAGTTGTTCACCAGAAATCTCCAGAGTTTGATTATTTCAGATTAGTTCCCATGCACACACTTTATATCATGTTGGTTTGTTGGAAAGCTTTAGTTCAGGGCTTTTCAACCGGTTCTGTCCCAGCAGTAGCGGCCCACACATATCTGCAGAAAATATTAATAGACCACCTGCATTGCACCGTGGACCACCGGTTGAAATCCCCTGCTTTAGCTTATTGGGTTTTATTCAGTTCTTCAGTTGTACAATATGCTATTTGAATATCCTAACTTTTCTAAGAAAACAAAATCAGAGAATAACATGAAAATAACTTGAACTTGAAAAAATATTGTTGAATGAGGCCCAATATTCCACAACACTCCACCTTGTCTCAGCACCAACGCTGGCACAAAGTACAGCACACAAGTGATTCACTAGATGAACAAAGTGCACGCAAGATATGAAAATGAAACATGCTGAACACAAACCATCAGAAACACTCCTGCCTCTTCCATGTCTGAGCTCATAAGAAGGAGGGATGCAGGGAGGAGTGAAGGCCGATTGGGAATGGGCCGAGTGGGATTTGGATAAGTGATGATTCCCGAGTCGGTGAGTTTACCTCCATAGCGAGCTTTCGGTGACAGTTCCCAGGTTGAAGTCGAAGAGTTTTGTCAGGATTAGGATCACCTGAAAAAGAGAGAGAAACACAGGGCTTAACAGCTCACTTCACTCCGTCTTCATTTACACTCGCCAGCCTCAACGCCGCTATGGCTAAATGATGAAATGTCTGTCAGCTGGCCGTCTGGAGAGCGACGGGTGAAAATATCAGCTCGGAATTTTATTATCCAAGAAAGAGAGCCGACTGAGTGAAGCGGGATGAGGTGATGGAGGTAATGATGATCGGAGAAGAAAAGTACTGCTAAACACAAACACACTCAAACTGTCACACCTCAGCCTGAAATACCACAGGGAGGGAAGCACATTAACACACACACACACACACACTCATAAACAAGTAACAAACATCTGTTCCTCTGCATAGTGGCGTCAGTCCTGAGCACTTCTTTTTTTATTTGTGCTTAAAAATGCAAAAGAGGAAACAGGCAGGAAAGAGAGCAGTGCAAGTGAGGAGAGCAGAGTGTCTTCATGTATTTAGGAGGTTGTGAGGCCCTGGCTGTCCCCATGAAGATAAGAAAAATATGATTGTCCATGTTTTATGGTTTGTGAGGATGTTGTGATTTGTGAGGACTGGTCATTGTGAAGACACATGATTTTAAGGAAATCATGTTTTATGTGAGAAACTAAAAGAGGTGAACGATGTGCTTTTGGTTACTGAGGTTAAGGTTAGGATTGGGGCTCACAGGAATGTTAATACAAGAGTGTGTGTGTGTGTGTGTGTTTGTTATGAGTGTGTGCGGTGTCTTTTTAATGAAGCTGTCCCGTTACAAAATAAGCCCCACCCTCAGTGTGGAAGGTCTTCCTTTATTCCCTCTAATAAAATGTTCAGAGCTCAACTTGCCGATCTCTAGCCAGATTAAAGTGAGCGCTGTAATTACTGGTTACTGATCTCACTCAGCCACATCCCTCCCTCCCTCCCTCTCTCTCTCTCTCTCTCTCTCTCTCTCTCTCTCTCTCTCTCTCTTTCTCTTCCCATCCCTTCATCCATGTGTGTGTGTGTGTGTGTGTGTGTGTGTGTGTGTGTGTAACCTTCACCGTCTTCTCCTCCAGATGACTACATGACTTTGTGTGAGACGACTTCATCTCGGGTTAATTAACCAATCAGCAGAGGAGAAACTATTAGCATATCCAAATACAGCACGTCTGCGGGAGCGAGACCCCGGTCTGACTCTCTGATTCTCTTCAAACCGCCCGATACTGAAACTAATTACAGCCAGAGAGAGAGAGGGAAAGAGAGGGAGAATGGACTCATGGGTGTGAATATGAATCTGAGCATCAGTCCTGTTCGTCTCTGCAGGGTTAATGATATTGGTGTGGGGGTTTAATGATATGCGCCAGGGGGTTTTGTGTAAATTTAATTACATTTGCATGTGAATGTGCGGCATTGAGTTCCATCAGCTGGTGTTGGGATTCACATCTGACTCTGTTCAACACTGAGCAGCTTCCGGTTACATTAAAGCCCAGCTCAAGACCAGTCTCTATTTACTTTATTCATCAGGCAGACTCCATTAGCCCAGTGGCTACATCACACACACACACACACACCTCGCTGCAGTTTCCTCCCTGATCTCTTCATTTCCTCTTCTTTTCACCTGCACAATGGATTCTGCTGGTCGCTGTTCTGCTGAAGTGTCGTTTCCTCACCAGCAGTCGAGTGGCAAAAAATGCTGCAGTCATCACAACCACACCATCATCACCATCATCATCATCTTCATCATCATCGACTGAGAACTGACACCAGAACACAAGAGACTTCCACTCACACACACACACGGAACAAGAAGAATTTGCCAGATCTGACACTGAATCTGTTCCTGCCTTGTTCTTCTCCTCGTTTAACTGGGTCTCTCTCACCAAGCGCTCATAAGATGAAAGCTCTTCTTAAAACTCACTTACGCAGTTTTCACCTAGATTCTGACATTCACCAGTGTGTTGGTGAGAACGAACCAGTGTCTGAATCCGAGAGCCGTAACAGGATTACACAAAGATCATCACCTGAATTCTAAGCATGTCCTGTGTTTAAGGCCTTTGTTTCAGAAGAGTTTTGTTAGTGACCTGATCCGACATTAAAGAGTGTTCTCGTTCTGTATGACATTTATAGCATTTACATTTATGTATGATTATTAGGGGGCCACGCAGTGGAACACTGTGTGGTACCCTATTGTTATTGTGCCAATTTTTTTTTTTTCTGCCTTAAAACGAGTTGTGGAGAAAAAAACGGTAAGATCTACAGCTTTGAAATTTGGCAGGTAGGTCCAGTATCCCACCCACTACTCAGGCAAAAAAAAATTGCACCAAAATAAGCTATTTTGCAATTTTCCAAAAAAAATAGCATTTTGCCGAATAAATGTTTAACCGTAGCTCTGATTCTCAAAAATCTTATATCGTCTTATTCTTTGGTTTAAGATGAATTTTTTAGACCCTCGCATCTGTTTCTGCCGTATTTGATTTTTTGCTAATTTGCATAAAATGAAATCCCATCTTTTTCGAACTCGTCCCTGGATTTTTGTCCAATCTCCATGCAACTGGTATCATTTGAATCCCAAGACACTCTTCTTTAATTATTATTGAGCACATTTTTAATTTAGGTCATTTTTTTGTAATATGCAAATAATGCATACACCGAGTGTCATAGAAATTCAGCTCTGGGTGGGCAACAGCTTTGAAATTTGGCAGGTAAGTCCTTGACTCTACCCAATACTGAGGAAAAAAATTTGCGCCACTTTGCCCATATTTCAACAGTTTAAACCTCATGTACTATTCAGGCAAAAAATAATAATTGCACCACTCTACCACATGGTGGCGCTAATAAGCTATTATGCGTTTTCCATAATAACTTTTGAATCGTAGCTCTGATTCTTAAAAATCTTATACCATCTTATTTCTTAGGTCAAGACGAATCTTAATAAACCCTCGTATCTATTTTTCCCATATTGGATTTTTCTTTAATCGGCATAACTAGTCAACTAGATCCTGAATTTTTATCCAATCTGCATGTAACTGGTATTATTTCAATTCCAAGACATTCTTCTTTAATTATTATCGAGTATATTTTTAATTTAGGTTTTCATTTGGCTGTATTTTTTTAAATAAATGTGCTCGGCTTCGTATAGTAATGCAGTGTCACACACTGAATATCATAGAAATCTAACTCTGAGTGAGCTACCGCTAATTTTCATAATATGAAATCGTATTATTTAAATCTCAGCATATTCTTCTTTAATAGTTATTGAGCACATTTTTCATTTACCTATTCATATGCCTATATTATGCAAATCAATACTTTGAAACAAATTCAGCAAGACATATGTTTGAATAAGGAAATTTTACTATAATTTACAGTTTTTAGACACTCTCTTATAGTAATTATTAAGCCCATTTTCAGGTATTTCTTTATATGGCTGCAAAGCTTCACTTCAAAGTCGATATCCCACTTATTGGCGCCATAATAAACTATTTTAAAGTTAGCCTAATAAGTTTTGAACCGTAAATACGTAGAAAAAAAGATGAAAGATATCAAATCTCAACATATATGCACTTCAATTCATAAAAAACTGATAAAGCTGCAAACTGCATGGCCCCCGTAATCACTGCTTGCAGTTATATTTAGGTTTGGGACTATTCTGCCTGTTTGTTTTATCATCAGTTTTGCCTTGTGGATTTGGACTTGTTTTCTTGTGGATTATTTGGTTTTGTTTGGACTTGGATTTGTTGAGACTGCTTAATAAACTTGTGTACTCTCTCACTCTGCATCTGGATTGTATTATGACTTGTGACTATGAGACAGCACTCTTACTCACCTTTTACTGCATGCAAGATTACTGTGATTTCTTCAGTTCTACAGCTGTATAATATTATACTGTATAAATGTCAACTTTCTTATAAATCAGTTTAAGAAAAAACTTAAGTAAATATTGGTGAATGAACTCTACTGGGCCTCACGCACCAAACAAATGTTTTTAAATGTTCTCAAATTGCTGAAATGTTGACAAGTTGATTTGATAATGAACTTGTACAATGAAAGTGTGTGCAGGTGTTCTTATTCAGCACAGGTAAACCCCACCTCTAAATCCTCATAAAAGACCATGAGACTGCAGACATGCACACACACTCTTCATTGTTTTCTCAGTCCCATAAAGAGCATGAATATGAGATAAAAGTGTGAGTATGGGAGTAAATAAATTTTTTTCCCCTCCCCGTAAGAACCCAGACAGATCCTCTCACTCTCTCTCTCTCCTTCAATCTCCCCTGTTGTTCTGAGTGTTAGAGGATCAGACTCCAGCATGTAGTTTGGAACTCTTCCACCAGCAGCACATTTCCAGCAGGAAGCCCATTGATCCGTGTCTCGTGGTGCCGAACTCCAACACCGTTTCCTCAACACAAAAACAGCAGATGAGCGATTCAGCAAACTGCAGTAAAACTAGTCCATCAGCAGAGCAACGTTGGTGTTCGATAGTGAAAACATGTCAAGACTTCTACACTACAATCACAGATCGGCTGCTGTTATTCTGCTCCAGACAGTGTTGAGATGCTACTTTTCAAATGGCACAAGGAGCCGTATAAAATCCCACCGCGGACTTTGGACACAAGCACTACCTTTCCCATGTATAATAAATGCGTCATAAAATATCAGTGTGATTCTGACATGACTCTGATATTATCGTGCATCCCTACTTTATTCTCTAGTGAGCTGCAGCTTGAGCAGTAACTCTCTTTCACTGTGGTGAGAAAAGCTTGCGTGTGTTTGTGTGTGTGGCTGCATTTCATCAATGTTGTAGTGTATTCATAAATATGCTGAGAATTCCAACACTAACGGCATGAAATTGAGTTTATGGTTATAAAACAAATAAAAGCTGCGTTCGGAAATGAGTTTGTGCTTCAGGGTAAGAAAAGTTTTCTCATCAGTCAAATCTCCTCCAACACACACACTCACACACATACACACACAACTCTTATTCATATTTATGTTTTATTAATGCTCTCTGCTTTGCCTGAGGAAATCCCACAAATCACTGTGAGCTCGATTCTGTCTGGATGGAAATTTCAATCATTTTTATACAAGTATACAAGTATGACTCTCATTCTCTACTTAATTGAATTCAGTCTCACTCTCTCACACAGACACACACACACACACACACACAGAAACACCCTAATAAATAAAATTAATATTGTCACAATGCGACCAACTCACAGCAACTCTACATTAAGCCAGAATACTGCAGAACTCAACAAAAACACCAATACACATCACAACACACACCATGAGCAATTCCAGAGATCAGCAGGCAAACTTTCTGAACACGGCAGAGTTAACAGACATATTAGACTTGTAATAAGACACGTGTAATAGTCTGATAGTAAAATAATATCTTAATATCTGTGCTAATGTGAATCCCTTTGATTCAGCGCTCGGGCGATCTGATAAGCAGCAGCTGCTATTCTGATTCATATTCACTAAATCTCATCTTAGTACTTATTACTGTAGCTGGCAGCAGTTTGATGGAATTTTATTGCTTTTATAACATTAAAGCAGGAGACCAGCTCCATTCCAACCTCGTTGTAGGTGCTGCTGCTGCAGATGTGTGTTCAGATCACCCAGTAGTACTGGAGAGGAGAAACAGAACCTGACAGAGCTGTAAATGAAGGAAAAGAGAAGAGGACTAAGTACAGAGCTCTGTGGAATCTATTGTGGAAATCAACAAGGACAACAATTAAATATCATTATATATCATATCAGTGATGCTTTGGACCTATTCTGGACCTAGACCCATTATTTGTAAGCAATTTGCAGTTTGCCTTTCAACTTAATCAGAGCTGTCAGTCACTTCTCTTTATTAGTTATTTCATTTACTCTGCTCACATCTAAAGACATCATGGGTTCTCAGTTCCAGACCAGCAGTTCTGCTGCCAATTTGGAACTTATGTTGATCCAAATTGGGAGCTAGATCCTGAATGTTGCCGGTACCAGTGCAGTGATGAAGGAAGGTAGCAAATAACAGTTTTGGGACTGTGGAGAAGAGTGGTAGATATTTGGTAGATATTTGGTGGAAAAAGAGAAAAAGACCTTCAAATGGAAGGTTAGTTTTTTGTACTATTTATAGCCGTGAAGACAGAGAGAGGCATTAGAGGCAGTATTCTGTAGAAAACTGAAAGTGTTCTGAATCCAGACAGTTTTACTAAAGGTCATCACCTCCACCAAACACGCCTGTCAGTGTGCGCTGGTGAATGAAAGAGAAAAACTCAGGTGGGATCTAGAGCTTTACCTCAAACCCCTGTAATGTACATGAGCAGTTTTATCTCGGGACATTTTTCATGGCTGTAATAGAGTAGAGGTGCAGCTATAGTGACCTGAACCCCTCCCATTTCCCTCCACTGTCAGCGCTCCGCCCCCTGCAGGGACACCATCAGGTGTAAAAGCTTCTTCCCCAGCAGGGAGAAAATCAGGTTAAAGAAGTAGAACACCTGGCCAGAGATTTGCTCAAACTATTCACTTTTCCTCATTCTGCAGACGGACATCAGCCTTGATTTCAGCTCAAACAGCAATGTTTTGGTGCCGATTCGGGGATGATATTGCAGAAGCGGCAGTGGAGAACAACAGTTCCAAACAGATTCAGTGGTTATGAGGTAATGATCCACTGGTGCGGGAAATGCAGGAAGCTTGCAGGAAAAGTTGCTGTTCATGGAGATGAATTTGCTAATAAAGTTCCATCAAGTTTTCTCAGACAAATCTAGAGTTCTGCTTGTTTCTACTCTCTGTTCTGTGCTTGATAAAGTTCTACACTTGCAGGTCTTCAAGATTTCTGATTTCTTTCTTTGTGTTCAACTCCATTTGTTTCACCTTCTTTATTTGTGTGTTTTGGTGCGTGTGATCTCCGGCTCTGCTGTGCTGTGCTGCTGCTGCTGCACTGCTTCTGTTCTGGCCCTTTGTGGATTTGTTTGGTCATCATGAAGATCTGCTAAATTTACCTCGTTAAAGCTGCAGGTCAAATCAGCTTGTAGGTCGAGATCGCTCTGTTTCTGCTGAGTTCTGCTCTTAGAATGTATTTTATATTCTGCTCTTTTTGGCCCCACGTTCCAGCAGCGAACAGTTGAGGTGCTGACACAGTCCCTGCTGCAAAACGGACTAAATATGACTTATGTTATGCATATGTCATTTAGTGCATTTATAGAAAGTCAGATTGATGTGATGGTTGCTTTGTCAGGCTTCTGGCTACGAGTGAAGGTTTATTTTCATTCTAAAAGGTAATATATCAGCAAAATACCTGAGTCCTGAGAGACGCAAAATCAGTGTTTGACAAAAATAGAAAGAAAAAGGGGAATTAACTCTGATAATGGCGTAATGGGACTGGATGCAGGAGCCGGGTTCCGAAATAAAGTTTGAAAACCTAACAGTACCAAAATCAAACACAAGAGCACATCCACGAAGAGATCACAGACTTCAATCAACACCAACATCAGGGAAGACAAACTTAATGGATATCAGGAGACAGTGAAGTCACCGCCCTGGTGGACAAATGGGGGACTGTCACAGCATTATTATATCAGCTAGGTCTTTAATTACAGGTTGTCTATAACAGATAAATGTTCGAGTCTTGATAGAGTTGACTAGCTCAGCAGATTGCGAATTAACTCTTATCCCACAACATACTGTACAACACCAGTGGAAACACCTCTGATGTGTAAATGTAAGGCAGAGACGCTGTGAGCATTAATCCAGTATAGAAAAGTGAGGAGTGTAAAATGGATTTTTAAACCAGGGAAAGCAAATAAACATTCAGTAAATTACACAGTAATTCAGGCTAATCAATTTCCAGATGGTTAAATCCAGACTGCCTCCAGATAAACTTCACAAGCACCAGCAATTAGAATTAATTTGCAGAATAACGCGTGGTGAATGGGGGAATTATGATTTTGTTCATTTACTTCCACACGCTCCAGATCCACACTCTTATTGCTTTATGGCCAGTAAACTGCAGACAGCTGGGGAGCATCAGGCCTGCTGACCGCACACCAGTCCCAGTGGCCCCATTACTGAAATGCAGTGGTCACAAAACACATACACACACTTACACCGTATCCAGACACGTCAACCAAATGTCTGTCTCTAAGGCAACATGACTTCAGCTGCAGTGATGGTGGAAAACTCAAAACTCTCCAATTTTAACTGATCAAAACTAAACTATTTCCAGCAAACCGTGTGTGTGTGTGCAGTGTATGGGAAGTTGCTTGGGAACTGTATCTTTTCATACTCCAAGTTAGTACTAAATGTTATTACTAAAAGTAGTATTAAAACTCCATTACAAGCTGCTGTTTTAATAAAGTAGTTACTACACTACACGCTACAGAGTAGAGGGATCCAAGCTGCTTCATCCAGCAACACTGAGTTTTTTTGATGGAGGATACTCTAAAAGATCACCAACATAAATAAATATGAAACGTGATGTTAAAAGTAACATGAAAAATTAGATTTTTAACAATATAATATCAAATCTCCATCAAGTCTGAATGGTGTTTTGGAGGTAAAGAGTATTGTGATGTTTAGCTTGTGTATGTTACACTCAAAGATTCACACATTAAAATTGTACTCCATGCCGTCTGCACATATGTAACTTTATGTACCTTATTGTATATATTTTATTTTTTTGTCTTATTTCCCTGACTTCCTTATTTAAGTTTGTATTTGTATCTCTATTTTGTTATTTTTCTAATTTGCCTAATTGCACAGTTAAAAGAGCGGATCAGGATACATTTCACTGCATGTTGTACCTGTATAATTTGCACGTGACAAATAAAGAATCTTGAATCTCATTTTAATAATTACCAACATGCTTGCATTTTGGCCAAGGTGGACTCCATCCTCTGACTCCATCTGGCAGCTGCCAAGAGCGCACTGTGATGCAGTGAGGGCACCAGAGCAAATCAGATGCCACATCTGCCAATTTTACACCAATCACAAACTTTTCAATTCAATTTTATTTATATAGCGCTCTTAACAACAGTCACAAAGTGCTTCACGTATAACCGGCCCAAACGCTCAACAAGCAAGCCAGAGAGGAACCAAGACTTGGAAGAGGATCCCGTCCTCCTCTGGGAGACCGGGTTGTGTAAACATTTAATACACAAGTTAACATTAGTTCAAGATTAATCATTAATGAATCATTCAAAAAGAAGTGATAATATAAAAATAGTCCAAAGAACGTATTCGGAACTGGAGTCGTTGCCAAGTTGAATCCCGAAGTCCTGCTGGTTGAGCATAACTGTCTTATTAATGATAGTGTTTAGTGTAACAGTGCAGCATTTTGCCACCGTACTGATAAACTCCCTTTTACATTTGTAGCTTTGCCCATTTAGTTATCTACTTCAAGCAGTGTGTGTGTGTGTGTGTGTGTGTGAGTGTGTGTGAGTGTGTTTTGTAGTTACGCCAGCACACTGTTGAAGACTGCTGCTGGAGTGTAATACTGGTGAGTGCTGTGAGAGTGTAATTGTCAGGGTGCAGTTTGGTGGCTGGTGCAGATTAAAGGTGAAGTGAAGTGCTGCAGGTGTTGAGTGGAGACGGAGGAGGGTCAGAGCTCAGAGCAGAAGAAATGAGAGTGTGAGGAGGAGAAGGAGGAGGAAGAGTGTGATTGGGGGAATCTGCAAATGGAGCTGAAGCTGCTGCTATCATGCTCACACTGCAATAAACTGCTCCAGTCTCCACACAACACACAGCACACAGCACACAACACACACACCCCACAAGACTCACAACACACACCACAGAACACACACCACAACACACCACAAAACACAGTACATATAACACACACACACACACACCACAAAATACACAACACACACCACACAACACACACCACAAAACATACAACACACACACCACAAAACAAATAACACACCACAAAACACAATACATACAACACACACACACACCACAAAATACACAACACACACCACACAACACAACACAAAACTGATCTATCTTTGTTCTGCGTAAAAAATGCAACAATTAAATAAAAATATTAGATATTATTTATTTTAGTTTATTTTTTAAAAATCCCGCCACCCCCCCCTCTTCGGAGGACAACTTTATTTTTAATTACACATTTCATTGAGCAAAGTTTTAAATATACATGCCCTGACGCATCTTTTGGAAAGGAAGGGGACTGACTGAGGGGAAAAAAAATCAGAATATTAAATATTAAAATATTAAAATATTAGTCTGCTTTGCTGCTGTCATTATTATTTATCATTATCATTTACACTGCCTCCGCGTGGCGATGAACATAACTACATCATATCTTCCACATGTGGTATCGGTAGTAGGTATTGGGGAATTTTGTTCCGAGTACGAGTAACTGCACCGGGGGGTGGTATCGGTGCATCCCTATACACAACATTTATTACATACGAAGATTACAGCAGCTCTTTCCTCATCTCTCCCTACTTCCTTTCTTTCTTTTCCTCTGTCTTGGCCCCTCTTTCTCCCTTCTTTCCTTTCTCTGTCTCCTCTCTCTCTCTCTCTGTCTGTCTCCTCTCTCTCTCTCTCTCTCTCTCTCTCTCAATGTGTAGTGATGTCACCTCCTGCATGTGGCAGATTTGGGCTGTACGAGGGTGTGTGTGTGTAATTCCCTCTCTCTCTAAATTTAGCTCCATCTTTTACTTGTTCTGTTCTCATGAATCGCTCCTCCATCTCTCTCCATCTCACACTCATCCTCACTCCATCTCTCTCTTTCTCCCTCGCTCCCGCTCTCTCCCTCAATCACCCCCTCTAGAGGCCGGACCCTTTCAGCCTCACTCTTTAATTAAGAGGATGGAGAGAAGTAGACTCTCCACACACACACACACACACACACACGTGTCTGTCTCTGAGGAGCAGTAACACACACACACTGTCATCGCTCAGTTGCAGGTCAGCTCTGACTCTGGCTCTCTACACTGGACACAATTAATCTACACACTCATGAATATTCATCAGCGTGACAGCGTGAATAATGCAGCGCCGTGGCTCCTCTCATTGGATGAGACACACTCGCTCATCTGCATATATTTACATATGAACGTTACACGCTGGATCTGACAGGTAGACGAGAAAAAACTGACCCCATTAACCAGCAAACACCTTCACACACACAAACACACACTTCAGAGTTCAGCAAACTTTAGTGTGTGTGTCTGTAAGGGAAATTGTAATCCAGTTACTAAACATTGTCTTGACACTTTGAGCCTCAACTTTAATTATTGACAGATTTTGGTTGTGGAGAACATTTCCTCACTGCTGCTGTGCTTCTGGAGCTTCACCATGACGACTGTGTTATTCACGAGTCACCACACACACACACACACACACACACACACACACTACTGAGTGTCCCGAGGAGTGAAGCTGGAGGAGGAGGAGGAGGATGGAGGATACGGGAGGAGGACAGCACAGATCGTTGTGAACAGAGAGACGGGAGTGAAGAAGGGAGGAAGCGGGGCGGAGGAGGGACTGGCATGAGGACGAGTGGGGAGAGGAGTGATGGAGGGAGGGGTAAACAGGAGAAAGTAATGGAATTAAAAAGGGATGTGATGAAAGTGGATAGGGTTAGAATGAAAAAGGGATGAGTCAGGACGAGAGTGATGAGAGTCGGGACGGAGGAGAAGGGGCTCAAGCTGGAGACAGGAATGAGAGGGGGAGTGGAGAGAGAGAGAGAGAGAGAGATGGAGGAATGGGAGCAAATCAAACCTGATCGCTGCTGAAAGTGGGAACATTCTTTAGAGAAGAGAAGAGCACAAAGACACTTTCTAACCCTTAAAAGGAGAATAAAAAAGCATGTTGAGGGACAAAGCCTGAGTAGAAATGGGATGTTGTTTGATTTAGGCAGGACTGGAACTGGGGTGGTCAGCACTGAGCGATGGTCAGCAGACAGAGAGACAGACGAGGCAGGACAGGAACCACAAGGTTTGACGACACCAAGTGAAAAGCGCTTCTGGACTGCGGTGCATTATAAAACAGTGACGTGCAAACAGCTGTAAGCTGACTGATGGTGTTGAAGGTATTGACAGAAATACGGATGAAAAGTTTGGAGAGAACTCAGGCTGTACCTGGAACCAGACCAACCTGCAGCTCATCTTTTATTTGTTCTGGCAGACTGGGTTTGTCTGCTGATGTGACTGCAATGTGCGACGCTCAAATAATGAAATTGGAATTTAAAAGCAGTGACGCAGACACTTAGAGCGAAGTTCAGTTCTTCTGTACTTTATGGGCAAGTCCTGAAGAAATTGCTGAAAAATGTTAAAATGGATAAAAACGTTTTGGATGAAGTGAAAGTCTCATGTTTGTGAACTGATCAGACGCGCAGAGCGATTCCAAACGGAATGCATTGCTCTCCAGGCTGCACGTGGTGCACTTTTGAATCTGGCGTTTTGTCATTTGCGTTTGATGGCTCCTGAGAAAAGGCGAAATGCAAATCAGCATGTATTTGTGCAGGCTGTTAATTTACCTCCCGAGGAGTCGGTTGGAGTCTCACACTCCTCCTCGTCCTCGCTCCGACTCCTCCTTGTTTCTGCTCAACTCGGCTGGAGTTCATTAGCGCTTCTGATTTTAATTTCTGCTTTGTTTGGTAATCAATGGCATTAGCATAGCATACGCTAATTATCCTGATGCATTGCTACTCATGCTGTAATACTGCAGCTTCACCAAGTGTGTGTGTGTGAGTGTGTGTGTGTGTGAAAATTTCTTCTGATTGGAATCGTGCTGAGGTTTAGTTCTACTTTCTGAGTAAATCTCTGTATTACTTACAGACACATCACTCAAATCCATGCCACACACACTCACCTCTACACTTACACACAATCTGTTCGTGCGGCCAAATATTTTAATGTTATGATGGACAGTAAAACTACTTGCACACCTTTTTCACCAAGCCCACTCACACACACCTACACACACACACACACACACACATAAACTGAGCGCTCTTCTCTGAGTGTGTGGTCACATTTGTATGTGTGTGTGTGTGTGTGGAATGTAATGGAGTTTCAGAGTTTTAAAAAGGGAAAGAAAACTCGTTGATCTGTTTGTTCCTGTTTACACTCCTCCCCTAAACAGCTCGCCATCCCAGCATGCTTTGTCCTGATGCACTTTGGGCCCGCTTGCGCGGGGTTGATTTGGTCTAGACAACAAAAGAAGACAAAGTGACAGCAGAGGGGAGATTTCACACTCGGTAGGAGCTCCACTCTCGCTAAATGTCAGCTGGAGGCGAGGCATCGACGCCACCCTGCTCCGGCTTTTTCATCATCTTATTTATGGATTTCCATTGATTGTTTTTAGTTTTGCGAATGCGAGCAGATTGAGCAGCACTGCCTCCCTCCTGCAGGGAAGAACCGCTGAAAGCTCTCAGCTTCGTCCTGCATTAAGCCTCACACACACACACACATACACTCTCTCTTTTAATGGCCAGTGGAAATAAAAAGAGAAGTCAGGATGAGCAGCTCGTTTGTGCGATGTGTGGGTTAATGGTGTGGAGTGTGAGGTGTGAGGTGTGTATGTGGGATCACTGGTCACTCCATCCACACTGGTCACTCAATCCAGCACTGACCTCACCCTACATAATCATTAGGGGTGGGAATTGATAAGATTTTATCAATATCAATGCCATTGATATTTAGTTCTACACAGTCTTCCGCATCAAAAGCAACCATTTTATTTTTTCCCCAAAATGATGTGTGCACAAGGCTGTGAACATATTCATATTCAGAGTTTTTATTATGCAGCGACATTCTATGGCTTAGTACCATGAAGAAAAATAAGGTTAGTGCCGGATGGTGACACTGCTGTATCCATTTGGAATCCATCTGGATACAGCATAAAATTATTTGATAACTAATAAAGCGTTTTTCTATATTTATTTATTAACATAATTGAATGGAAAAAAAAATCTGATTAATTGAAAATGAAGAAATACTGAAATTGGCATTTTTTGAGCATTTTTGACTCATTTCTAGGAGAGAAGTACATTTTTGCCACGAGGGCATGCCATATGAGAGCTGCAGTATAATAGCGTTGTGGGTGCAAGTCGGGAATAAATAAATATCAAATATGTACTGTGAGTAGAACGACTGGTTATTTTTGTTATTTATAAGCTAAAATATAAGTTTTGTCTATAAATGGGAAGATTTAACTGAACAGGAGCGTCTTAGTGAATGTTGGATTTCCCTGTGAGAGTCTGCGCGCTAACAAACGCAGCTGCAATGTACTGTGATGCAAAACGTAGGGAAAACGGGAAACCGTTGTGCTGGGAAAAGGTGGGAATCGTTAAGAAGAGTCAAAAAAGGTGGAGGTGTACATTTCTGATGGAATTGATCAACTGGAACCGGTTTTGAGTCGGAAACGGTTTTCGATTCCCACCCTTAACCTTCATCCTCAACTGCAGCTGCAGCTGTGAGCCGGATGGTTCCTCTGGTATTCGATCTGCTGTATGTTAGTGAAGTGGAGCAGCTGCAGCGAGCGGCGAGTCGGGTGTTAACTGTAGTGACTGCTTTATTAATGACGTAGAAAGCTCTATAGGAAGATTTCATTATTATTACCTCCATATTTATATCACGAGCGGGCAGGATAATAAATCACCTTTGAGACGAGGAGCTGTCTCTCATATTATCATCTTCTGAAACATGTTTTTAAGATGCTCGACTCCGCGAGAGGAAACGCAACATGAAAGATAACGAGAGAAAATGAAATCAATTGAAAAATAAATGCAATCATAAAATATGTGATGCAGAAATGAGATTTTAATAAAGTGACTCACAACAATCAGCAGTGCTGCAGGAACACACATGTCTGAGCTCAACTTAAGCGTGTGTCTGCGAGCTCATCTGTGTGTGTGTGCGTGTGTGTCCATGTATTTATCGCATTGTGGGGACCTTTTTGTCCCCTAAAATCACTTTTATCTGTTTTTTGGGCTTTGTGGGGACATTTGAGAGGTCCCCATGAGAAAAAATGACTATAGAAAATGTGCTTGTTTTATTTGAGAAACTAAAAGAGGTAAAAGATGTGATTTTGGTTGCTGAGGTTAAGGTTAGGGTTAGGATCAGGTGTAGGTGTAAAATTATATGCATCTAGTCATTATGGGAGTCTATGGAAAGACCTCACAAAGATAGTAATGCAAAGACTGTGTGTGTGTGTGTGTGTGTGTGTCTAAAATCAGGATGCATGTGGCATGGTGAAAGTTGAATGAATAGCATCAGTCATAATACAACAGACTGAAACACACACAAACACACACACGTCCATCAGCCCATATATTGCTCCCAGCAGTGAGATCATTACAGCGACTGTTACTCAGGGTCAGGTGTGTGTGTGTGTGTGTGTGTGTGTGTGTGTGTGTGTGTGTTTTGTGTAATCATAAATCAGATTCCCTTCAGCTGGTGTGTGTGAGAATGTCAGTGTGAGTGTGAGCTAGTTACGACTGGATCACGATCAAAACTTTAACCCTGATTATGAAGCTGGAGAGATCTGAAATGTTGGGAATGTTCGGGTAATTGCCATGAATTCATGTTAGAAATAGTCACTTAAATCTCCACACACACACACACACACATACACACACACACTTCCTCTTGAGATGTAACAGCATGTGAAATAAAACCCTGCTGCTGGAGCGTGACTGCTCGGGTGAGGTGTTGCTGGTCAGTGTTGGTGTGTGTGTGTGATTTCAGCACAGTTACAACAGGAAATGTCAAGTAAGACAAATCAAATCAAATCAAACACAATATATTTTGCTGCTGCTGTTTCTAGAAGGAAAATCCTGCCAAAACCCAACCTGCAGCTGCTCTTAGATGACAACTTTTCCAGCTGCAAGCTACTCCTGAAGAAAAGTATCTAAACTCCACTACACACTGCTGTTTTAATATCGTACTTACTACACTACAAACTACAGAGACAAAGTATTCACTACATCCAAGCTGTTACACAGACACAAGAGATGCAGTGATCGTGTTCCTCATCACTGCCTGCAGGAGGCGTCTGACTAATAGAACCACCCTCACCTCCCCACACCCAAATTATTACTAATGTTGATCAGTACGCTATAAAACCTTATGAGGTCAGCTCAAATTGATTGCCTTAAGACATTAAAGTTAATACATTTTAGCATAGAGGTGATTTAACTGCAGTACAGTTTATTTTACAGCCTTTAACTTGATGTTTATTTAACATTATTGTTAAAGTAATAAAGTTCGCGTATTTACCTAATTCAATCCCTAATTTGAGCTAGGAATATTACAGAGATCATGAAATATTTTGTACAACTTTTCGTAATTTATTTAAAATGTCAACTAAGTTGTATGACTTAGAAATGGAATATAGAAATAGAAATGGTGCAAAAATCAAAGTGTTGATGTACTAGTACCAAAATTTGTACATTTTGAAAACGAGTGATCTTTGAGTCTTTGTGAAACATAACAAAATGTTAGTTGGCTTTGTTTTATTAAGGTGTGCTGTTAGATTTTTTTTTAGTCTTAATATGTTCTAGGTTTAAACCCTGGTTCCACCCAGTTCCAGTTCCGGCTCCGGTTCCGGTTCCCCCGGTAGAAACTCACGCTGCTGTTGGTACCGCTCCGCAGCACTCGTGCCTGGCTGTGAGCCGAATCTCCACTCAGAGTGAAACTCGACGTCCTGATGAAGCTCCTTGCTCCCGCTGCCCGAACCCTGCGCCTTGCACCCGCTACCGCTTCCAGTACTGGTTCCGATTCTGGCTCCTTTTCTGATACAGGTTCCGGTTCTGGTTCCATGACCTGGCTCCGTTCCATGTGCAGGTGATGATGAGGAGGAGGAGGAGTGTGCGAGGGCAGTGTGGAGGCTCCGGTCGGGCTGAAGTGCACAGCGCAGAGCAACACCAGCAGTGCACATGGAAACACACTCCACAGACACTTACAGCTCATCATCTTCACCATCTTCATCATCGACTTCATCTTCTTCTTCATCAGCAGATGAAAGTCTCCAGAGCGCCAGTCAGGTGTCGAGCTGCGCTCCGGGACGCTGCTGCTCCACAACTGATGAAGAAGATGAAGCTCCGCGCGGCTCACAGCAGAGAAGGTGGAGCTCACACACACACTCACACACACACACACACACACTCTTGCTTGTTTTTGTCACATTGTGGGGACACCGCTCATGGTCATGCTTTGTAGGGACACAGAGCGGCATGAGCAGGAAGTGTGTGTGTGTGTGACAGGTGCAGGAGTGTGCAGGAGGATCGGGGTACGCACCCCGAGGGCAGGTGCAGCTCCTGCGTTCTGTCACTCATCAAAACGGCAAAAGTCGCGAGGGAAACTTCATCATCTCATGTGGAGATGCCTAACGAGTGTGTGTGTGTGTGTGTGTGTATGTCGTTATGCAGGAAAAGGTTCCACCAAAACAGCGAAGAGTTCAGTTAAAATATGCACAATTATACCCTGTTACTTTCCCCCTCTCTCACACACACTGCCACATACACTCACTCACACACGCACACACACACAAACTCACACACCAGCATGAACTTAACCTAAGCTATTTAGTTCTGCATATATTACAGGACGACAAAAGACAGAATTGACAAGACTGTCAGTAAACGTTAAGGCTGTAGACAAACAGCAACACACACACAGCATAAACATGTTAACCTGAATATTTAATATTACATTACATGACTACAATATTAGTGATTAAAACATTTTCCTCACTACATTGTGCAGAAGTTAGAGCCACTGACAGGACTGATGACATTCTTTAACGCAGACGATTTCTGCAAAATATATGCTAATGCACACACACACACACACACACACACAGAGCAATTTGAGTCTAAATTCCTCTCAGCAAGAAAGAGAAGAACAGCAGAAAAAGTAATCAGAATCAAGATGTAATTTTACACAAGTCAATCGATATTAAACAGCAGAGTGATGAAGTCAGCAAACGATGCTCCAATCAAAGCCCAGAACACACCGCCAATGATCAGATTAACCAGATTAATTAATCAGGTTAATCTGCTGCTGGAGAGGGCAAAGATTTGAGATATTTGGTGTTTTCATTTTTCTTTAATTACTTTATTAAATATTTTATTGATTTAATTATTTAAAAATTAAAACATACTTAAGAACACTGAACACTTTTAAATAGTGATTATATTTAGATTATAGGCTGGAATTTGATCTCATTTAAATTCAAATTAATAATAATAATTAATAATAATAATAATAATAATAATAATACAATTATTTGGTAACAGTTTACATTAAGTGTACCTTCATAATGCATTTATAAGGCATAAATAAGGCATTTATAAGAAGCATCTAATTATACACTAAGATTCAGAAAGCCTCTATTGCAGCTTAAAATGAAAAATATACATTAATAACATGCATTGTTACTGAATTAATAAGTCTGACATAAGAAGTTCAGAAAGCACTTCAATCCTTTATAAAATATGATACAGCACAGCAGTTATGCCCCCTCACAATGCAGTCTTATTCTGACTGTACATTTACATTAAAACTTGATAACCGGGCAGCTGGTAGTGTAGCGGTTATGGAGATCCCCCTGTGATCGGAAGGTTGCCGTTTGATTCCCGTAATGGTAGAGGTACCACTGAGGTAGTCATGAGCAAGTTACTGTCCCCAAGTACTGCTCTGCGGGTACTGTCCGTGTCAGCTGCCCACTGCACCTTCACGGATGGCTCAAATGCAGAGCTCACATGTGGTTGTGGTGCACTGTGTGCTGTGCTGTGTTCACAATGACAAATAATCACGCTCTTTAAAGCTGTTATATTTAAAGTGTTATAGATGCTTTACAAATCTTTAATGTATAATTAGTCTTTTATGTTTTATTAATGCCTCATTTATGCATTATAAATGTTTTATGAAGGTGCATTTAATGTAAATCTTTACCTTAATCATCTTATCATGAAATGGCAGCTTCATTATGGGATGTTTTGTGTGTGTGACTGCAGAAAGACATGAGCAGCTCTTCTGACAAAATTCTGGTTTTCGACCTGGGTGTTGTCCGTGAGTTCAGGCTCAACCTGCGGTAGAGGGAGAAGTGTAGTGAATGTCTCCTGTGTAAGAACAGCGCCACCTGTAGGGGAAATTAAAACTGCATTCTGACTTTAGTGTTGCTTCTTCACTGGAACTTTCAGTTCGTTTTCAGCTGTCAGATGTCGTGCTGTGGAGATTATTAGGGCCCTAGGGGAATGTAAGAGATTACAGGTGCTGTGGGGGGGGGGCATAGAGGAATAAAGGGGTTTTAGAAAGTATAAGGGGATCATAGGGGATTATTGAGCTGTAGGGGATTATGGGGGATTGTTGGTGCTGTATGGGGATTATGGGGGATTATTTGTGCTGAAGGGGATTATAGGGGATTGCTGGTGTTGTAGGGTGTAATTGGAGATTATTTGTGCTGTAGGAGATTAATGCGGATTACTGGTGTTGTATGGGCCTATTGGGGTTTATTTGTGCAGTAGGGGATTATAGGGAGATTTAGTGGTGCTGAAGGGGATTATAAGGGATTTAGGTGCTATAGGGGATTATAGGGGATTGTTGGTGCTGTGGGGGATTATGGGGGATTGATTGTGCTGCAGGGGATTATGGGGCATTGTTGGTGCTGTGGGGGATTATGCGGATTGTTGGTGCAGTAGGGGATTATAGGGGAATGTTGGTGCTGTAGGGGATTATAGGGGATTGTAGGTGCTGTAAGGGATTATATTGCATTGTTGGTGTTGTGGGGGATTATGGGGGATTGATTGTGCTGCAGTGGATTATGGAGCATTATTGATGCTGGGGGAGGGATTATGGGGGATTGTTGGCACTGTAGGGGATTATAGGGGAATGTAGGTGCTGTAAGGGATTATACTGCACTGTTGGTGCTGTGGGGGATTATGGGGGATTGATTGTGCTGCAGGGGATTATGGGGCATTGTTGGTGCTGTGGGGGATTATGTGGGATTGTTGGTGCTGCAGGGGATTATGGGGCATTGTTGGTGCTGTGGGGGATTATGGGGGATTGTTGGTGCTGTAGGGGATTATAGGGGATTGTTGGTGCTGTAGTGGATTATGGGGGATTTTTTGTGCTGTAGGGTTTTCTAGAGGCTGTATGGAATTGTATATAATCATAGTGTATTATGAGGGATTCAGGAGGTTTATTAGGGAAATGGGTTTGAGGAAGTAGTAGAATTTTATGGGGCTGTAGGGGAGTAGTAGGGTTTATAGGAGATTGCAGAGCTCCATATGGACCGTAGGAGATTAAAGGTGATTATAGGGTCTTAAGAGGATTTTAGGGGATTATATGGGATTAACTGAGTTTATAGGAGCTGTAGGGAATTAAAGTTTATAATGAATTAAATGAGATTATAAAGGGTGTAAAGTATTTTGAGGCTGTATGGGATTAGTATGGTTTATAGTGGATTATATGGCTTAATAGAGGCTGTAGGGATTATAGGATTTTACAGAAGTGTTAAAGGACAGTTGGAGAGCTTTATAGGGGCTGTAGGGGATAGGACCAGCTGTAGGGTGTTGTTGCGGATTATAGGAGCCTGTAGGGGGCTGTAGGGTGTTATAAGGCTGTACGGACCTGTTGTGATTTCTACTGGACTAAAAGGAATTCATCATATCATGGCTTTAGGGGATTGTAGGGGCTTATTGGGACTGTCAGAGGGCTGTAGCATGTTGTAGGAGCTTGTAGGGGGCAGTAGGGGCAGTAGAGGTTATACAAGTCTACATCCCTCATGTGGAACCTCTGTCCTACACATTGCTCCAAATAAGCAGTGAGAAGGAGCAGCTTCAGGGTTAAAATGTCATGGGATCTTGATTTGTTTAGTGACAAATAAGTTATCTTCATTCTAGAAAAGTGTTATCAGCCGTCCCATCCCACGCACACACACACACACACGCTTACACACACTGAGCATCTACTGCAAGTTCCCAGATAAACACATTCATGAACACACAGTGAGATAACAGAGCTCTTTATGGCAGTGCTGAGTGCATTTGTTTATTGAAAATTTAAAATAACGCCATCTGCTGATGTCTGACTCTGAAACACTTACTACACCACTCACACACACACAATCGTGCAAAAACACACACTAAAGTAGAATTCAGAAATTAGCTGAGGTAAATGACAGAACCCAGCATTGTGCACTAGATGAAGACTGCTGCAGCTTCGTTTCTCTGACAGTTTCCATTAGAAAGGCGAGAGCTGAGGCAGAGCACAAACTCCAACAAACTGATTTAACTTCACGTACAAACAGACAGCAGCATAAATAACAGATGGAGATGAAAACTTCTCTATTCTCTAAAACATCACCGCTTCTATCTCTCTAGACGGAGGGAGAAGTGGTGTGTGGTGTTGGGGGAGATTTTCTGTACAATTCCTTAAACAGGTAAAACAGGAGCAAACACATGTAGAATGAGAATACAGTGGAAATACTGCTCTGTGTGTGTGTGTGAGTGTGTTTGTGTGTGTGTGTGTGAGTGTGTGAGTGAGTGAGTGAGAGAGAGAGAGAGAGGTTTGTGTGTGTGTGTGTGTGTGTGTGTGTGTTACTGACATAATTAGTGAAGAGTCAGAATGCTTCTGGGTTCAGACATTTGAGAACAGCTGGAGCAGCAGAACCATGAACACACACACACACACACACACACACACACAAAGAGTCAACAAACACACAACAATATGTGTGTGTGGTCTCTATGAGAAATTATTAATGTGTAAAAAGCTTTTAGAGGAAAATTCATGCATAATTGCACAGATACATGTAAAAGCTTGAACACACACAACAGCATGTCTCTGTGGACATTTCACAAACATATTAATAGCCGAATGTGCAGTCTGGATGTTATTTGACATGACACACCCCCACAAACATACACACACGAACAAATACACCCACACACACACACACCAGGGGCTTGACTGAAAGCTGAGGACGAGTAAAATGAGAAGAGAAGACAGTGATGAGTGAAGTCGTGTGAGGACGAGTCTTACTCCTGCAGTTCCTCCACCGACCACCAGATGTCACTATGTCTTGTTTCCCCAACGTCCTCTGGCTGATGATCCTGATCTGCTCCACCTGCTCCTGCTCCTGCTCTCCTCCTCCAATCTGCCGCCTCGTTTATTCTGCTCACTGGCTGGCTAGTTGGGTTATGATCTTCAGCTCTCCCTTCTTTAGTTTCATTATTTAAGCTCCCTTTCCCTGTCTTGTCCTCGTCTGGTGCATGTTAGAGGCTATGTGAGGTGGTTTGTAGATAACTACTCAGTGTGATGAGTGTGTTTCATTTTCTTTTTCAGTTCATATGAATGCCTTGTGGTTCTCATCTAGGTTTTATTTTAAATTTCCCATATTATACATATTTTCGACAAATCTAAACGGCTCGTTTAAGCACACGATTTCTGACATTCATAACTTAATGCTAACACAGCTAACCATTTTTTAAAATCAAATTTACAGTGTGTATAGAGGCAGTACAGACCTTAATGGATGTCCAAAGAACAGAAAAAGTTAATTTTATCATAACATGGGACGTTTAAGTAGATATATTTGCCCTTACAAAAATGTTAGGCTTCTGGCAAACAGTTGTTGTTAACCTTTGGCTATTTTTGTCTGCAGATTAGATTTGTGGCAAATATCTGGCAATTTTGTGACCAAATGTTTACTACTAGTTTGTCATTACTGACAAATTGTTTTGGCAAATCACTGGCAAAAACCTTTTTCACTAGTGGCTGACAGTGAAAACTTGCGGCAACAAACTCCAGTGTTTGCAACAAATTAACCGCAAGTTTGCCTCAAACCTGCCTTAAAGGATGGACCTCGTTACAACGGTTCCTTAAAAGAAATTTGTTCTTAAATTCCACTTTTCATGCAGATTCCAACATTCTACTAGGGTTAGGGTTAAACAAATGTTCTTGCAGGCATGTTGAGGCAAACCGCTACAGGATTTTCATTCAATTCATCAAAACGCTTCCTTTAAGAAAAGCTTTTTAAGAAAAATGTAAGAAGTATTAGTGAATGTGGAGGTTTGGGGTGAGTGTAGAGTGTAGCATGTGCATCACCTCCTTTATCGCACCACAACTCTCACCTACATGTTCCATAACCGCTCCCGCACTGTCTCTTGGGCAGTTGGTATTGTGACAGTTCGGAAAGTTGGCCCTGTGATGCCAATTCAAATCCCAGACCAGTAAAGTACCACTGAGGTACTCATGAGCAAGGTACTGTCCCCAAGCTTCTGCTACCCGGGTGCTACATGTCAGCTGCCCACTGCTCCTTCATGGATGGGTCAAATGCAGAGTTCACATGTGGTTGTGGTACGCGGTGTGCTGTGCTGTGTTCACAATCATAAATTATGACTCACTTCCACTTTTCCTACAGGACTTTTCTTTGATTGTCCAATAGGGGTCATTCTGCCTTGTGTGCTTTCTTTATCTGTAGTTAGTAGTTTCTCCTCTTCTGCTGCTGCCATGGTTCTGTTGGTCAGTTCTTCATCTCTCCTCTTCACTCGTTGGCTGTGATGTTGAGTAGCTTGTTTTCTGTGTGGTGTTAGCTGAGTTTCTGCTATTAACACTGCTTCAGCTGTAACATGCACTTCTTTACTCTTCACCTGTTCTCTTTATTCATAATAACCAGAGGCGTTCTTCAAATTCTTCATCTTCACCTTACACCTTAATTAAAACCAGAGTCACTTTCACACAAATCTTCTGCTGACACTCAAAAATCTGCATGGATAGAGAGCAGCGCTGCGGTCAACTGGACGTGGAACACACCAACCAAACACAAAAACACTTAAGACGCACAGGATCCAGATGAATATTATTCTGTTTTGGGTGCTTTTTGTACTGAAAATAAAAAGATCCAACATCCTGCACAATGGAACACACACACACACTCTAGATCAGAGTGAGCTGTGTATAGCTCATGTCTGAGTTTTGAGGAAGTAGTTTTGAGGAAGTGTCATTTGGAGAGGAGCTGGATGTGGAGAAGCAACTCAGTGATGAAAGACAGAGCAAAACGAGAACATGCAGAGTACGAGCTGCTCGTCTCATTCCGTTTGATACACATCTCTCCATCTCTCTCTCTCTCTCTCTCTCTCTCTCTCTCTCTCTCCCTGGTGTCCCTTGTGGATGCCGTCTGCTCTCACCTACACACTCATCAGATCCCAACTTCAGCTCGCATAAAGAGAGAGAATCAGCCAAAGGGATGAGTAGAGCAGCAACGATATGATTGCCTCCCATAAGACTTTCCCTCTGATCTCCCACCTTCAGCTGCCTGTGTGTGTGTGTGTGTGTGAGAGAGAGAGAGAGAGAGAGAGAAAGAGAGAGACTCTCTGATACTCTGATTCTATTAATAAACAGAAATTATCCTGACCCCAAATTAGATTTATTGTTTAACATAAATCAGGAAAACACACATATACAGACACATAGATACACACACACATACAGTGCCAACACACACACACACACACACACACACACACAGACGGCGAGTGACTCCTCGACACTTCCAGGCCGCTGTGATGCCGCTGGACACGAGAGCATCAGACATCACAGAGCAGGAAACAGAGAATCAGAAAGGAAGCAGCGTTGATGAAACTTCACAGCCCAGAGGAGAAGAGAATGAAGTGAGTGAAGCGTGTGTGTGTGTGTGTGTGTGTGAGAGAGAGAGAGTGTGTGTGTGTAAGTCTGTCCCTGTTCCGAGTGAATATGAGAGATCAAACACTGGAGAAAATGAATGTCTTTTTGCCAGAGTGAAAGAGATGTGACTGTGATCTTCAGTTGGTGGTACTCAACACACACACACACACTCACACATAAACAAACATGCACACATAAACACTGAGACATTAAACAGTGATAAAAACATAAAGAATGAGATTTATACCATTACCATTATCTCAACATCGCTTCTCCTGAGTGTAATGAAGACTCTCCTGTAGATTCACACACACACACACATCACACTCACACATCACACATGCACATCACACACACTCACACACCTGCAGAGCACACACACCATGCTAATGTAGAGTTGATGTGTGTGGAGCAGAAGCGCTGTAGTGAAGTTGAAGTGTAAACTGCTGCAGACTGATCAGATTAACCCTGCCAGATACTTCACCCAACACACGAGCGTAATCCTGCAGATTAAATTATACACACAGACAATTACACAACAATTCACAAACACAACATTATCCCTGTTATACACTGCACATCCCACCTCAACAATCAAACAGGTACAGAACATGTGGAGGACAGTGTGTGTGTGTGTGTGTGTGTGTTCTTGTACTTGCTACTTAGTGAGAACCAAAATGAGTTTTTAACCAGCAGAGTGAGGACATTTTTGGGAAGTGAGGACTTTTTTAGTTGTCCTCACTACTTTAAACTACTTTTACAAAAAATACAAGTTTATTTGCAAAACTAAAAGTGTAGAAAGATTAGCTTTTGGTTACTGAGGTTATGGTTAGGGTTAGGTGTAGTATTATTTAGACACCGTAATATAGAAGTCAACGGAGGTCCTCACTACTATATAAGTACAAGGATGTGTGTGTGTGTGTGTGTGTGTGAGTGTGATGTGCTGTGTGTGTATGATGTGCATGTGCGTGTGTGATGTATGAGTGTGATGTGTGTGTGATGTGCTGTGTGTGTGGTGTGGGTGTGAACTTGCCAGTCTTTGATATAAACATTAGGGTGGTAATGAGGTCTGATGAAGTCGAGGAGAAACTCACATGAAGTAAAAGTTCACAGCAGTCGGTCTCATTACAACTCAAATCTAATCTCAATCAGACAGCGCACACCAGACAAGAGAGATCAGACATAAAGGAGACGTAACACATCTGAAATGACACATCAGATATCAGATGTCGGACAAATATCAGACATTACACGTGAGACCTCAGATAAGAGACATGACCAACCAGACATGAGAAGGAATCAACTAGCCCTGCAATCTGCACGTGTGTGTGTGTGTGTGGGGGGTAATTATGTGTGTGTGTGTGTTTGTGTGCAATCCAGTGGGAGCAGGAAGTGCTGAGTCTGGTCTTGCTGCTGTTTTTTTAGCTCTGGGATCTGCTGGAGTCTTTGAACACTCTTCATATGCTAATGAGGGACTTTAATCAGGCAGCTCGTTAAGAGCTCGTTAGGATCGCTGCAGGAGATTACTGAGGTAAAGCTGCTGCAGGACCCAGACTAATTAACCATGTCCAGCAGCACCAGTGACCAGAGCTGGACATCATCATTTTTATCATCATCACCACCACCACCATCATCGTCATCATCATCACCACCACCATCATTGTCATCATCATCAGCACCACCATCATTGTCATCGTCATCACCATCATCAGCATCACCACCACCACCACCACCCCCACCACCATCATCATCATCATCATCATCATCATCATCACCATCATCATCATCATCATTATCATCATCGTCATCGTCATCATCATCATCATCATCATCATCATCATCATCATCATCATCATGTCATTGTCATCACATCATCATCGTCATCACCATCACCATCATCACCATCATCATCATCATCACCATCATCACCACCACCACCATCATCATCATCAACATCATCATCATCATCATCATCATCATCATCATCATCATCATCATCGTCATCATCATCATCATCATCATCATCATCATCATCACCAGCATTACCAGCATCACCACCATCCCCATCATCATCACCACCACCACTACTGTCATTATCACCATCATCATCATCACCATCATCACCACCACCACCATCACCATCATCATCATTAGCATCACCACCACCACCACCACCACCATCATTACCATCATCATCGCCGCCACCACCACCACCACCACCACCATCATCACCATCATCATCGCCGCCACCACCACCACCACCACCATCATCATCACCACCACAACCGTCATTATCACCATCATCATCATAAGTATGTAATTAGTGAAGGTTTAGTCATTACAGTACATAAACGTCAGCAGGTGGCGCTGTCAGTCCTTCGGAATCAGTCTCAACAGCAACAAAAATGTATTTCATTCTGCTTTAATGGACAAAATACTGAGCGAAATGGAAGCTGTAATGAATGTAGTGGAGTAAAACGTACATTACTGTCCTGTGTCAGAGTCCATGTGATGAGGAAACTTTGAACTACTTCAGGTTTTACAAACTTTAAAGCAGGAAGGCAGTCGAGTCTGATTAAAGCAACGCTCAGCAACCTTGTCTGCACAGGGATTACGCTGGTTTATTTGGGACATGTAGATCAGCTGTTCAAACCCAGTTGTAAGTTGCTGTTCAGCAGGTCAGCTCTGTAATTAATCGTCTAATTAAAGCATTGCGGCAAGAACCTACATTTACAGCCGTCCTTTGTGGACACATTGGTTTGTCCTGGATTAAAGAGTTCAGATCTTGTTTAGCTTTGGCTGGTTGCTTTGCTAGATTAATCAACTCATTCAGCTGTTTGAGATGGAGACAGGTAAAGCTGAGGTGATAATCAATAGAGACATTTATAAATTCTATAAAGTCTTCTCTCTCATATTTAGGAGTGGAGGTTACTGATGGTGATAAAATTCAACGGTGCAGTAACACACACAACTACTTGAGTACTTCACACCAGTGATCTTTATCATTAGTTTTTGAAATGTGAATAAGAACTAAAACCAGCTCTCAACAGTAGTGTAGTGTAGAGGGTGTGAGCTGTGTGTGTCGTGTGTCTGAGGTGTGTGTGGTTTTGTGTAAGAGTTGGCTGTGTGGAATTGAGGAGGCGTATCTGGACTTTGTGCTTGTCTCTGTGGAGAAGCGGTGGATTTTCGGGGAGATGAGAGATAATCCAACTGCTAATCCCGGCTGTCTCTGTGTGACTGTGTGCTGAGGGCTGAGTGCTGGAAAAGTGAAGAGATTTAACACAAACTCAAATTAACACAAAAAACTTACTACAACTGGCATTTAATCTGACGGGAGATACAGAAAGAGAAGTGACAAAGCCCCGAGTCACAGCTGTAGTCTGTGGGATTTCATCTCTTTGTTGTAGTTCTTAGATTAGAGTAAATTAAGAGAATTAAGACTCAGCATCCCAGCATGCTCTGCTCTGATGCAGCAAGAAAATCTGAAATGAAAGTGCAGACTTTCACACTCCTGACACTACAAACGTCAGATTTCAGCTGCTTCACGTTTCATGTTCACCGCAGTGACAGAGCAAAAAACCACAAACGCCAGCAGCCTGAAGAGTGACACATCATCTCCCCGAGTGTGTGTAAGTGTGTGTGAGGGTGTGTGCTGTAGCCATTATCAAACTCATCATGATGGAGGGCAAAGGTGTAACCTGTTAAAAGCTGTGAGAAGAGTGGAAAGAGAAAGTGTGTGTGTGTGTGTGTAATGAGTTTGGCTGATGTCCAGACTCTGAGCTGTTGTATCCCATTTAAACTCACTGTGAGTGAGATTCTCAGGTCTGTTTGAGAGTGTGTGTGTGTGTGTGTGTTTGTCCCTCAATGCAATCTCATCTCTGACTTACAGTGGTGCTCTCCTCTCGCTCTCTCTCTCGGTTGCAGCTTCTTGTTTCTGTCCTGAAGATTGAATGATTCATATTTCACTCACAGATCCTCTGTACACACATGTAACAAACACACACACACTTCCTTTCCACATGGTTAGGTGTGTGTATGTGTGTGTGTGTGTGTGAGACAGTGTGTTGCTTCTCTACATGTGGGAGGGACATCAGAGTTCAGATGCAGTTGTCTGGCTTCACGTCTCACAACATCGGCTACAGAGCGTGTGTGTACGACGTGGGTGGAGAGAATAGGCTTTGATATATGTCTGAGGCTAAAAATGAACACACACTGATGCATTACAACACACACACACACACACACACACACAGTCGGGTGACACACATTCCTTGCCCAGGGGGACGACTGCTGTGTGTGTGTGTCTGTGTGTGTGTGAGTGTGTATTAGGAGCAGAACCTTGAGCTGCACCGACAGCAGACAAGCTTCGATTACACCCAGAGAACACGGCTTAGCTCAGTCTCTTACTGATGGTCTACAACACACACACACACACACACACACACAGATCTCATTAAGCTCTACAGCTAAAACTGTAACTTTCACTCTGAGAGAGAACAGCAAATCCCTGAAGACAGACATTCAGGATCAGACACAGAGTCTACACAATGAGATGGACTGTGTGTGTGTGTGTGTGTGTACAGGTGTGTATAGTTTTGTTGCACTGGTCATGTGACTATCAACCAAATGTCTCCCAACTGGCCAATGAGACTTTCACACCTACAGAAACCCTGCCAAGTGTCAAGTTGTGTGTGTGTGTGTGTGTGGAGATGACAAACATCTCAGTGTTGAGGGCTCGACTCCTGCCAGGGTTCAGTAGCACATACACACACACACACACACACACACCCCCAATCAGCACAGTTAGATAAAACCCAGAGCACTTTTTAACCGTCTCTCTCTGCACTGGTCTTTGTTCACTCACTCTGTGTGTCTCGCTCCGCAGCTGATCCTGTACACTCTCTAGAGGCTTAATCAGTGTCAGAGAGGCCTTCACCCATCCTCCTGCACCGACACATTAACTTACACACACACACCACATTCACACATACACACACACACACACACACCACTAACACACATTATATACCCACACACACCACACACACACTCATTTTGTCTGTGGAGACTGAAGGGTTCAAACTTCCAGAGAAAATGTTCTCATTTTCAGTCTGAAACATAATGCTGTCACGGAGATGATCACACACCACACACACACACACACACACACCACACACACACACTACTTTATTGTTATGTAGGTGTTTGCTGTGTGAGTTTAGCTTTATGACTGCACGTTATTATTATAAGCCGTTTGATGTTGGACTGGTGCTGCAGGTTTACTAGAGATTAAACTTATCAGACTCAATCAGACAGCTGGAAGGAATCAGACAGAAGCCTCGTCTCCCTGCAGGCCGAGTGAAAGCACAGTGCCTCCAGCTGGTCGCTGGCCGAACAGCACAATCTCACATCTCAGCAGGTGGGTAGTGTTACTGCTGGATCTCTGCATTAAAACATGTCTCAGTGTGAATGTGCTGGTGGAAAACACCAAAACCCTTATTAACCTGTAAATAGAACAGGGGCCTCAAACGCTAATCCCTAATACTAACACTAAAACCAACCAGGCAGTTGGTTAGAGAGTTCACCCTGTGAGCAGAAGGTCGCCGATTCGAATCCCGGACTGGTAAAGGTACCACTGAGGTACTCATGAGCAAGGTACTGTGACCAAGCCCTGCTCCCTGGGTACTGCCCATGTCAGCTGCCCACTGCTCCTTCACGAATGGGTCAAAGGCAGAGCTCACAGGTGGTTGTGGTGCACTGACAAATAATCTTTCACTTCAACCCCAACCCTAACCCCTGAGATGTGTGTTAATAACATGCCTCTGTCAAAGCTCACATCAAACTACATCAAACAGATCAACATTCAGAAACAAGAAATGTATAATTTCATTTCATTTTTTATTGATTTTCCTGCTTTATTTATAACGTGCAAAATATAATAAAGCAACACAAACTGGAACACTGGCCACAGCTCCACATTAACACACTTGAGGTTAATGTGTGAAGTGTGTTAGTACCAGAGATGTGTGTATGTTGATGGTATGTTTCATCTTTGCAGAATAAATGTATGTAAAAGCTACAGACACATTGTGTGAATATGATATTATATAGCATTATGTGACTAATACAGTAGCAAAGCTGCAGCGTAGAAGGGCACTTCAGCCACTTCTTAGAACGCCTTTATATTTGAAAAGTGCTGTTGCAGTGAGTCTTTAAAGAGATTAACACGTTGTAGTGTTCAGAATCAGTGAATATAACATCACATCATCAACTCGAAAGATGAGAGATGGACAGAGTGAACAGATAACATGTGGAGCAGGCAGAAACAGATTTCTACATTTCTACAGTTCTTGCTACTAACAGAGTATTGAGGTTAAAATATTTGCTAAAACACTGCTGATCTTATAGAGTCATCATATGTCTCTGTCTGAATTGGGGGCAGTCGATGGCGTAACGGTTAGGGCGTTTGTTTAGGTCGCCGGTTTGAAACCGGACCTGTAAAGGTATCACTGAGGTACTCATGAACAAGGTACTGTTCCCAAGCACTGCTCCCCCGGCACTGCCCTTGTTAGCTGCCCACTGCTCCTTCGCAGATGGGTCAAATGCAGAGCTCACCTTTTGTTGTGCACTGTGTGCTGTGGTGTGGTGTGTTCACAATGAGTGAATGAGTGATGCTCATGAGTACCTCAGTGGTAACTTTACTGTTCCTGGATTCAAACCTGCGACCTTCTGATCACAGGGCGAACACCCTATCGTTATGCCACCAACTGCCCACAATGAAAAAATAATCACTTACTTTACTTTTAATTGAATTTGTGTGTTTTTTGTAGAGTACATAGAGATTCACAGTCTCTGCCTCCTACGCTCTCTTCTGCAGGAAGTTGGACGGAACCCATCCTCTCCGAGAGCCGTCCAGCGTTCTGCAGAACCACCAGCCGTTAGTGTTCCTCTGCAAAACCTCTAGCCTTGCTCCCGCCGGGACAGCCATCGACTCTGCATCGCCGTGGTAATCTGCAATAGAGATGTACTCCACACATAAGTTGTTGTGGATGAGGTGAGGTTTGGGCTTCACTATAGAGACTGGGACAGATCGACCCGCGTGTGCAGGAACAGAATGAGTGCAAGGAGTCGGCAACATGTTCAGAGGTTCGTCCTTCCACTGGAGGCTGAGTGTGACATCGTTCTGAGATGCTTGACCACTGCAGTCTTTAGCTTTGACTTTGTCCTTAATTTTATCATGGTGTTTAGTAACGCTGGCATATTCTCTTCCATCAGAGGCACAACTCTTTGTGAAGTCAGGGTTCTCTTTTCCACACTGAATCCCGAATCTGTGGCTTTGGTTCAGCGTGACTCTCAGAGCGCTCTGCTCGTTCTTCTCCAGGCCAGTGGTCAGACGCTCGGCCTTGCTGCTCTCTGAGTGTACGCTGTTGTGCGTGTGTGACACAAAGTGTGTGACAGGCTGCAGGAAGTAGGTGGGCACCCAGCCTTCCCGTGGCCCCCAGCGGACAAACCACCAGCCACTCTGCTGCTTCTCCAGCACTTCCACCAGTACCCCTGCCGGCAAGCTCAGCTCCCCTGCTGCCCCTTGCTGGAACTCAGCAGTGCTGCGGTACAGCTGTGTCAATGTGGCATCGGCAGCCGCAGTCGAAGGGGAAGGGGAGCTGCAGGAGGGTGGCAGTGAGGCAGTGCAGTGGCACTGCTTTTGGTGGACTGAATTTGTCAGGTTGCTCCTGAGGGAGTTGAACTCTGGTGTTGCTGCTGTGAGTTGAACTGACTGTTCAGGTTGTTGCTGGAGCTCAGGCTGATTCCTTGAGGGCTGCAGGGCACCAGACAAGCTGTTGAGCTCAACTGCAGGAGCATCATATATGGGCTGATCCATTTCTAGGCTCCGCAAGCTGGAAAGCTGCCTGTGTGGGAGTATGCATGAGGGTTGTTTTCTCAGGTTTTCTGCATGTCTACCTTCACCATTCTTATAAATAAACTCTTCCTCATCTTCTAGCTCCTGTAACTCCTGCCCCAGCCTGGCTGCATCCCCTGCAGGGATTGGCTCTGAACTCCCTGTTGGAACATCATACTGTGGCTCCTCATACACCCTGCGTTCTGGAGGGGTTGTAACCTGCAGTTCCATGTGTGGCAGGATGCTGTGCTTCTTGCTGGGTGGGGCAGGAGGTGGGACGCTGGGGCGGGTCAGAGTGTTGACTCGTCTGTTATTGCTCATTTTACTGCGCTGGTCAATGTATGAGCATGGAGCCCAGCCTTCCTTACCATCAATCTGCACATACCACCAACCGCCTGAGTCCTTCTTTAAGACCTACACACACAAATACACAAACACACACACACACACGATAAATGCAGTGCGTCATGTTAGTTCATCTTTCTCTAGCGTATCACCTCTGCATGGTGTGGTCAGTGTGCAGTTTTCAGCAGGTGACTGACCTCAGCTTTCTGTCCTGCAGTGAAACTGATCCCGTGACTAAGACTGGAGTGGAACTCAGAGATGGTGTAATGTTCCACTTCCCCACTAGAGGGCTCTGGAGCCGCTGACTGCGCAAAGTCCTGCAGAAACAAACTGAAAGTGTTTGATTTGCTTGGGAATGAATAAAGCAGACCGGAGCAGAGCCGAGGCAGGACTCACCAGGCTGTTTTCTCTTTGCACCAAATAGTTCTGACTGTATGGTGGAGATCCTGAAGGTGAAGTGTACATGTCAAAATTTCACGTAGCAAATGGAAAAACATTAACACAGGAGATGTAGGATGATTTCCTCGCTCAAAACCTCATAATTACACATCAGGGTTCCAGAGTGATTTTTCATGGTCTCGCAAGGAAATTTTGCCATTCTCACTGCAAATTTACTGCAATTTAAAGACTCTGAACATTTCATCCAAAAGAGACACAGAAAATGCAACATAAATATAATAATTTCTACAAACATTGTTAGCTTTACATCTAAGAAACACTCAATGACACGAACTGACCCAAACCCTATTTTAAAAGCACATGCAAACTCAATAACCTCTGGTACATGTGGTGTGTTTGTGTTCATATCTCACTCTTCTGGTCGAGGACTCTTTGTGGTGACACCCTAGCGACAGCGGGGACAGATTCACTCTTCTGCATGGTCACTACAGTGGAATACACACTTGCTCCTGATGTTGACTCACACACTTTTGTCCTTGGTAACATGCCATCTGTTGTGTTGGTGTGTGTGTTTGCGTCTGAGATGGAGTTTGCTTGTTCATTACTCTCCGTGTCTGAGTGTGTGTTTGGATGGAGCTGCTCTTCTCTGGTTGTGCTGCTGGCATCGGTGTGTGTGCAGCTTGGCGTGTTGGTCTGTGTGCTGCTGATGTTAGGGTTTGTGGTGACTGGAGAGTTGATTGTGATGTCGGTGTGTGCTGTGAGTTCCTCGTTGCTGGTTTCTACACTGCCGTGTGTGTGTGTTGTATTTGTGGAGTGCGTCTCATTAGCATGGGTCCTGTTCAGTAGGTTACTGATCTCCATCAGGTTTCCGATGATTTCCACTTGGCCGATTTCAGAAGTTCTTCTGGACTCTGTGAGAGTCTGCTCAGCGGGGAGAACATCGTCCTGCACCTTCCTCAGGTAAGAAGCCGGAGCCCAGCCCTCCCTCCCGCCATACCTGCAGACAAAACAAATGAATCTGGACTGCAGGACCGCCACTGACCTGCACTTCTGTTGCGTCAAATCTCACAAATGAAAATCAGTTGAAGGGTTCCAGCTGTCTGTCAGAGCAAAAATATCAGGAATCGGTTCCTGCAGCAGTACCTT
This sequence comes from Distichodus sexfasciatus, assembly GCA_032718565.1. NCBI lineage: Eukaryota > Metazoa > Chordata > Actinopteri > Characiformes > Distichodontidae > Distichodus > Distichodus sexfasciatus. The sequence continues at coordinate 1,209,894 of JAVGVS010000087.1, read as the reverse complement.
TAGCTGATTTACATGAGTCTTAACCAAAAACCACACAAGACATAATAAATCGAAAAATGGAAAACCACTAATGAGAAACAGACAGCAAGAGAGAGAGCGAGAGAGAGAGGCAGAGAGAGGGAGAGACTTTACCGTATGAACCACCAGCCTTCTAGATTCTTCTGCACAACCTCCACAGTGACTCCACAGTCAAAACCAAACTCGTCCTCACCATAACTTTTATAGGCCTGAACAGTTTCATATTGTCCTGCTACACACACACACACACACACACACACACAGATTTACTATAATAATGATGTGATGTAATAATAAATGTGTGTGTTAGTGTGTAATGTACTTGCTTGCGTGTTTCAGGTAATGCCTGACTGTGTGTGTGTGTGTATTTGAGTGCATACCTGTCTGGGTGTATGCATGCATGTGTGTATGTGTATGCATGTATGCCTGTGTGTGTGTGTGTGTGTGTATGAACGTGTGTGTGAACATGTGTGCATATATTACCGTCCTGGTGTGCAGCTGTGTGAGTGTGTGTGTTCTGAGTGAGGGAGAGTAGATATGAGGAGGGAACCCAGCCCTGATCCTGAGGACTTCTCACAAACCACCAACCTGCACACACACACACACACACACACACACAAACACACACACACAGCTTGTCCGTTGAACATAAGCACACAGACACAACTGGACTGTGATGAAGTGTGTGTGATGAGTGTGTGGGTGAACTGGAATTCTGTAATTCAGGTTCATATGAAATGGAACAGATTAAAACCAGGTGTCTGTTTGTGTGTGTGTGTGTGTGTGCATGCGTGTGTGTTTTACTCACCAGTATCATTCTTCTCTATCACTTCTACTCTCTCTCCAGCTCGCAAACTGATGTCCGTGTCGTCTTGACGATGGTAATCTGCCACCACGACGAACACACACACACACTCGTCTGTTCCTGAAGTCCCCCTGCTGCTGGCCCCCGAGGACGATGGGAAAAAACAGGCCGTTAGCCAGCTGCTCGTTCGTCCACGTTTTGCTGAGCGATGACGCGCCATGTCCTGCTGCTGCTCCAGGTTTCAGGTCAGTGCCTTAACCCCAAAGGTCATGATGCCGGGGGACTGTCACGTGTTTGTGTGTGTGTGTGTGTGTGTATGCAGACACTGCTCTCGTTTAGCTAGATCTTCTACAAAATACTACACACACTCATCTGTCCTCAGTTTAGTGGACTACGGATACTGCAGAACTCAAGACTAAAACACAATAGTTATCTAATCAACAGTAGAAGAGAAGAGAAGAGAAGAGGAGAGAAGAGTGTGAGTTTTTCAGAGGCGATCAGAAGTGGACAGTGAGAGAGTGAGCGGGAGGAGAGAGAGTGTGTGTGTGGGGGTGTGTGTGTGTGTGGTGGAAAAAGAAAAACTCATCTGGAAAATAAATTGAATTCTTCTAGTTGAGAGGCTGGGCGAAAAGAAGGGGAGGAGAATCAGATGACAAATGCAATCCCCTAGAACTGAAGGAAAACATCTGAGAAAAATCCACTCACTCAGCAGCACACACCAACACTGCAGTAGGTATGTGTGTGACAGTATGTTGTGCAATTTTTTTTTCACTTTAAATAATGAAATCAAAGAAGCAGCAAAATACATGTATTGATCAGTGTAAAAAGAATTGGCAGGAAGATTTCTCTCCTTCTCTTTCCCTTTCTCTTTCTTCTCGCTCCTCCTCCTCCTCCTCTCTGGCCCGTTTCTCCTTTTTCCATTGTCTAGTTTCATCATATTGAACCCATTTCCCTCCTGCCACGTCCACAGCCTTTAAATGTTTCAACCTCGTAATTATCCTCAAACCCCCTCCAGCCCCCAACTTTACATAACGTCACTGCAGCTCCACATGAGAGATGAGGAATGTGCTGAGATCCAGGTTTCTCTCTCTCTCTCTCTCTCTCTCTCTCTCTCTCACACACACACACACACACACCCCCCCACACACACACATATGTACAAGTAGTGATAGCTTTGTGCAGTTGTGTAACATCACTGTTGCATGTTCTGGGTGATGCAGAGTGTGCATGTGTGTGTGTGTGTGTATTTGTGTGTGTGGAGGCTGCGTCTGGTTTGTTCAGGAACGTTTATGCAGGGGTTTTCAACTGGACCACCATTCAGACTGTGCAGCATTCTGCAGACCACTATGTGTTGGGAGGTATTATTTTCAATCATTTTTAGAGATTTGCATTAAATTCATTATTCATAAAGATGCACAAATTCTGTGGAAATGCTCTGAAAAAAAATTCGAATGAAATATATATTTTTAAGTGGTTTCAGTATGGAAACTGGGTTGCATTTGACCGACCACCTGTATTGCCCCGCTGACCACTGGTTGAAAACCCCTGGTTCATGTGACTCTGACGCCATCTAGTGGTGAGTCTGAGGAGCTTCTCTTGAGGTGAGATGAACAGCCCGGATTAATGAGGTCTGATGGTTGTTTTTACATCTCTCACTGCATGTCTGCGATCTCTGTTGAACTTCCTGGGTGTTGCCATAAGTGAAGAATTTGTTGTAACAGTGTGTTATTTGGAGTGCTGGTGTGTGGTTTCATTGCTGTGTGTGCGCTTCTGGGATTTCTGCTATAATAATTTTGCACTGCCACTACTTATTTGCACAACCATTGAACATTGAATGTATATCTCCCTGGTCAGTTTCTAACCGTTTCTACACAAATTATTGAAAAATATTTGCCAGACCCTGGTTCTCCACTACTGTTAAAATATCTGCAAAACTTAAATGTTAGTCATGCTTTTTAAGAGATACTGTTTTATTAAAAGACTGGATATAGAATTTTTCATATTGAAACTGTTTCTAACCTCCTGCACCATCAGTGTGAAAGTCAACCTCCACTTTTGTAGGTTAATACTGCATCCAAACTGTCTCTCCTCTACTTCTATTTCTAGTTCTAGTTTAAAGTTATATTTAATATTCCATTCCTAGTTTAAAAATGTATATTTGTATTCTATTTATATATTGTTTATTCTGTGTGCCTTATTTGTCCTTTGTTCTTTATTTCTTATTGCACTGTAAAAACTGGAGCCACGTCATCTCATCTCTCTGTGTATCTGTACAGTATATAGCAGAGATGACAATAAAGTTTACTTTGACTTTTTGACTTTGATTTCTGTGGTGACAGTAAATTTCCTCTAAGCCTAGAGAAATCCACGGGAGAGATGGGATTGAGTCTGTTTTGGAGTTTAGCTGCAGGTTGAGTCTTTACTGTGTATAATATTTATATGATCTTATAGTGTTTTTGTATGATGGTCAGCCAGGACTCTTACCGCTGCTTGTGATCTCGACTTTATTACAATGGATATTCTCAGCAGAACCTAACCCTTAGAACCATCAATTGATTTCAAATGTAATCACTGTATTTATTCACCTCCTGGTTCTTGTGTGGAATTTGATCTGTGATTCATAATTATACTACATAATAAAACAATGTCGTGTATATACAGGTATCATGTACAGTAAATACGGAGGTTAGCGATTTAGCGGCGAGCCCCACCTTGTGGACGGTCTGGAAATCACCATTTAAAGACCAAGGCACCGGCAGTGACGTGAACAAATTAATTACAGACCCACGCTGCACCTGTGGAGTTTCACTGCAGCTCGCTTCAGTTTACATCAGCCTGAACAGAGAACTGTAACTTCATGTTTTCTGCTTATACAATATTAGTCTGTTAAAGCAACACTATGTCGTTTTTCAACCTTCAAACTCTATTTTACAAGATCATTCTGACGGTACGTCAACTCACAATGGGTTCAATTACACCAACAATAGAACGTCTGCGTCGCCTAAACTGGCATTAGTGATGGGAAGTTCGGATCATTTTACTGACTCGGATCTTTGAGTCTCGTTCAGCAAAATGAACGAATCTTTTTTTCGAGTCATTTCGTTCATTTTAGCAAAATATAATGAAAATGTTACCTGTTACCTCTCTAACACATCTACTGCTTACACAAACGTTGATCACACCACAAACAAGACAAAACTATAATGCTATAAGAAACAGAAAATATTAATTCATTGTTTACCTGGGACTTTAGTCTATGATTCGCTCACCTCGGCTCTTATCTGACAAGTCTTCGGGTTTGAGTCGTTCGTTCATCACGTGACAGCCCCATAAGCAGAATCGATTAGTTCATCTCTCGAGTCTTCGAGTCGTTCGTTCTTTTGTCACGTGACCACTTACCGGCTCAGTACTACCTGAAACCCGAAGACTCGAAACAGGTGAATAAGACAACTGTTTCAAGATGAGATAACTTCTCTTCCATATATTATGCCCTATTGGAATGGCCTATACGAAAATATTCCATGGAAAAAAGTGTGCACTCTGTCATCTAAGTACTTAATAACTAATAAGGTAAAGGAGGTTTCTTATAAATTACTTCATCTTTTTTACCCCGTTAAGCTTTATTTGAAAAAAAAAATGTTTCCAGATATTGATTCTTTATGCTCATTTTGTGGGGCTGAAGATGAATCTATGTCTTATCTCTTTTGGGAATGTACATACACCAGCTTTTTGTGGAAGGATTTTTGTATTTTTGCACACTCTTTTTCCTCACAAAGTTTTGCTTTGTCATATAGAGATGTTTTATTTGGTTTTCATAGCTTTTCTAAAGAAGACAAAGACCAATATTATTTGACAAACTTATTTATTTTTCTTGCAAATTTTTTTTTACACAAATGTAAGTGTCAAGGTGCTAAGCCCTACTTTCCCGTTTTCTGTAAGGTCATTAAATCCTACCTGGACACTCTTCTTACATCCAGCAATTCCAAAGCCCTTAAAACTGTCTCAGTGTGTCATTCCCGTAATATTTTCCTGATTTTGTAAGCTGTATTTGTATTCTCATTTGTACTCACCCCTGGCATTGTTTTTTTTTGTTCTGTATGTTCCCTACAGCATTAAAAAAATCTGGCACTATGAAACTTGGGGTGTCGGGTGGGAACCTCGTTACAAAAAGAACTACAAAATTTGACCGCTTTACGGCATACGTCACGTCCGCCTTCAACAGACGAGGCAGGTAAGCCAAGTTACGAACGCATGACTGAAGCGGCAGGGAAAAGGAAGATGGTGAAAGTGCTGTCAGAGGAGACAAAGAAAAGAAAGCGGGAGAGAGATAAAGTAAGAGCCCGGTCTAGGGTGAATGTTGTCCGGCTGACAGAGGAGGAGTGATGGTGATCTGGCGCTGTTACTGTTGGAGTAGTAAGTATAAATGCTTTGCTTATCATCTATATCTAGTGCGTTTGAGCTCGCTGTGTGTCCGGCTGTGTTACTGAAGTTACAGCCCTCCGCTTATGTCCATAAATCACGTTATTCAAGTTGTAGCCTACAGCAGTGTATCGAGCCGGTAGCTAACATGCTAGCTAGTTGTCGATAGTTAGCGTGTTCGTTACCTCTATTCTCAAGTTCATTTCGGTGCCAAACATCTTAAAGATGCTTTTGGTGGCCTTTTAAGTTGGTTTTGGTGGCAGGAGATGTTGGCGAACCTCTTATGAAGCATTATGGAGCTCCACAAAGAGGTCTTACAGATTGGTCAGATAACTTGGATTGCATTTTGAAACTCTTCAATTTGGTTTGGGTTCCAAGGCAGGTTCTCAGAAGAACAGCTTTAAATGGTTTAGGTTGGTTTGGTGGCTAAAATAGTTTGCGCTGGTTTAGGATTAATTTAAGTTGGTTATACTTATAGGGCCAATTTCCCGCTTGAGGATTAAGCCTAGTCCTAGACTAGTTCTGAGTTTGAATGGAGAATCTCCATTGGTACTACAAATTAGTCCAAGACTAGGCTTAATCTATGAGCGAGAAACCAGCCCATAGGGTTAGTTTCTTGAACATGGATCAAGCCCAGTTGTGGACTATATTGCAGTACCAATGGAGTTTCTTCACGCAAAATCAAAGTTAGTCTAGGCTTAGGCTTAATCATAGTCCGGGAAACTGGCACATAGGGCTGGTTTCTTGTTTTTGGATTAAGCTAAATCTTGGACTAAGTTGTAGTACCATTCAAACTCAAAGCTAGTCTAGGACTCTGCTTAATCCTCGTCTGGGGAATTGGCCTATAGTGCCTTTCAATGTTTGTTTTGGTGGCCAAACATCTTTAAGATAGTTTTGGAACTCTTCGAGTATCTTACTCAAGTACTCTTCAAAAGCAGCATCTATGCAGCTAGATAAGTGCTGACAGTATGCCATGGGTGTACGTCTGTCATCAGCTGTATTTCTCCAAGTGGCAAACGGCTCAGACGCATCTCTGGCTAGTGCAAACAGATTTTTCAACCTTGCAGATCGATTTACGATGTTTTGAATTACAATATGGACAATAACATTACTGTCACCACACAAACAGCATTGCATTACAGGCCCGAAGACATTGATTGCACAGTAATTGTCCTGCTTCAGGAAGTTGCCCGGTGTCGTTTGCTGGACAACAAATGCACGTGTATTACTGCAACAGATTTTACGACAGTTGTTACAGCCAATACCGTTTCTTGTCTGTAGGAGGACACTTTGGGCAAATCTTACATAGTGTTGTTTTAACTCGTAAGCACTGTAGAAGCCAGCCAGAATACTGTGTTCTACACAGCCTTCATTGACACCTACTACGCCCCACACACACCTGGACTGTGAACTGACTCTATTGCACCTCTGCACTTTACACATTACTGTCTTTGTGATGCACACACTGCTATAATATCATTCATGTTGCACTGAAACCATCTCAGGAATAATGTTTACAGACGGTACTGTATTGCTCACTCTAAACTGCTGCCGATCTGGCATACATTTAATGCCATATGATCGAAACTGTAATCCTCTTCTCTTGATTGCTGCTACAATAATTGCACAATTTTTGCACTGCTACTACATTTGCACAACTATTGAACATTGCTGTACATATCACTGATCACATTTTTTCACTGACTGTGTCTGCGCAAATTAATATTGCAAAGTTAGCACTGAAAGTATTTCATAGACTGTAGTTCTCCACTGTTACAATATCTGCACATACTAGATCTGACTTGGATGTTCGCTCAGACTTCATAAAAGATACTGTTTTATTTCATAGACTGTATAGATTTTTTAATATTAAAACTGTTACTGACCTCATGCACATTCAGACAACTCCAAGACCATAATTGTAGCCTGAATACTGCATCCTAATAGTCTCTCTTTCTACTTCTAGTTTAAAGTTTACATTTTATATTCCACTTCTTGCTAAAAGTGTATATTCTTTATATTCTGTTTATATAATGTTTATTCTATGTGCCTTATTTGTTCTTTGTTCCTTTGCACTGTTAAAACTGGAGCCTCGACGTCTCGTCTCTCTATATACTTGTACATTATGTACCAGAGATGACAACGTTTACTTTGACTTTGACTTTGAAACCTGGAAAGGAACACCTCAGATTGGACGAAATTTTGGCGAAACAAAGTCACCCATACACGCCATAACAAAGTTTGTGTAATTCCTGCTCAAGTTGTCTTCTAAAATACTATATGATTAGTACGGAGGGGGAAGGTCATGGGTTTGATCCCCAGGTCAGCTGTGAGCTCTCCCTGTGTTCACGTGTATTTTCTCCGGGTGCTCTGGTTTCCTTCCACAGTCCAAAAGCATGCACGATAGGTTGATTGGTGACTCTAAATTTCGCTGGTGCAATGTCCTGATCCAGAACGTCACGTCCTGGTATGGAAATATCAGTGTACAGGACATTAAGGGACTACAGAGTGCGATTTGGGCAGCACTCCTTCGTGCCTGTTTGCTATAACACAGACTCTAGTAGACTCATGTAAACCTGTCACCAACCTGCTATTTTATACTTGCATACTTATACATGGATTTATGCTGATGTCACTTACCTGACTTTAAAGAATATTAAATTAGAGACCACATCACTTTATTTCTGATTCATTGGTTTTACAATTTGTGTCTGTGTAGAAGTCAGTGTTCTTTTATAACATTACCATGCTGATTTCAAACATTTTGGAATAAATTATCTTATCTTATGGAGTGAATGATCTTAATCTAATCTGGAAGTTACAAACTACACATATATTATTTTACAGTTATGTCTTTAAAAGAATATGGTCCACGGTGCCCTCATTTGTTAACATCTGTTTCCTCTAATCAGCAAATTGAATCAGGTGTATATGTGTTGGAATATAACACATGGAATAGCTGCTATTAAAACAGAATTGCAGTTATATATTAAAATATGGACTGCCTTCTTATCTTTCACAGATCTGCAACTGCAGTAACTCATAAAAGAATAGCAACCTGTACGTTTTACACTCACAGCCACATATTGTAAAGTCGGTGAACAGAAAAAAAGTGTTGTGATCTATCATTGTTTTCCAGAGCTGTATATATAGAATTGTGCTGGTTTTTTTTTTTTATGGTATTCAGAAAATGCAAAGAGAAGACAGCAGTCATAGCAGTAAAAGGAGGGTTGCTTTATTTATATATCACAGGGGTGCTGGCATTACCACCAGCATGGCTTCTATATACACCGTTACTCTGCAAGGCTTCATACATACTGAACTTCTTCATGGAACCAGAATTGCAGTGGCACTAGAAACACGCTCAAAACAATTTTTTTTTCTTTTTTTCATCATTTTGGTACAAAATGGTACAAACAACAATAGAAAATATTTGTGCTGTTGACAGTTTAGAAAAATGTCGTTTTTACTCCATAACTGTGCAATCAGTGATCTTTTTCGTTAGTTATTTCATATATTTCTCCTTCATTATTGTCAGTATAATACACTCCAGCAATTTTCCTGGAGAAAATTCATAAAGAAACAAACAAAAAAAAGCCCCAAAATAACAAAAACAACCATGCGAGTAACTTTAGGTATTAAAATCTTCAGTGTGATATTTGATATTCATTCTTGTCCTTTAGAGAAAGACGTGCAAAAATAAAAAGATAAACGAAACCACCTCAAATTTAGCCTATTCGGTCCAGCTCCACTTATTTACTACATTATATACATGCTATGGTCATTAGCATCAGGGCATATTCGACTAAACTACACTTTGTCTTCAGTATTGAGTCTTTTGAAGCTCCAATTACTATGCTGCACACACCAAGCCGTCCTGTAAGCAAACAGGATTCCCAAGGCCTGTCAAGTGCAAATATGTGATATGAATCAAGATACAAATTATGACCAAATCCGGCTGGTGTATGGTGCATCCAACATGTTACGCAAACTAATAAAGAATGTCAATGTTATTGAACGTTCAGTTTGCCAGTGAATGAAGGTTTAAGAAATAAATAGCGTTAACCAATACCAGGTGGTACGTCTGCGTGAGGCTTGACTGAAGTATGAGAATAACAGCTGAATGACGTGTATTTATTCATAAAGAAATGCGATTGGTGCACACTTTTCATTTCTTTTTGAACAACTGTCAAAAGTGAACACCCAAATAATCAAGTCGTACTTAGCACAAATAACTTCTAAAGAGTAAGGAAATTTTCACTCAAAGCGTGGCTGTGTGTGTGTAGCTGGAAACAGTGATAAAAACGTCACCTCCAAAAATACAAAGGTCTGCTATTGTCTTATATTCGTTTACTATGTATTGTAAAGAGAAATGAAAATAGAAATCGAGGAAATGCTTACACATAAATGACAAAAATGTATGTACATTTTCACCACCATAAGTAACATGTCAAAGTCAACGCACAGAGACTAATGGCTTGAATGTAGTAGTTTAAAACATGTAACTTAAGACAAGGCCACCTGTCGTTACAGCCAACCAGAGTGAGCTGTCTATGAATACCTTTTCACAGAATAGAAGATCTTTTTTTTTTGGATTACTTTACACCTATGATTTTTCCTCTGAAAACTGTATTTGTGTTACTGTCCCATCGTGGACTGTAGCTACCCTGACATCACACGTTTTGATGTTTTAGGACAGAGCTATTGAGCAATTGAATTCAACTTAAACACGAAGCACTCATAATAATCTGACATGACAGACTGATAACTTGTCACAATCCTTTAAATCAGTTACAGGAGCAAGATGGCAATGAGTTAGCCACAACCGAAACGTTTTCTGCAATTCATTGTATTGTTAAAATCCTTTTACAGCTGGATAATTACTGAAGACTCCTTTAAATGTATTTGCAACAGGGTGAACGATGTTTTATATATCCCAGTAACTGCTGTCCTCCTCTTACATTCACCAGTAAACCAGCATAGTATGGCAGATCTTGAATTTGAAAGATGAACAAGTAAACAATCTCTCACAAAGAGTCACCATTAGCACATAGTATAAACATGACTAAAAGGACTTGTTAGCGTTATCAGCCTGTGTGCATTGGAATTACTGTTGATAGCATTACTCCATTTGGTTATATATGTATGTATAAAGGAAGCTCCTGTAGGGTGCATCTTTATTTAAAGTGAGCAAGTTTTTATTATTTAAATCAGTTTTGGACAAGATGTACTCTGTAATTCAAAACATTTGCTGTTTTTGCCTGTAACCCGTTGGATGTTCTTTTAATCTACCGAATATACTGAGCCTATCAGTGAAAAAAAACCTGTACGTTTTAACCTAACACACATTTACCTTTATTTTTAATACTACACACATGCCATTCATTATGTACAGGGGCCACGTCTACTACAATATTCCTATTTACAGAGGTGGGAGGAAGTCATTGTTTTGCACAAGTCTTTCCACTCAAGTCTCGAGTCAAGTCCTAAGTCAAGACCAACCAGTCCCAAATCGAGTCCAAGTCCTCAAATTTGAGATTCAAGTCATAAAGCAGTTTTCACCAAATACAGTGTGATTTGTAAGATCCTTCGGTATCACGTTTGTGCATCAAGTGGTGCTCTCTCTCTCTCTCATGTCCTAAATCGTGGTGATTTTCTGCTAAAAATCTCATTTTAAATCTTTTTGGGGCTTGTAGATCTGGGAAAAACGACCTCCAACCATTATAATCGCATGATTATGGTTAATGAACATTTTTCCCCCTCATAGTTTACTGACAAGTTTTGTACTGTAAATATGTTCAACTATTTGATTTGAGTTGATATTAGATTTTTCCTAATGAATGAGAGAGAATTGTTTTTATTATTCTTTAAGGAAATTAACATAACAACCAAACTCTGAGCATCGCTTGAAATGAAACGTCTTATGAAAATAGACACTTTTTTTATTTAAATGTAATAACCAAGTTACAAGCTGCTCGACTTGTCTGGACTTGGAGGGAAAGTGATTCACAACAGAGTGATTCACCCAGTCTGTATGAATCCACGCATGAGTCCATGTTTCACGCACAAACCATACAACCAGTCAGGCACCTGCTTGTCCATACTCAAAATCTGCAAATGAACAGGCTTGTATACAAACATAGCAAAAACATAGCGATTGCTTATTATGTTTTTACGTGTGCTTGTGTTTCCATGCAGTGTGTTTCCACGAATTGTCAGCTCCACTGTAAGGAGTCAACTTCCAAGTCTTGTCGAGTCAAAAGGCACAAGTCCAAGTGAAGTCACGAGTCATTGATCAAGTCTAAGTCGAGTCAAAGTCTTTTTTGATTTGTTCAAGTCAAAAGTCATCACATTTGTGACTCGAGTCTGACTCGAGTCCACACCTCTGCCGTATTATGTAAGGGACTGCTTCTTTCCCTAAGCAGAAACCTGCACATACATTTGGGAACACTATCCTAGACATTTTGAGCTTGCTAAAAAGACATTTTTCATATTAGCTTTCAGAATTGTCGACACCTCTTTTCCAAATAATATCCACACACGCTTGTGAGATGTGTGAAATTGGGAGAGAATATACACACCTTGACTGTGCTGCTGTTTGTGGTCATTACCTACAACATAATTCTGTTATTTCATATTACAATTGTTGCGTCCTGTTGTCTGTACAAAAAAATCAGATGAAAAGAAATAAAATGAGAGCCACTAGGTCGATTACTACTAGGACATGGAAACCTTCTAGAGGTTGTCTTAGTTGTCTTGAATAACCTGTTTCTTTAAAGATCTGCATTTTTCAAACAAATTTGACATGTGACACAGCAAGTCAGACTCTGGAAAAGAGCAAGGCACACTGCCTTTAGGTCGTGACAGTGGCGTCTAGCAATCTAAAGCCAATACAAATAAGACTTAACCCAAAAGTAAAGACGCTACATGTTATGTGTAGTAATTACATTAGGTTTGTAAACATATTCTTCAGTGGGAATGGTCAGAGTATAGCCCTGTCTGCCATGTATATTTTTATGTCCGATATGGAACTCTCATCTGATCAAACGAATTAGGGACGGCCAAAAAGAAGCTACCCCAGATGAGTGTCAAGATGCCTTCCAGATTGTACAGCTTTCAAGCTCAGGAGTGTACACAAGCTGCCACAAGATGTTGCATACCTAGGTAGACCCACATGGACAGACGTGCACTCTACGTGCTCTACATTATGGTAGGGAAGTAGGTGCTGTGGTTTGACCTCATGACGTTTAAATGAGCTTTTACTTGCTACAATGAAGCGAATGAGAAAAGAAGAGAATATTTTAGCAAGTGGCTGGTCTTTGTCTAGCGGTGAGTGATGATATCAGGGCTAGGTGTGGACATAAGACCAGCCCTGAGACTGTGAAAAATCCAAGAACAATGCACCATTAAAGGCACTTCTTAAACAACAATAACAACAACATCAACAGTGCTTCTCTTCTCAGAATAATTCAAGTACAGTCAAAGGAAAATAATGGCTTCTTTAGATTTTTTTAAGAGTTGAGTGCTTACCTTTATAACTTTCTACCTCAAACAAACTGCAGCGCAGATTCCTTTTCTGCAGTGGCCTACATGCTAAAGTCTATCAAGGGGTAGGATGGAGAGCAAGCCCCCTCTCCTTGCTTGCAGACATTTACTTTCAACTGAAAATTAAGGAGTCAGAAAAGCTCCAAATTGAGAACTCAATAAAAAGAATATATATATATGATAGAGGGAGAGGAATGTCCACAAAGTCTTTATGCCTCTGTACATCTCTCTGTACAATTATTCTATGGAGCTGGGCTGCCAATTAGTAGTTGGTAGTGTAGGTGGTTTAGTGACAGTTCTGCCCTGTGATGTGAACGCTGCAGGTCAGCTGACACCGGCGGATGAACCTCCCCTTCTGTCCTAGTCGTCATTCCCACCACCGTACATGTCAGCGAGTTTCTTAAAGCGAGGACCCCAATCGTTGAGGTAGTCATAGTCTTGTTCTCCACTGCTGGAGGAATTGAGGGAACTAACAGACCCAGCTGTAGATCCACTACCCTCGTAATCAAACACCAACAAGGAGTCATAGGGCGGCGCTGTTGGGTCGTTATCCGCTGCTCGCAAACCCTGTGGAAAGGAACGAAAAGGTAAACCTCTAAATAAACACACACACACACACACGACACGAACAGCTATTCTGTTGGGGCAGGGGTGGTGGTCTAGTGGTTAGGTAAGTGACTGTTGGACCGAGAGGTTTGAATTCTACCTCTAGCACTACTGTGATTGGGTCCCTGCGCTAGACCCTTAACCCCAAGTTGCTCTAGCGAGACTGTCCCTGTAATTAGGGAACTGAAAGTCACTCCGGATAAGAGCGTCTTGCTAAATGCTGTTAATGTAAATGTAGAATGAGAAAATACAAGTATTAAGAAAGCTCTCAGGAGATGAGAATTCATTTCTGAGTTAGTGGTTAGTGTACTGTGTATTTAAGGATTAAGATTTAGTGTTAACATTCTAGTTATAACTCCTCACAATCAGATCCGATTCCAAAATCTCTAAGGCTACGTTCACACTGCCAGCCACATCGTTCAGTTCCGATTTTTTGCTCAGATCGGATTTGCCTATCTTGACGGTTCACATTCATAACTACAAGTGACCTGTATCTGACTGTAATGTGAACGCATCGGTCCTCCGAAACGTCACGCATGCGCACATTGATACGTTTTTACACGGGTCAACTGCGTCACCAACAACAAAAAACGTCATATCTTCGGGACGACTCATGGCATTAAAAATGGAGGCGTTAGTAGCTCACGCATGTGTCGCACTTTGCTCTGGAGGACGACAAACAGTGAATCAGCTGCACATGAGCAGGTCGAAAAGGAGAAAACAAGTCAATTTAACCCCCAACCTCTCCATCCTTCCACTGACAGTTATCACAGCTCTCCTCCATTTTCACCTTCCCGCGCTGCCGGTGCAGGTTGATGTCAGCGTATGCGTATAAGCAAAAAGCCACATGAATTCCGATCTGAGCGTTCACATTCAGGTTGCATGGCCGCGAATCGGATCCGTATTGTGTAAGTGACACAAAGCTGATTTGAAAAGATCAGATTTGCGTGTCCACACAGCCCTGAACAGATCAGATCTGTGTCACATTAAGGCAAAAACTCCGATTTGAGTCACTTCAGCATGGCCGTGTGAACGTAGCCAAACATGACAACACCAATCATAAAGATGGGGTTAATCATTTTAACAATGAGAACTAGAGTTTCTTGCTTGGTTTAATGTTCATATCTGGATGAATAATCATTTAAGAATCAAACTGAATCATGGTTGGTACTCTGTCTGCTAAAACACAGTTGAAGTTTGACTGTACCATGGTAACTTCAGTTGTACGTGGCCATATCCTGGGTGTTATATTTAAGAATCTTTTGACATTCTCACATTAAAATGTTTGCAGAATCTCTCATTATTTTTTCAAATAGTTAGAGCACTTTCGTCTTCACAAAGTTCTGGTTAAAAATTACATTCGCTGCACATATAATTTAAATCATTCAGTCAAGCACCTCATTAATGAAGTCTCCGATGTCACCAGGGTGGGGAACCACTGGTCGTAGTGGGTACTGTGATTCAGACACTACAGGACGCTCATCCACACGCCGCACACCCGTAGGCTTGCTCATGATGTGCTCCAGGGAGTCTGGTTGCTGCAGTTGGCTCAGGTCATAGTCCTGCAGATTATGCACAGTTACACTAAAGACGTACTTGAATTGCGCATGCCCATATCAACATAAACAATGCACCAGTGCGTTCATACTGGACCAGTTGCAGTACAGTTCGCCCTTGGAATTTGTTGCATTAACAGTCAATACATCCGAATCTGTGCATCTGCAAGGGCAACTTCAGATGATCTTTGGATGGTTTTTTTTTAGTTATGAGTTGTCATTGGCAACAGTGTTTAAGAAGCAAATAAATATGTTCAAGAATATTAAGAACATAAACTACAATAAACTCACAGTAGCACTGTCAAAAATTCCATTCATGCACTCCATCTGTTATGTTCAATTTGCACTGCTAAAGAAGCACTCTAATCCCAAATCTTCTGTGTGATACACTCCTGCGCAATACTTAATACATCCTGGATAAGTAGTGTAGTCGCTGGTGAATTTAAAGTACTGTAGCTGCTGATCTAGAGATGAACTGGTCGTGTTTTATTAACTTATTAACTTATTTATTTTGTTATCTCTAAGTTACCATGTCTGACAGGGGTTAATTCATGTCAGATGACCCTGGTGCTGTCCTTGTCCTAGTGCTACTGGACCTTGGTGTTACCCATGACACTGGTCGTCACACTACTCTCTAAGATTGTCTGTTTCCATTTAGACACAGCATAAAAACACATGGTTTGTGTCACCAGTCCTGATACATAAAATACTGATACACTGGCCATTTCACCAACTGTCCTAATGAAATAAAAACTTTGTCTTGCAATTTACTAAACTTCACTGTTGGTACACTTTTAGCCACTCTTTCATAAGCCACTAAAACGTAATTGGCTTTTGACTGTACCATGGTAACTTCAGTTGTACATGCCCGTAACCTCGCTGTTACATTTGACCATCATTTAACGTTTGCCACTCTAATTAAAATGACTGCACAGTCTCTATTATTCACTTCTGCACATTCACTGCTCTTAATGTCTCCAGGCACTTATAACTAGCGGAGTAGACTGCTGTAATGCCCACTACTTTAGATTATTGCAATGCTTTATTTACCGGCTTAGACAAAGGAGCTCTCTCACGTTTACAAACTATTCAAAATGCAGCAGCTAGAGTATTAACACGCTCAAGAAAGCGAGCCCACATTACGCCTATTTTATATTCTTTGCATTGGCTTCCGGTAGATTTTAGAATTCGTTATAAAATTCTCGTTCTTACATATAGAGCGCTAAATGGACAGGCTCCGGCTTATTTGGCCCAACTTTTACTTAAACACACACACTCTTCGGTCCCAGGCTCGTAATCGTTTGGCGGTTCCTCGCACAAGACTGAAAACCAGGGGGAACAGAGCATTTCAGTCTGTGCCGCCGAGGCTGTGGAACAGCAACTCCGTCCTGCTGATTCTGTAGAATCTTTTAAAAGACAGCTTTGTTTAACCTACAGATTGTTTTTAATTATTATTATTTCTGTTGTTACATATATTTTTATTATACTTTATTTGGTGATATTATTTTGTATTGTTTTATCTATAAGTATTAATTTTTTTTAATGATTACTATTATTATTATTTTTATGTACAGCACTTTGGGACTTCCCTGTCTGTGAAAGGCGCTTTATAAATAAACTTTACTTACTTACTTACTTTAGTGTACTCACTACTTCACTGCTAACTTCTCTCCCTTATCACACCTCCTCACATGCTCATATCACTCCTGGCTCAAAGAACATGCACTGGCTTCCTATGGACCAGTTATTCTCTGACCTATAAGGCCTCTGCTCTCTGCTCAGCTGATGCTCGAACCCTGTCTCAACCCTGGTCCAGACTAAGGGCCCTAAGTTATGGAGAGTAGCGCTCAGCAATATTCATCAGGCATGAGTTTTAGGTTCTTTTAACTTCACAACATACATTCAATGCTGCTTACACCTGATGTGTCATGATTGTTGTGATGTTTTACTTCCACTACGCATTCCATAATGACATTTCATCTAACGTCTAACGTGAGTTCTACTTTATCCAGTTCTTGAACTGTTTGCATATATAAACCGACCCCTAGCCGACATGAGTAAGCCAATATTACGAACTATGTACATTATGTCTGGATTTTAAACACAAATCACCTGGTCCTCCTCACCACCCCCCTCTTCGTCGTATTTGAGGATGTTGTCTCGGACATCGTCTTCTGGATCGATCAACAGCTGTTTGGTCTGTCTCTCCTTTTCTCTCTTCTTCATCCATACCACAAACAGCAGAACCATACCTGGAGAATTCAAACACAAAATAAAAGTGTCTACCAGACCATTCAGAGTTTCTGTCTTGCAGTTACAATACACTGATTTAAAACAACAACAACAACAACAACAACAACAACAACAATAATAATAATAATATGTAAACTTAACAGCATGTGCAAATCACTGGACTTTGCAACATCCATGCCGCCTCTGCCCCACGTGGAGTACTAGCCAGGCCTTCCTTTTCACCTTTCTCACACACAGTGGGTGCGTTTCCCAAAATCATAGATGCTAATGTATTGCTAACTACGTTAGCAGCAATGTTAGTCGCTAACGTACACTATGCTGACGTACGCTTTGCTAATGTACACTATGTTAGTTGCTAATGTACACTATGCTAATGTACACTATGCTAACGAACACTATGCCAGTGTACACTATGTTAGTTGCTAACCTACACTTTGCTAACGTACACTATGCTAACATACACTATGCTAATGTACACTGTTCTTTGCTAATGTACACTATGCTAATGAACACTATGCTAATGTACACTGTTAGTTGCTAACGTACACTGCTAACATACACTGTTAGTTGCTAATGTACACTATGCTAACATACACTATGCTAATGTACACTGTTCTTTGCTAACGAACACTATGCTAATGTACACTATGTTAGTTGCTAATGTACACTATGCTAACGTACACTATGCTAACGTACACTGTGTTACTTGCTAACGTACACTATGCTAACGTACACTGTGCTAGTTACTTACGTACACTGCGCTGGTTGCTAACGTACACTGCGCTGGTTGCTAACGTACACTGCACTGGTTGCTAACGTACACTGCGTTGGTTGCTTACGTACACTGTGCTAGTTGCTAACATAGTTAGCGACTATGTTTTTGTGAAACACACACTGGGTTGGGATTTTGCGCTAATGCCCATCACCTGAGTCTCGTTTGCTTTCCCTGTTGAGTTTCCCATTACGTTTGGTTGCACGTCACCCTTTTGTTTGATTCGCTCACGGGTTTCTGCTTGATTTCTGACACCTGGGTTTAGTCAGTTCGTCTTTGTCTGGTCACCGTCACTCTAACCCAAATGTTTCTGTTTTCTCAGCTCTAGAGTGTGTGCCACCGCCGCTTTGTTCCTGAGCTGCCACGGAGGCGCTGTTCTTGGAGGAATCCCGCTTGCCTGTTGGAAGTTTGGTTTCCGTTTCCCATGGTGTTTCGTTTGCAAGTACCAGAGTCTAGAGGGCCTGTTTACACGTATGCAGATATTTTCATAAATGCATATTTTTATACCTTTGGGCCTTTCATTTACTCGTATCCACAGAATCCTGCATTTTGAAAAATCTTCACGTTGGAGGACGTTTTTAAAAACGTGCTAGAGGTGGCTAAAACTCTCTTTATAAAAGGCCCGAATGTATTTAAAAATATGCCTTTATAAAAATAAGTGTAAACAGGCCCTAGGTTGGAAGGCGCGAGCTTACGACTGTGTGTGTGGGCTATTAGCGTTGTGTGTCCTTTCACTGTGAACATTAAAGAGTGTGAAGTTGAACATGAAGCCTGCATCTGCATCCTCTGCTTTGAAGGTTGCAAACCCCAACGTGACAGACCTTTGTTCCTCAATTCCACATTTATCCACAAAGCTATTTTTTCGTTGCTTTCATCACTCCATTCTGTCATTAGAATCCAGCCTCAGAAACCACAACTAACCAGCACCTCGGATTACAGCCCACATGAGTGTTTCACAGAGTTCAAGTTGTAGACTAATCTCAACCTCAATCATTCGACTGCATCAATCAGGCCTCTATAAGGTGCTCAAATTATAAATGATATTTAAATTCATGTCTCCAAAAATATCTAAATATTCAAATGATTTGAATCATTAGAAATATATAACAGTTAGATTTTTATGTATTTTCAATCTAATTTTAAAAAGATTTATTGTATCTTTTATACATATTTTAAAAGATTTATATGCATTTTTCTTTGTCTATTTTAAAACAAAATAACTTAATCAATTATCAAAAGACGTGAAAAACTATTAGATTTAACAGATCTGCAGAATAAATGTAATTTGTTGATCTGCAATATGTATTATTGTATATTATTATAAATAAAATTGCTTAAAAAATGAAAAATAGAGAAATATTAAACAATTTTGAATGCACTTATAACGAATAATTGCTGCAGCCTAATTGTTAAGCAGTAAGCAAGCTGTTAGAAATATGTGTAGAAAGGAACAAAGCTACTCACTCAGAAGTATAATGATGCAGATAAGGATGGCTATAATGGCTCCGGTGCCCAGTCCAGCAGCTGCCACAGCCCCTGCTGCAGTACAGTCTCCATGCTCATCACACGGGCACACCTTCACCTTGATGATAGAGCGGTTGGACAGCGGTGGGTTCCCAGAGTCCGACACAGAAATGGGCACTTCGTACACACCCGACTCTAGGAACTGGATCCTCAAACTTAGCCTCGCGTAGTCACCTGTAACAAAGCATGAAAGCTTATTACCGTCTTTTATTGTAGAGCAACTGATTCCGAATGATAAAATTACAGTTTTTCTTGGGTCATCAGATATTCCCAGGTTTTAGTTTCCACTGAATGCAACATTGCATTAAATTGTTCTGCGTTGGAAATGTTTTATTAATTTAGTATGTTAAAGTTTTGGACAAGATTTTAGTTTCTTGTTTCATTTTAATTTGTGGAGTGTTTTAAGTCTTATATAGATTTTTAAATGAACAATTAAAAAATACTGTCCAGAACACGTCTCTTATAGCTGGTTCTCTTATAGAATTGTAAGTGTAGCAGTTAATTTATTTGTAAAAGAGTTATGATAAGTTAGTTAAAGTTCAACATGTTTAGAATTACTTTAACTTATTTTAAAGTCCCGCATGGTACAATTCCCAAACCACTATTTTACCCACAGGTCTCTTCTGTTACGTTGCTTAGCTGAACCCCAATAATTGCACTGCAGCGTAATAAACTTACACAAATCTTTGTGTCACTATAATAATGGACTTACGTGTCATGTCTTTTATGAAGACTCATGTCCTTTAATACTTTAAAACACTTAACTACCTAACTTGCAGTTATCTCTTTATTAGCTAAAGTAGAATCCAAACCATTAGTATGAGGTGGCAGAACAGCAGCAACCAGCTTTACACTTTTCCTAAAGGTTCCTTACCATTGATGCGAGACACTGTCCAGTTCCGGCGAATAGCTGACGGGCTGAGGGGCAGTTCGAAGACGAAAGGACCCACGTTGGGGTCGGTGTCTGCGTCTGCTGCTGTGATATTGATGAAGTTTGCATTGGCTCTCTCACAGATTTGTGCCTCATGTGGAACCAGTGTTGGAGCATTATCATTCACATCTATCAGATATATCTGCAGCGTACCCGTGCTACTGGCAGGAGGAGAACCTGAGAGAGAGATAACAGTGACAATAAGCAAAAATGTATTATATTTCATCTCTATATATAAGGTAAAATACTCAAAACGATTTGTGCCTGAAGTAATCAGTATGCGCTATGACTGACACACAAAATATGCATTTTAGCAAAAGAGTAATGTGAACTGCAGTTTGAATTAAAATGAGCTCTGATCTTGTTACAATGTCTCTGATCCAGGGCCTGATGTTTCAAAGGAATTTACATCGTTATGTATGTCAGTGAAGACCATTTAAATTACATTTTAAAATACCAACGGGAATGCTGCAGTGCTATATTCTGTCAGCATAGTGCCACGGTCGGTGTGGTGTGGAAACAAAGGAAAGGTTAGGCACTGGTGCAGAACAGTGTAGTTTCATTACAATGGGCATGATGGTCAAAACAAACAGAAGACTCAACACCTGGGGTAAAGTCAACTGGTGAGTAACTGAACTTAAACACGACTATATATACACATCAACCAGTACACAAACAGAACTTAACTGAACACAGGTGCTGTAAGTCAAACGTAATCCACCAAAACCAAAACGGTCAATGGTGCCCTCCGGTGGCCACCATAACTAAAGCCGGAGGTGTGGATGTCACACATATGGGTAAAATAACTCCAGCTATTCCAGAACGAAGTCAAATAGTAACTAAAAGTTTGAGGGTTAGTATACATCACTCCGTAAGTATATTAAACAGACTGCATAGAACCACCCGGACTAGGATGTGGATTTTGTAGATTTTTTCCCAAGAGTATTTGTCACCCAAAACTTGAACCATAACTGATCATCTATATTAGTAAAGCTTTTATGATACATGCGCACTCATATAGTTAGTTATATGCACAGCTGAAATGTATATACGGGCAGCTTCTGTGTTATATTTTAGGAAGTGGAGTGGTGGAATCCTCAGCTAAATTAATCCAGGCTGGACTACCATAATTGAGCTCCTCTGCCAAATACAACACTGCAACCTCAGAGGGAACCTTTTTTTTTTAAACCCACCACCACCCCTGCTCTTCGGAGGACAACTTTATTTTTAATTACAAATTCCATTTGGGCACAATACCAAACGACACAACATTTAGAATATACATCCACAATCTGCTCCAAACGAAAATCCACAAAGGGGTGGGGTCATGAAAATAGAGAGAGGGAAAAAAGGGGAAGAGTAAGAGAAAAAAAAAAGATACAAAAAAAAACAAGAGGGAACTTTTCCTTGCCTGTGTCGTCCCAGGACTTAAATTATGAAAGCATTTCAACATTGGTAACATCATGGATGATTGGATAAAAGCTTTTCTTTATGTAATTCCCATTGTTACGTGTGCAAAGTTGCTACTGAAATTGTGTGATTATGAGGCAACATTACTGCAACAGTAATGAAGTTCTCTCGGATACCCCCAGACATTCCAGGTGGCCACAAGATGCGACCAATGTTGACTTTTGTTTACTTTGTTTCTACTTTTGTCAACAAACGAGAGAATGGAAAGAGAGTAGAGATCAAAGTCACTGTGAAAGACATTTTGTTACTTTGGCAGGCCAGACTGGGCACTGTAAACAAACCTATCAACTGGAAATGGCAACAGAAAGATTTTTGTGTGCTACAGGTCTAATGCTACGCCAAAACAGTGTTTACCTTGGTGGTTGCCCCTAGAACCAATGTGTTTGTTTCATTACTCTAACTCCTTCATATCTGCCATCTGGCAATTAATCACAGCATGAGTAGTAAAATGGGAACCAACATGTGATCTCACCGTTGTCTGCAGCAAGGAATGTAGCTTCATAAATATTCTTTTTCACATATATTGACTCCCGGTCCAGAACAGCAGACGTGATGACCTGGCCATTAGTAGCATTGATGGTCAGCCAGTTAGCAGGGTCTGCAAGTTTAGCATACCTGGAGAGAGAAAAGATATTGAAGTAGACTGAGACAGGTCAGAGTACTAGCCTTCAAAAAGTAACTGGAGTCCATTTACTAATGATGTGGAGATGATTTGCTGATTATAATCTTGGCCAATTTAGTTTCACAGAATAATGCCAAGCTTTTGTGACTGTTTAGTTTTCTGTGATTTATTAATAATGATATTGCCTCATCATTATTGTCTTTAAATGAAGGAACTGAACATAGAATAATCAGGTTTCTGTATGTTTCTATATATATAGCTGTATGTGCTCATTGTGTGCTGTAGTATTGTGTATATTTTAAACACTGAATAGGTGATATAAACCCACCACAAATTTTCCTCCACTTTGTATGAACAGTCTGAATTTAGCTTCAGCAATGACTGCTGCCACTTAATAATTTTGCACAGGCTGGTTTTCACAGCCACCAGATGGCGCCAATACGCAAGAACTGCATGCATAAGAAGAGGAACCAGAATTTAGAGCTAACTTTAAAGAATTTTTTAAAATATCTTTTTTTAAGTGTTTTATATTTTATAGCCTGTGTGTGTGTGTGTCTGTCCGTGTATGTGTGTGTGTGTATATAGCTGTTATATAAAGTCTGTTCAAACTGTAGAACCTGGAGTCTCGCCGCCTCGTCTCTCTATGTGCGTCTCAGGGACTATTTATGAATCCATTTCTATTGTTAGCAATTCATGTTTAATAATAAACGTCACAAAACCCCCGAATCCTGTGACACAACAAGAAACCAACTGAACCTGGAAAAAGTTTGCGTCTTCTCCTGCACCCAACCTACAGAATTGCTAACCCTTACCGAACGCTCTGCTGCATAAAGGTGTCCGGATCCTTGGCTGCAAATGTAGTGATGATTGTCCCAGCAGGCACCCCCTCCTCAAAGCGCACCATTTTGGGATTATCTGGGAAAACAGGGGCTTCATTGACGTCTTTAACTGAGATGGTGACTCCTGCTGTATACTGCAGAGAAGACTGGATGCCATCTGCCAGGGGAGCCTGGTTCGACACCACCACCGTCAGCATGAAGGCTCGGTTCATCTCAAAATCAACCGGCTAGAGAGAGAGAGAATGTATGTGTATGATTATTGAAAAGAGTTGTTGCTTGATTGTTTTTCTATGTATGTGAGTGTCATTGTGAACATACCACAGCACAACACACTAAACGTTACACTACCCACTGCCCGTGTGTATGTGTACCTGTACATGTGTTGTGCTTGTTGTGGTGCCCCTATAGGATATGTTTAGTGATGGGTCACCAATATCAATATAAAGTGCCTTTGAGACAATAGAATTTCTACAAGAAAATATTGCAGCAATATAATCAGTACTTGAATGTCTTTGTCCACCCTGTCGTGTATCATGTCCACCCTATCATGGAAGAATTGATGACAGGGTGGACATTTCTAGATATTTTTTTTCTTCTTGCTTTGGTTAGATTTTTGTCTTTCATTTTGTTATTGTGTGTTTATTTTTCCGGTGCATTTCATTTACGCAACCGTCTCCTGATTTTCCAACAATGAATTTTGTCTCACTCCCTGTTGAGCCCCTCTAAATTTGGATCTTGTGTCTCCAAGCTTGATACCATGGTCTGTTTGCACCTTGTGTGTGGGTGTGCGTGTGTTTGTCAAGATTACAGAGAAATGAAACTACAGCTCTATATCTACGTATATCAGTAAAGCCGTGGTGATCCTCCGCCTGTACCTTAACCACAGTGACCATGCCATCATTGGTCTCAGGGTTGGTGCGGATGGTGAAGTGTCTGCCGTTGTCTCCGCTCACAATTCTGTAGACTGCGTTCCAGTTTGGGGTCCGAGGCTCGTCCTTATCAATGACTGTCAGATTAGCCACCACCACATTTACACTGTTCTCCAGCACCTCTCCAGAAAACTGATCAGAGAGAGAGAGAGAAAACACAATACGATTTTGTGAAAATGTAAATATGTTTTAAGCAATTTTATTCAAATACTGACATAAACACTAACAAGTGTATAAATATGTATCTTTGGATTAAACCTAAACAGCAAATCAATGGTATAAACTAAATCCTGGTTATGATTTTTATTTTCTGAAACAGAAAGATAAGAGATTTTTAAAAAAGCATGAAACATGATAAAAAAAATGATGAGAGAGCAATGGACAATCATGTGAAAGTAATGTGGCATGTGAAGTTAAACTGAGACCAAGTCCTGACCGTGACCTGAGTGTGTCGAGACCGAGACAAGACCAAAACTCTGAGGTAAAGTCTGAAAGCCAAGAACTATGTTCAGATCCTACATCTTGCATTACCACCATTGGATCTATGAGCAAGATCTATGATCTATGAGCAGATGCTAATGAAAATGTTTGTAGTGGCGGTAATTCTAGTTGTTTTAGGCAGACTGTCCTTATAATCAGGAAATCTTTAGTCTTAATACCAAGACTAAAGATTGTTTTAAAGTCAGAACTTAAACTCTCCTTTTCTAGCCAGACTTTTAGACAGTAACATTTTTGTAGGTAAAGTGATGATCGTGTTTGATGATCATTCGAGTTTGGTGTCAAAAGGAGGTATTGGAGATGTCATTTCTCCATCCAAGTGATCACTGAGATTTCTTGATGGAGTGGTGTGATGCCGAAATCTCTGGAAGCCCTAGACCTTGCTTAGACCTGCTCAAGCTAAGTGATGATTTATATACGCAGCTTGTTGCTGTGCATCATACATGCACTTACTGTAAAACACTATTATTTGTGTTTGCTGAGCTGGACCCAGACATCCTACGTGTAAAAGATCTGAACATCATTACAATTGTAGGGGTGACACCTCAATATCCCAGCCACTATGCCCTTTGCTTAACTGAGCTGCTAATCACCTTCTCTTTATAACGTGCTGATTCTCACTCCTGTCCCTTCACTGCCCTAACTAGTGTGTGCTGAATGTTCTGGTGCACATTGGTGGTGGTTGAAGGAGTTCCATCCTGACTTTGATGGCATTTCTTTCTTTCTTCTAAGTCTTCCTTAAATATAAAGCATTCCGTATCTGAATTTTGTGTTTAGATAAATTTTTTGAGCTTAATGACAGAATAAAATGGGAGCTGTAACTCACCGTGCTCTGCGTTAGTTCAGGAGGGTTGTCATTGACATCAGAGATGGCGATGATGGCAGTGGCAGTGCTGGACAAACCAAAATTTAAATTCCCCTCCATATCTGTAGCCTCCACAATGACAGTGTACTGAGCGACTCTCTGAAAATTCACACACACACACACACACAGGGACAAAAGAAAGATGACAGAAGGTTAAATATCAGTAACAAGCAACAGCTTGAGGTAAATAAGCACTGTAAAAAATATACGTATCTGAGAATTGGACTGTCTTTTACAGGAATAATACAATTACAACGCAAATGAATGGCAATGGAAATGAATCAAGAATGGTGCAGGAATCTTGAGTTTATACTTAACACATCGCTACAAAAAGAAAAGGTAGCATTTTGATTCGTTATAATTTTGAGCGATCATATAGCCAATAGCTTGATCTTGGGCGACACAATGGTGCGGTAGCCTCACAGCAAGAAGGTTCTGAGTTCCCAGGTCGGCTGTGGGGAGAAATCCCCAGGGGCACTGGACACCAAATTTTATTTTAAAAAGCAAACAAAACTTAAATTAAGTTGTGTGCACATACCGTGATGAACTTTGATGAAACACAAGCAGCAAATTTCTTAATGTACATTTTGTAACCTTGATTAAACAATCTTGTAGTTTTGTAAACAATTAATCACAAAAATTAAAAACTCCTATTGCTCAAGGGACTCTTCTGATGGAGGACGAGTCAAAATTAGAAAAAAAGTGTTGAACAAACGATAAATCATTACTACCCACAGTCTTATTTGCCACAGACCAATCTGTAGTTAAAAAATATATAACATGCCATATGTCTGTTCAACTGCAACAGATCCCTCACCACTACAAACAGACTGTATTTTTGATGGAACAGAACAAATCACACGCCTCTGGCCAATATACTACTCGTATCCTACTCGTAAGAAGTCACTACAAAACAACATGGTTGATTGCAGACAGATATGATGATGAATCTAACAGATCACTTTTGTTTCACTGAAAAATAATTGTTCCCGTTGTTATACAGTTAGCAAATGGTAAGTGTATTAGAGTTTTCTCATTCTTTAAGAGGAATAGAAATGGGTTGACGACCCCAAAACAGAGCCTTTTTTTGGGGGGGAGTCATCAACGTGGCATGGGATCTGCTTCTGTTTGCCATAACAATTGTTTCATGAATTATCCATACCTTCACGTCTTCTATAATCTCTGTTGTTTATACTCCACAATGTGTGGTTAAAGGTACAGTTCTGTCTATCCACTAATTTTTCCAGCAAATCACAGCCCAATAAGAGCTGTGCAAATGCTGACTTGCTCCTGTCCTTCTTGGAATGTTGTTTTTGAAGCAGGAAAACTGGACAAGCAGATGGTATTTGACTGCATCTCTAATTGCGTCTCAGCTTGCAGCTCTTGTGCGGTATTTTCAGGGTGCAATGCACAGTAACCTCCCACAATGGTTTCGATAAAGGACAACCTGTCTTAGACACAGAAGGCTCAGTTACGCACATGGAAAGCAAAGGAGAGACTGACCGGTCCTACATGAAGAGCTAGTGTAGCCCATACTGTTCAAACCCATAATGTCGGTTATGATGGAATGGTGTCAAATCACCTGTGTCTCTGCTGACCCCCGTCTCCCTGTCTTTTGGTGCAAGTGATACTGCCTTCTACAATATTGGGTAGGCGGTTTGTAATGTTGTGACTGTGATTGAAAGGCTTACCTCTCTGTCAAGTCCAGCTGCGACAGTGACAATGTCTCCAGTCTCCCTATTGATGGTGAACATATTGGGGATTGGGCTGTGTGGGGTCTGCTGCAGGATTCGATAATACACCATCCCATTGGACGTGGTGATGTCATCTGCATCATGTGCCGTTACGGTCATTACTGTGGTACCTGTGAAAAATTGCTGGGTGTTAAAAAACTGAGGTGTTGGCGGCCTACTGGTAGGACACTCACCTTTGGAACAAGAGACCCTTAACCCGAAAGTTTCTCTCATGGAAACTAACCAGAAATTAGGAAAATGGAAGTCGCTCTGGAATTCTGCTAAATGCCATAAATGTATATGTGATGTGTATATTTAATCCTGCGTCTTATCTTTGTCTAGTGTCTCCTGTCCTTCGTGCGAGTATATTTTTTGTATTTGTTTATGGCTTGTCTGTTGCTTCGTTTCTGTTTGTTTATACAGTAATTGAAGTTTCACTTAAACCTTGCACCCCTTTCCATTATTCCTCCATATGCTGGAGCAAAATACATTTGGGGCAGTTGGTAGCGTAAGTCATGGACCTGTAAAGGTACTGCAAGGTACTGTCCCCAAGCACTTCTCTCTGGGTGCTGCAGGTCAGCTGCCCACTGCTCCTTCACAGATGGGTCAAATGCAGGGGTAGCATTTCGTCGCGGTGCACTGTGTGCTGTGCTGTATTCACAATGACAAATAAACACTCACTCGCTTCCACTTTTACCCACGCCCCTTTCTTATATCCCTATAGCGGCTGGTTGAAAGCTGCTTCTACGCCTCAGATAATGATTTTTACTACAGGGATACCATCATCCAGCCAAACTTTACGTTGCCCCCTTTTCCTTCATGTCATTTCACATCTTTAAACTGCGTAACCCAATAACCACACGTACGAGTTACCTCCAGCTCCATTTCAAATTACATTCATGCTCAAAGCTTGGCTACAGTGTTGGCTGCAGAGAGAACGGATCAAGCGGAATATCACAAAAGGCATAATGAAAGTAATGAGCTTAATGCTGGTGAAAAAAGGATGGAGAGATATGTGACGGAGAAAAAGTGAAGCTATCACAGTAAGAAAGGAAGTGATTGTTTGAGCACTATTACTGGTTGTGCCACAGCCTTTGTTTGTGAGTCTCTGTGTTAATTTTATTACAGTGGGATTCAGAGCTTGAGTAATGCAATGCCTCAAGGGATTACGTCGCTGCTCTTTTAAACAACTCTTTAATTTGGAAAGTAATTTGGCTTTGTAATTGGCTTTTCACATAAAGCAGTGATGCTCAACATGCAAAGCTCTAGCTGTAATGTCCAAGCCTGAGTTCACAGTTACCCACACATACAGGCTTAAATGCTAAAGGCTGAGACAAAAAACTTTCCTAACATAAGTGTATATGTGTGTGTGTTTGAGTGGATGGAATAGCAATGTACTATGGGTAAATGTTTTAGAAAATGTCCCCTTCACAAGAGCAAAATTCTTGGAATACCTGAGAGAAATATCATTGAAATGTCCAGGTATTAGGACAGCGTTTGAGCAACTTCCATTTGCTAATAACAGGGACTGTCTCCCTGAATATATATATATACAATTAATCACAGAAAAAATAATGTGTTTGATGTGGCCCAGTCTGTCACAACTGCATCACCTCTCCCTCATCTCCCTCATCCCGGTCATCGTAATTCTAACCAGGGTTTGCTTTTCACTTTTTTCACTCATTAGAATCTGTTAGGTCCTGTCTACCGTGGGACTATTTTAGGTGTGTTTCCCAGCATGTGTTTTCGTTGAACTGGTGACATGAGATTAAGCTGGTTTTCTTTTGTGCAAGTCTGAAATGAGCTGAGCGTTCCAGGCTAGCACAGCCCTGATATTAGCGTTGGCGGCCAGCGTCATCAAGTCACACTTGACCAAGCATTCAGACACAAACCGAGCAAGTTTAGCTGTGACCGACTAACTAACTCCCTTGAAAAATGGATTGTTTCGGTGATAGAGGACAAAGGGTAAGCACAAGCTTTACAGAAAGCATCTTCTGACATAACCACCATCCAGAAGCACAACTATGACCAAAATCCAGCAGTTTTCCGACACAGAAAAGAGAACAAAAGAGCTTAGGGCACCCAAATGACTACCACTGGCCCTAGGTAGCGCTTAGGCAAAGTATGGGCTAGCAGTCCATGTCCGCAATGTCAAGGTTTTTCACAGTGAGCAAACACAACATGAAGCACATAGTTTGCAATACTTATGCGTCTACTTATGCAATACTTACTACTTATGCGTCTTATGTCTTATGTGGAAGAAGCAAAGTAAGAAACTATACAAATGACAAATATACAGAGTACATGAAAGTTGCTGTAGTACCTGAAATGAGACTCCTGCACCACAACGCACAAAACCAAAATCTGCCTGCTTTCGCACTCAACTCTGCCTTCAGGCTCGCGCTCAACTCCACTTTTAAGCTCATATAATTCATGTAATATATTTCAACAAAGCATACAAAAGATTTATGCATGTATTAAATAAATTTCTCATTCAGAAATATGAATATGAAAGTGCCCTTTCATCCTCATTTCACCACATTCACGTACCATGTTACAATGACAATATTAAAGTTAATATTAGGTATTATATTTAATAAATATTCATCTTCCCCCAAAACCCCTTTGAAGGCTTTTCCTATAATATTCAAATTAAATAATCGAAATTTACAATGACTCGGCTGTTTGTAGTTAATGTTGTCCTAGTATCCCAGTATCCTAGTCCAACTGTACCCGTTAATGTTCCCTAAATCTTTTAATTTTGCAGGGATCACGCCTTTAAGATGTTTTATTTGACATGTTAATTTTATTCAGATGTAAAAATAATGTATAATGCGCTTATTTTAACGTCTTGCACTTTCAAAGTGGATCCTAAATTATCTGTATTTGCTGCTTACTTTGCTGGCAACTATCGAGAGGCTTTGTGATTTGCCTTTGTGACTGTGCGAGCCTTTTTTTTGATGACGTGTGCCCTCTTTTTGATAATTATCTCAAAGTCAGTGGTTAACACATTTACCACCAGATTAACCTGCACGATGCTTAGCTGAAACAAGTGAGAACCTGCCACCACATCAAACTAGTGGCTGAATCGCGCGTTGGAGCCAAGCATTGAGTTTGAAATGCAATTTACATAGCAAATGCCTATAAACAGATTTTCCTAAAGATCACATGGCAGAAACGAGAACAGCACATTCCTTATTCCCTCACTTTTATTCCACCGTTCATTTTTAACCCACCTGGTTTGGATCCTTCCAGAACCGATCCATTGTAGACTTGGTTCTTAAACTCAGGTCTGTTGTCATTCATGTCAATGACAAAGATGTAAAGATCCACTGGCTGCTCCACCTGGTTGCCATTCATGTCTACTGCATGAGCCCGAAGCTGTCCAAAAGAAAGAAAGAAACAAACGAGCATTATTAGCCACCTATACAACAATTAAAAATGAAAACTACATATCAGTGTTTGAACATCTGAGCCATTTACTGTTCATGTTAGTAGAAATGCCCCAAAATCTACTCAAAAACAGATGAGACGTTATTTTAGCCTATGCATGAATTAAGACACTTTACAGCCATTGAGAATACACAAATCATAATAAAGATATTATTTAATAACAAAATAATAAATTACAAGTTATACAAGTAACTATAATAATAATAATAATAATAAAAGTTAGTTTTCCAAGTTATCCCTCATCATCTTGATCTGCGGATATAGGTGTATATGAAGTTATTTCAAAAAAGGGGATTTTTGTAGTTATGCTGAATGTCATGGGGAGAAGATTTTTCCAAGTTCAAAACGATAAATATTTGATTAAATATCAAGTGTGTGGTGCAAACCAGCTTGGCACAAATGCATTTGGCATGGTCATGTGGCATGTGCCACCAACGAATCTGTCCTTTGTGTAAGGCCACGTTTACACATAGCCAGGTATTTTCCGAGACGGCTATTTCCCCCTCTCCGTTTCAATAATGTCCATGTTCATACCAGATCTTTTTCCAACAGGCATTCATTTACACGAAACCGCATAAATACGCTGTCAAGAGCTATTACGAGCATGCCAAACCTAGAGTTGGCAGTGTTACAAGAAACATAAAGTCACGTTAGCCAATCAGAATCATGACAAAAAACAACAACGAATGACACGACTTCTTTGGTGGGAGGGAAAGTAGTTCAAAAACTGATGACCTACAAGCAGTCCTTCTCCTCTGCTCATCATAGAGCAGGTGCGTTTGCAAATGCAAACAAACCAAAAGCATTTGCAGAAATGTAAAAATGAGTGCTAGCTTTGCAGCATGCATAACAATCAGCCAAACCAACTGTATACAAATGCCGCGCACCTGACGCTAATGAATATTCCCTCACACATTATTTCCCGCGCAAATATTTCCCTCGTGTAAATCTCTCGCGTAAATCTCTGTTTTCCTCAGTCTACATGCAGACGTAAAAACTGAGTGTTCCCAAATCTCCACTTTGGCCGGAGGATTCAGAAATAATCATTTCCAGTGAATTAAACCTCCTTTTTCGTGTAAATAGAAGGCAAAAACGTGCAGATATATAATGGTTTTCCCAGATACCCGGCTATGCGTAAATGGGGTCTACGAGGGAGCCACAAGTCATCTGGTAATTATATTAATTGGAGTGTGGAGACCCTGGAGAGGTGGAGATATGCTCTTGAGAGGAGAGGAATGAGGGTCACTAGGACAAAGACAGAATACATGTGCGTGAGTGAGAGGAAGGACAGTGGAACGGTGAGGATGCAGGGAGGCGAGTTTGCAAAAGTGAAGGAGTTCAAATACTTGGGGCCAACAGTCCAGAGTAATGGAGAGTGCAGAAGAGAGGGGAAGAAGAGAGCGCAGGCAGAGGGCGGCAGGAGTGATCTGTGACAGACGGGTAACAGCAAGAGTGAAAGGGAAAGTTTACGAGACGGTGGTGAGACCAGCTATGAACTGAGGTGGTTTGGACATGTGCAGAGGAGAGATGTTGACTATATTGGAAAAGGGATGTTGAGGATGGAGCTGCCAGGTAGGAGGAAAAGAGGAAGGCCTAAAAGGACAATTATGGATGTGGTGAGAGAGGACATGAGGGTGGCTGGTCTGAAAGAGGAAAATGTGGAGGACAAGGAGAAGTGGACACGGTTGATCCGCTGTGGGGACCCCTAACGGAAGAAACTAAACCCACTGAAATGCAGAAAGGAAGAGGCAGATTTAAATATAGATAAACTGATATAGTGAGGTTTGGTCTGAGATTTTAGGAATGCCACATCCAAGTAATTGGTAAAATGTACATATAAATATACCTGATGTTGCAAAGGTTTGAAAAGTAGAACATGGTTCATTCACACCCACACGCACACCACATCCCCTTTCTCTTGTCTTTGACTGCCGCTAAGACTGCATCAGAAGGTCTCCCAAAGGTTAATTTGACTTTACTTTTACTACACTTTGATGCCCAGAGCAGGAAAATATCAGCTGTGTGCTGAAGCTAAAGCTTCTTTTAGCATTGCACACATGGAGTGATTTTAGTCAATAATGCTACCGTCACATGTTGGAAATTCATTTTTTTGAAGAGATGGCAAGATGAAGAGGAAAAATTAAGTCATCTACCATCCTCTACATCAAAACATGGAAGTGTAGCAAGACCATTTTTAAAAGCTAAGTTGTCGGATGAGGGATGAGGTAGAATGATTCTGTTTCTTTGTGAATAAACCAAAAAATAAAACAGACAAAAATGACCACAATGAAACATGGACACAACTTTAACACACAAAGACACTAACGATGCAACATAGATTTTTTTCGGCAGGAAATGTACACTATCCAGCAGTCATTAGCGCAAACAGACTAAGACCAAGACCAATAAACAGTGGCGAAGAAATCTGTGAAAGACAACACATGAGGGGCCACTGGTAGCCAGGACAACAATAAGGGCCTCAATGTAACAAAGATGAAAAACTGCTTTTACAAGAATTTTTGAATGATGGTGAAGCGACTGGTATTGACTGAATAAGCAGACATTTAGACAACGAGGGATGCTATATGCTTGGCTACTCTCTGCTGAGTTCCTGAATCAATGCCATCTGTCACACTTTCTCCAAAACAGAAAGAGAAAGAATAAATGAAAACAAATAGAATAAACAGAAGCTGAACTGGCTGTACATTAAAAATAAAAATAAATGGATTCACATATGAAAGATGAGATCATGGATGAAAAAAATAAGCTATACGCACTCACTTATATCTGTAGTTTATATTTGGGGCAGTTGTTCGCATAACGGTAAGGGAGTTGGCCCTGTGATCAGAGGGTCGCTAGTTCAGGTTCCAAGTTTAGAGTCTAAGGTTGCAAGATTAAGATATAGTGTTCCAAGTCCATGACCTACTGTTGCAAATTTAGAATCTAAGGTTTTGAGTTTACAATCTAAGTACAATCAAATTCAAGTCAAGGTACTCATGAGAGGATACCGTCTGAGCACTGCTCCCCGGGCACTGCCAAAAAAAAGCCGCCCACTGCTCCGTCAAGGAGGGATCCAATGCAAGAGATTTTCGTGTGGTGCACTGCATTTTGGCGCATGCCGTGCTGTGGTGTGTTCTGGCGACAAATAATCACTCGGATTAAACTCAAATAATTAAAAGCCTGACTACCTTTTTTAGAATCCATGATTTTGGTTGCCTTTTTTGTCTGTTTTTTGTACCAGTTCGCAATGGCTGGAGACCCGATGTCTTCTGGATGGTCTCATTAAAGTGACATTGTTTATTTATTCTGAATGTCAGTTCATACATTAATTAGCATGTGATGTGTTCTCCCTGTCTCTTCCTGCATTCTCTTTGATGTTTGAGAATACAGTAGTGTGAGCACAGTTTAGTACGAGTATGTGTAAGCCACTATGCGTTAGTAGAAACAACACAGCGGCACCTCCGTAACAATGACATCGGCTCAGTAAACAGACAGCGTGGGTGCATCACACTCTGCTCTACGTAGCACCATGAACAGACAAAACTGCCGTTTCATTAGACAAGACAGCTCCCGAAAAATATACTCCTCTGACTGTCAACTTTGTGCTATGCTTGTGCTCTCCTAATTGACAATTGGAGCCTTCATTTTTCAGGGGTAGTGCCATCGTCTGCTAGAGATCTCTGTTCAGTTAAAAGTTAAAAGCATCAAAACGCAAAATGGATAACAAGGAATAAACATACTCTACTAATGCCCCCGTGGATACAGCAAAATAATGCGCGAGTGAGAGAAAAATTCTCCAAAAGTAATGTATCAGCACCTCTTTGCCTCTGCTGAGGAATAGAGCTAATAGTACCTCAATATGCTATGCTATTTAGAATAAAATAGATCATACAATACATATTGTAATCCGTATCCATCATGATCTGGCCAGTGATTCCTTGCCAAAAGAGTCACCTAGTGACACCAGTAACATCTCTGCCCAAACCTCTTAAATATCCTCCCCCATTTCCCAGCAGCCCACCAGCTAGAGCCCACCAGTTCACCCTACTGGTCAAACAGATCACGACAGAGAATACCCGTCTCCCGACCTGGACACCACTCTCAGCCACGTGGACAAGAAGCAGGTTAACTATGGCCAGAGATGGCTGTTCATTGACAACAGCTCTGCAATCAATACAACAGTGCCCCGTGGACTGTTCACAAAGCTGAGGGATCTACGTCTCAACAACCATGTGTGTGGGGGTTGGGGTTTTCTCACAGACAGATCTCAGGTGGTGAGGGTGGGAAGGTGTGTCTCCGGCAGCAACACCATCAACACAGGAGCTCCATAAGGGTGTGTCCATTCTCCACTGTTGTACTCCCTCTACACTGCAGACTGTGTGGCCACTCATGGCTCCAACACCATCGTTAAGTTTGCAGACGACATTAATCTGACAACGTTGAGACGGCCTACATGGACCAGGTGGAGAACGTGGCACTGCCTAGCTGAACATCATACTTTTGACACGTTAAAATATCTTGAATCTTGAATAGTACTCGTAGTCCTGCTCTTGGCTCTCCACACCCTCTATGCTCTGTATGTCCATCTAAACCTCTCTGCCTCCTGTGGTCCCATTCGGCAACAAGTGCTTTGTAAAATATACCCAGGCTAACTGTTGAGGTAGAGAGATAGGTACATACTACGGTGCAGCCTGTAGCTATTAATAACAGAATAACTGTCAATTTCAACACAACTTTTCAATTAGTGTTGGTTTTGAACAGTACGATAGCTCTAAATTTGTAACATGTACTTGCAGAAATTTATCACAAATAGAAGTGTTAATAGTGAAGATTTTGGCTACTTAGGAATAAGTAAAGAATATTGGAACAGGAGAAGTGCTTTAATTTTAAAAAATTGATACTGACAATCAAGAGCAACATTTAACTAACACAGTTTGTATATTATTATTATTATTATTATTATTATTATTATTATTATTATTATTATTATTATTATTATTATCAGTAGTTGTAGTAGTTGTAAAAAAGTACCCGCAAGCAGCAACGAGAGGGGTTCAGGCAAAAGTCGCAAAAAGCATCACAAAAGGGTCAGCACTGATCATCAGCAGTGTCTGTGTATGTATATGTCATAGACACACACACACTGCTGATGATTCTGACATAGGATAAAACCATGTAAGTACATTAATCATATCATGACAGAATTAAAATGCATTTCTCTTAGACTCTTAAGATAAGTATCAAAGAAAGGGGTCAGTGAATCAAACTACATAAATTTATGTAGCATTTGTAATGCTCCCTTTACGCTTTTCATTAAATGCTAAGCTGCACACCATCCCTACTTACTGACCAAGTTTCAGCTTTGTGTGACTTACGGTTTAGGCTGCATTAACTTAGCACCTCATTTTTTGTTCAAATAGCGGCATCGCATAATTAGTGCCTCAGTGAATCAGACTGTATTAGTTTATGTAGCTCTTTAGAGCCACTAGAGGTCAAAACGTGTTTCCTTTGCTGTAGCGCCAATTATAAGCCAATCGCTATGCTTTTCGGCCTATGCCGAGATGCACACCATTCTGTGACTTACAGTTCAAGCGGCACAATCTGGATCAATGCCTAGGACAAATAGTTTTATAGTGTGATAAAGATCTCCAAAAGTCCTCTACAACTGACACAATATGAATTCATGTTAGCTTTGAATAAAAAACCTTTTGAAGAAAAAACACTTACATGATATGAAGAACGCTCCTCCCTGTCCAGAGGTTTAGTTACGTACATCTTCCCCTTCTCTGGGTCAATGCTGAACACCTCATTGGGAGGCTGGTCTGCTCCAACTCCCGTTATGCTATACCTGATGTTGATGGACCGGTCTTTATCTGAGCGAATCTGCAAAAAAAAAAGAAAATTACAATGAATTTTGCTGATCTCTAATTAATGCATGCCACATTATTGGTTCTATGATATACAAATACTTACAAATATATAAAATCATTGTTTTCATTCAGTTATTCATTATCCAAACTGCTTAAAGCAAGGACCGGAACTACAGGCGTGAGGCAGGAACCAGCGTTATCCATCTTAACAATTTTGGAATTAACAGAAAGTTTGTGACATCCACAGTTTGTGATATTATTACTGATGTGCATAAACAGAAAGGCCAATAAACAATGGGCATCATTCATCAATATTTTCTTAAATTAGTCTTTCAGAAAGATAAGATCATGTAGATCAACTTTTGGACAGTGGGAGGGAACTGGAGCACCTGGAGAAAACCCATGCGAACACAGAAAGACCCCATGGCTGACCCCGGGATTGAACTCAGGACCTTCTTGCTGTTATTTCTGTTTGTAGTCTCTGACTGCTGGAGTAACTGATGAATGATTTGACTGTATATCCTCCCGCTGCAGCCACCCCCCATCCCACACCCCACACACACACACATAAATAGTTTATGGTTCTCCATTAATCAGTCAAATAAATGATACATTGTACCTTTAGACTGCTTAAGGGACAACCTGACAGGGAGAGAGGGGTGGGGAGAGAGAGAGGGAGAGAGAGAGAGAGAGAGAGAGAGAGAGAGAGAGTTTACAGCATTTAAGTGTGCTGAGAGTTTGGTCTGAGCTTGGAGAGCTCTGTAATTGGGTCTCATTTCAGGGAATCTTTCCATTTAGTGTCCAAATTGGGTCCACCAGGACCCCTCTCCTTTCACACCATTTGAGACTCATTGTATCTATTTTTGCAGAAGATAGAGAGAGAGTGGGCATGTGCAAGAGCTCACAGGAGCAAGGCAGAAGCCACCACTGTAAATTTCACAAGAAAAAGTGTGTATGGCTATCCCTGAAGAGGAGACATCAGAGGCAGCCCCATCTCTCAGTAATGGTGGCATCAATTTGGCAGCTGATGCGACAGAAAGCAAAGGAAGGAAGAACAGGAAATGAAGGCCATGACAATGGCAGAGAGAAAAAGAGCAAGAGAAAGAGAAAGAGAGAAGGCCCAGAAGACACCTGTCATGCAAGTACTGCTCAAACTACTTTAATAAGCTATCATCACCCATATAACTCTCCCAGCATCTGACACTATTGAATTTAGCCGTGTCAAACAAGCTACAGACATGGGCATTATGTTATGGAGAGTTTTCCCTGAGCTATACATAACTGGAAGTATCAAAAATATAGTGTGGATGTTCACAGGATTCACAAGATTTGCAAAACAAGCACAGCATGTAGGAAAGCGCAAGCAATTTAAGTTAAGCAATGCACAGTAATAAGCAAAGTTTTAGGCACTTTATATTATTTCCAAAACATTTATTGAAAAACAGTTTTCTATATTCTCTATTAGTTCGTCAAAACAAGTTTCATAGTTTAGATTGCCAAACAATCTTTCATTATCTGGGGGACCGGAGCCTATCATGAGAAACTGGAGAAAACCCATATTAACAAGGGAAGAGCAAAGAAACTTTACACAGAAAAGCCCTACACAGGGGTCAAACCCAGAACCTTCCTGCTGTGAGGCGACTGCGCTAACCACCGCACCACCATGCTGCCCCTGAGTGCCAGACAATTTTATTAAAATAATGAAATTTGTGGGTGACCACAAGGACCAGTGCTTGAGGACGGCACCCTGCTCATGAGTACTTCGGTGGTGACTTTACCAGTCTGGCATTGGAATCGATGACCTTCTGATCACGGAGCGAACGCCCAACTGTTACATCACAAACGGCCCCGGCTGAATGAATGAATTAAATTTGCCAGGCATTAAAGAAAAACATCATAAAACTAACACAAAACATTCCTGTCACATCCAACTCTGGCGTAAATAACAAATCTTTGTTATTAATGCTATTAAAACAACTAAAGCCAATATGGTGTCCAAATGACAGTCTTAGATGAACCGATGAATCCTTGCCTTTTTGGACAGCACAGATCAGGTACTCAGAGATGTGGACAGCTAGGTAGGTAAAGGTGCTGAGTATCTCCACCGCACTCTCATTTATATTGATGAGTGAGGAGGAAGTAGGTCTGCTACTGTCTGTTGCTGAAGTCCAACACAGCTTTGCAGTTTTGCTAACGTTCAGTCTGAGGCCATTTTCAGGATACCATGATGTCAGATTCTCCGCCTCCACTATGTAGGCTGTAGCATTGCTGTTGGAAGTGTGTCATCAGCAAATTAAACAAAGGCATTACAGTATGTGTTACCATGCAGTCATGCTGTAGAGCTAAGAATGGTGTAGAGCTAAGAATATAGCCCTGTGTAGCACCTGTCTTAAATGTGGAACAAAAAATGACCAACCATCACCTTCTGCGGTAAGGCAGGTCCAGAAGTACTGTATATGTCTGCACCTCAAAGATTCAAATCAAGCCAATCGAGTATGTGCTGATGCTTCCTGTTTTTAAACTGAGGATCAAGCAGATGTCACAGTGCTGCACACAAAAGGGACAAAAATGATACAGAACAACTTTGACTCTGTGGATGGTCTGGAATGTTTACAGAGACTACCCTTTGCACAACATGAGTTTCACAGTAACCTCACAATTTTTCTGCACATGGATATTGCAGGGAATTTAAACCTGAACTATAGGCCACAGTTGTGTGCAAAACTCTCTTTTGCCCCAGTTTCACTAAAACACTTTTGATATTGCAACAAAGGTCCCACAGTGTTAAGACCGAGGCTTTTAAAAACTGGTCTTGAGTACTACAAGACTAATACATACTCCGGACTAAAGAAGACAGGGACCATCTGCCATGTTATCAGTGCAGAGTTCAGAGTTCAAAAGCCAGCATGTGCGATGGAATGCGGTTGCATTATTGCACAAGGCACAGGTAGTTTGCACATCTAGGAATGCACCCTTAATGCTGGACAAGACAGTATACACCGTAAAGCTTTTTCTAGCAGCATTTGTTGCACTCCATAAGACAGCAGATCTTGCTTATTTCAGCATTGGCAAAGTCAAAATATATTCTGCAGGTATTACAATGGCATGACTGTAGTAAGAATTTAAGTACCAAACTGACCTGCTTGCAGTCCAGACTGGTCATCCACTGACAACAGAGCATTATAAAATAAAAAATGTCATATTGACCCCAAACTTGTTGAGCAGTTAAAATTCAATATCAGACAAAAATAGGACAACATTTCACTTTTAGAGAGTTGTTAAAAGAAGTGGTAAACATGCCTTTTCCAACTTTTCCAAGTGTTGCTTAATATTGCTTAATAATGCATATTTTTCATAACAAAATGACATTTCTCTGATTCGACATTTAATATGGTTTCTTTGTATTATTTAAATATACAATTTAAATGATTGAGAAGTCATTGCATTCTGCTTTTATGTACATTTTACAAAGAGTCCCAACTGTTAGGAACCTTTGTTTAAACATTGCTCAGTGGACCCAAATGAGAAGTACAGCAAACACAATCTTTATTTACTTGGTGCACCCAAACACAGAGTATGTTTAACTTTAGTTTTTACTAGCAGGGGGGGCTTGCAAAAATCAGCTTTGTAAAACAGGCTCAGTTCAGTAGAGACAGTCTTTAAATCAATCAAATCCAAATCATAGGGTCAACATAGAGAATAATCCAGAAATACTGAACAACGGTCACTACACATGAAGACAGAACAGAAAAATGTGGTATGCAGTCCTGATATAGCAATACTTTGAAAAGAACAGACTAGAACAATGTTCCTTAAATGTAGGAAGTCAGGCACTCTGGTGAATCTGATCTGACAATTAGAGGTTGTGTTGAGGACCTAGAGTGAGATTCTGGATCGGACAGTCCATCTGGAGAGGGGAGCTCTTCTCTGGATTAATATGAAATTTTGTTCTGATATAAAAAGGCAAGTTTCACATTTTCATAAGACCCTGTTTTAGGCTACTAATTACTGTTGTGCTGTATCATTTCTGTTTCTCGGTTTCTATTTCCAATCATCCACTATTTGCACATCATTCTGCAGATCCTGTGGATTAGAGCAAAAAAATGTCTCCCTACATTCAAAATGTTCTGACAGGAACAGCCCCTGGGCTTCCAGCCATTTTAAACTTTATAACTAGACTAGGTGTCAGTCTGAGATTTCTCTTCATTTGCATTCAGTGAGTTACAAGTGATTTATTTCGTGCACCAAGTAGTTACTGCAAGTGCAGTTTGGGGCCTGTTAGGGAAATAAGTGCTATATCCCACTGTCTGCCCTTGTCCATTCCAAGTGCACACAGCGCCGTGGCAGGTTTCAGTGCAACGCCAACAGAAATTACCACAAATCTAAGAAGCAGCAATAGAGACATTCACACATAATTATTGGCAGCCTTTTAAAACGGTTAAAATGCTGTTCCATCATGTGATGAGACTTTATTTAAACTCCTTATTGACAAATTAAAGGTGCAGTCTTGCACAAAGGGTTATATAGAGCAAATCTGACTCAACCATTGGTTCTGTGAAAACCAAACTACATCCTGAGAAATGCATGAAAAGCAAAGTGTATTCTGAAGATCTGAGAACCAGAAATATGACAAAGCATGACTGATCTCAAGGGAACAAATACAGTATGGTACATTTCACTGTGCACAACACCATTATAAAGATAAAAAAGACATGAAATTTTTTAATCTCTTTCCCCCCCCAGATGGGTGGCCCCGGTTTGTGATTGGGTGGGGCAGGGGCTCTCAGGGAAACTGTCCCTGAAATTAGGAAAATGAAAGTCGCACTGGATACGAGTATGTCTAAAATGCCATAAATGTAAATGTAAAATTATTTTATAAAGAACAGAATAGGTCTTAATCCTGCATTGGTAGGACTCTAATAACTTGCAAGTTCTGAGAAAAGTTCAGAAACAGACAGAAATAAGTGCATAATGCACAAGAGGTTTCAAAATGCTGACAAGTAGCAACATTCATGACACCCACATTAACAGTATTTAGACCTTATATTTTCATATATACTAACAGTTTCCCTGGAACAAACCTCATGTTCAGGGACTTCACTTTGAGGAACTTGTTTTTGAAGATAATTTCAAATTCAAGATGCAAACCTTCCAGTCTTCCAGAATTGTAACCATTGCACTACAATATACACACACCACACCAACACAGATAAGCACAGGCATGGCACGGGTTTGTAACAGTGTTGTTGGACAGTGTCTCTCAGGCCCTTATACAAAGCTTCCTGCCAATACTGTCTCCTCAAAATAGGAGCAGGAGTCTGTGGAAAATAGAGGTTAATTTACTCTCATGGGAACAGGACACGGCATTACATTAGGAGTGGCCAGAGATGGTGAGCGAGAGACAGAAAGAGAGAGAGAGAGAGACAGAGAGAGGGGAGAAAGAGGAGCATATTGTTCTGTGCAAAGTACTGTATATGAACCAATGTGTGTAATGTGGTCTGAACCAGTGGAAGACTTCTTGTCAGTGCTATTACTGTTTGTGAGGAGACAGTTATTTTATCAAAGAAAACACAGATCAGGCTAAAGATGACACAGACAACATCTAAAACAAACCAGACTGTCTGACTGTCAACACAACCTCTCTGCATAAACGAGGCCTGCACATCTTTGACTATCTGTCAGCATCTCTCTCTCTCTGTTCCTCTGTACGTGTGTGTGTGTCTGTGGTTTCAAAAGGAGGAGAACATTTCTAGGGTTAACCTACTCGTCCAAAATTTGTTGTATTGCGAAATTCACATTTAAAGCATTCAGCAGACATTCTTATACAGGAGTGCATTTAACCAAAAGCACAGTTGCTAACGTATTGCTAACTATGTTACCAACACTATGTTAGTTGCTAATGTATACTATGTTAGTTGCTAATTGTACACTATATTAGTTGCCAATGTATACTATGTTAGTTGCTAATGTATACTATGTTAGTTGCTAATGTACATACTATGTTAGTTGCTAATGTATACTATATGTTAGTTGCTAATGCCATACTATGTTTGTTGCTAATGTATGCCATATTGGCTGCTAATATACACTATGTTAGCTGCTAATGTATACTGTGTTAGCTGCTAACGTACACTATGTTTGTTGCTAATGTATGCCATGTTAGTTGCTAATGTGCACTATGTTAGCTGCTAACGTACACTATGTTTGTTGCTAATGTATGCCATGTTAACTGCTAATATACACTATGTTAACTCTTATGTATACTGTGTTAACTGCTAACATGCACTATGTTATTTGCTAATGTATACTGTTAGTTGCTAATGTACACTATGTTAGTTGCTAATGTATACTATGTTAGTTGCTAATGTATACTATGTTAGTTGCTAATGTACACTATGCTAGTTGCTAATGTATACTATGTTAGTTGCTAATATGCACTATGTTAGTTGTACACTATGTTAGTTGCTAATGTACACTATGTTAGTTACTAATGTATACTATGTTAGTTGCTAATGTACACTATGCTTAGTTGCTAATGTATACTATGTTAGTTGCTAATGTACACTATGCTAGTTGCTAATGTATGCTATGTTAGTTGCTAATGTACACTATGTTAGTTGCTAATGTATGCTATGCTAGTTGCTAATGTACACTATGTTAGTTGCTAATGTATACTATGTTAGTTACTAATGTATACTATGCTAGTTGCTAATGTACACTATGTTAGTTACTAATGTATACTATATGCTAGTTGCTAATGTACACTATGTTAGTTGCTAATGTACACTGTTAGTTGCTAATGTACACTATGTTAGTTGCTAATGTATACTATATTAGTTACTAATGTATACTATGTTGGTTGCTAATGTACACTATGTTGGTTGCTAATGTACACTGTTAGCTGCTAATGTACACTATGTTAGTTGCTAATGTACACTATGTTAGTTGCTAATGTACACTGTTAGCTGCTAATGTACACTATGTTAGTGCTAATGTATACTATGTTAGTTGCTACACTATGTAGTTAGCAACTATGCTTTTGGGAAACACACCCGAGAGCAACTTCAATTTTCCTAATTTCAGGGACAGTTTCCTTGGAGTAAATTGGGCTTAAGGGTCTTTCTTGCGGACCCAATGATGGTAGTGGTGGAGGTAAGACTCGAATGCACAAGCTCTTGATCCAGAGGTGAGAATCCTAACCACTAGACCGGCACCACTGCACCATTAACAAGTTTAACAACTGGAAGGGCCAAGCCTGGGTAAGTTGGGAGGGTTATGTCATGAAGGGCGTCCGGTGTAAAACTTTTAAAATCAATATGCGAACAATGATGATCCGCTGTAGTAGCACCTGACAGGAGCAAGCGAAAGACCAAGCATTTATAAATATTAGGTTCAGTTTCATTTTGCCAGCATTCTGGGGTCCCTATATCGGTGTTTCTGAAGGGTAGAGCTGTCTCTGCTCCAGTGCAGTTGCATTTCAGACATTGTGTTCTATCTATTAAAACCATTTTTACGCTGTTAATGATGCAGTATACAACAAAACAACTTTGGAGCGTTTCCACTCCTTTGTATCAGACGAAACAATAGGGAGATGACATCAAGCAATGCAAAGTCACTAGAAACCTAGTCTTGCCATTCCCAATGTGGTTTTCAAATTACGATGCGAGGCGACGTGCCTCTACAAAACAATATCAAACTTTCCCTTGTGTTCAAGGATCTGGCAAAATCAGAGATATCTCTGATGTGTGTGCCATTATGGAGGCCGGTCCCATATACGTATACTGTATATAAGTATAAAAGTGAGTGATTATTTGTCACTGCGAACACAGCACACAGTGCACCACTACTTGGATTCGAACCGGCGACCTTCCGATCATGGGGTGAATTCCCTAGCTGTTACGCTATCAACTACCCCTATATGAGACAAATGACAGTGTAACGGTTAGGGAGTTGGCTTCATGATCAGAG
The DNA here is from genome assembly GCA_032718565.1 of Distichodus sexfasciatus. Classification (NCBI taxonomy): domain Eukaryota; kingdom Metazoa; phylum Chordata; class Actinopteri; order Characiformes; family Distichodontidae; genus Distichodus; species Distichodus sexfasciatus. The sequence continues at coordinate 1,165,218 of JAVGVS010000087.1, read as the reverse complement.
GGTCGCTGGGTTTAAGTCCTGGATGGGTAAAGGTACCGCTGAGGAACTTCTCTGCAAGATACCATCCCCAAGCACTGCTCCCTAGGAGCTGCCAAAAAGCTGCCCATTACTCCTTCACAGGTCGCATGTAGTGTGGTGCACTATGTGCTGTACTGTGGTTTGTTCACCAGGATCAATTACAATCACTCACTCAAGTGAGCAAGCGAAGAGAGAGAGAAAAAAGAGAGAAAGAATGAACACGTGCATAAAGGAAAAAGGGCAGCGGAGCACAGAAACTAGCTCTATTAAAGCAGACAACATCTATTAACAGAAGCTGAGCAGTGAATTACTTTTTCAATTATTGCATTAGCTTATACCCACCATCCTGCTTTGGATAGAACTATAGTTTATACCAAATTATACAGTGCATTCACCTAGGAAGTAAACATTTAATAGAATGATGTGTCATAAGCTGTAGGTTAGAAATATTTTGACATCCCTCTGGTTTTTGTCCAAAGAAATCACATGCTTCCATCCCTTGGAATCACCTTCACATACCGAGACTTCCCAGAAGACAACGATAAAAGAGGAGATGGAGGAGAGGAGATGACATTTGTTCTGTAATTTCACCTACTATTTTAATTCAACTCCACACTACTGTTATGAAAAGACAGAACAGAAGGGAAAAAGAGAGAGAGAAATACTTTAAGGGCCTAAGGGCAAGGTCAAATGTATTTACATATTGCCTTGAAAAGAACATGTATTCATATATAAAAAACATACTTCTTATCTCATTAAAGTTAAAATAAGAATTGTAGTTAAACAGGTTCCAATAAAAGTCAAAGGGATTTGTTCACACCTGATTCTAACATGCATTTTCGTTTGATCAGACTACTCTAAGTATGTCAGTTCACGTAGATCAGGCATGTTCAAAGTCCGGCCCATAGGGTCAATCACAACCCGGGGTCGGATTTTGTACGGCCTGCGCCTTCTGTCTTAAAATGCATTTTTACTGCCTGCCAGCACAGTCAAACTGAATAAATCAATCTGTTGCCTTGTTTAAGTGAATTATTAAGTGATTTAAGTATTTGTCACCACTTCCGATACCGATACCAATATTGTAAATTTGGATGTCTGCCGATATGATACAAATCCAATACAGTATCTGAGTTAAAAAGAATTTAATTACACACCCATATGTATATACTAAATTATTTATTATTAAAATAACATCTCAATAATGATTCGTTTAAACACAGTTGTATAACTTTGTGACGCTCCTTAATCCCACGGCGCTAAAATCCTCATGAACACAGAGATTGCAAGTGAGAGCTAAGGACAAATTATGCAGTGGAGATTCCCATATTTGGGGCATTCACAGAGGTCAGTCAAACGCAGTGCCGTGATTGAGCCCCGTCCTGGGCAAAACACCTTCTTCATCATGGTGTCATCCCTGCCTGGTAAGTTTAAGGAATATAATGTAAAAAGAAATACTATACTATATAATGTAGTAAAACATTATTATTCAATAAAAGATGCACATACTGTAAATACAATGTTATTTAATTAATTTAGTTTAAAATAATGCATGAGGGGTATTGGTGGTCTTCAGGCATTTTCCATTTCCATTTCTCTTCTCAATACGTATACAAATTAACATGTACATCATTTCTGTTTGCAAAGACTCCATGCATCTCTGGTTTTAACCAGCAGGAGGCAGCAATGCACATCCAATGCAGGTCTGTTAGAGACTAGAAGAAGCAGAACAAAGCAAATTAATGCCAGCTTGCATGATTTAACAATTCAAATGATATTGTTGCCACGTGAATGCATCTGTAAATATTGCTTACACCGTGTAGGTCCTCTTTCAATTTGGCCCAGCACACTTTTACTTTAATGTGGTCGGAATGACTGGATCTTAAGAGACTTAAGAGACAGGGCAAAGGATGGCAAAAGTGTGAGGCTTTAATGTAACTTGTCATTTGTAATGTTGAAGTGGCGAGCTCAGGATGAGATCACCCATGGAGTTTATGGAAAGTACACTACAGGGTGATGTATAAGATGTATGAAGTTAACAGAAGGGATTTTGAAGGATGAAACAGTTGAGTGACAAGCAAAGAAAGAGAGATGCAAAAACGAGAAGAAAAAGGGTAATGAATTATATACTATACTATTATATACTATAGACCAGCAGGTAACAATTCTCATCGACCAGTGTGGGTGGTCTAGTGGTTAGGATGCTCGTCTCTGGACCAAGAGGGCGTGGGTTTGAGTCCTACCTCCAGCTCTACCATCTTTGGGTCTCTGAGCAAGACCCTTAAGCCCATGTTGCTCTCAGAGAAACTGTCCCTGAATTTAGGAAGATGGAAGTGGCTCTGGATAAGAGTGTCTGCTAAGGGTAATATACTGTACATTCAGCCATATTTATCCAAAAACACAGCACCATGAGGAGTTAAGTAAAAGAGAAGTTTCTAAATGATTCCAAATGGCTAAGAAAGCTGTGAGAAAACCAAATATAACTGGCTGCAAAGATTTATGACTGCATTTCAAACTTTTAGACGGAGATCTCTGTCTGGTTTGAGTTTATTCTCCTCATTATTCAGATTTGAGACCAATAGATGATGACAGGGTAGAGGCAAATTCTGAAACAAGGCACAAAGCCAGACAAACAACACATGCTCCATGAATTCCCTTTGTTATCTCTGTTCAGTCGAACTTAATTTCTGTCTCATTCTCTCTTTCTCTCCTCATAACATTGTGCGTGTGAACACACGTCACGCTACGAGCACTGGAGGGGGATGAAGAAGCAGATTCTGAGCGCTGCGATTTTGGCACTGGCAAAAGAGACAGACACCAAAAAGCTGCTTTAGGTCCAATGGGAGGTGAGATGAATCCAGCGACTCATTGAAGTCTAGCAGCGTTAAACACAGTGGCAGACTGGGTTCTTATCCATCATAAGAGAGCAGCTTGCATCTTCAAATCTCACTAAACAAAACTTCCACTACAGTACATAATCAATATCATTCATTCATTCATTATCCAAACCGCTTAATCCCAAATGGGGCCGCGGGGGGATCAGACCCTATCCTGGGAACTATGGGTGCAAGGTGGGAAACAGCCCTGGGCAGGTGCCAACGCACCGCAGGGCGCACACACTCAAATTCACACCGTTCGGGGCCAATTTTAGATTCGCCAATTATACCTACAGTGCATGCTTTTGGACTGTGGGTGAAAAACCGGAGCCCACGGAGAAATCCCAGGCGAACACAGGGAGAGCATGCAAACTCCACAGAGAAATACCATACGGCCGACCCGGGGATCGAACCCAGGACCTTCATACCGTGAGGCGGCAGCACTAACCACTGCACCACCGTGCCGCCCTAGTCAGTATCATTTTATCAAAATGTCTCTATATTTTTGTCAACTTGATGATTTATTTCTGTTAAGTCTAGTTACAAGGATGAATTGTTTTCTAGAATGCTAAGGTTAAACTTACATTGCAGTGTGTCTTGTTTAAGTAATTCTACATTCAGTCTAAGATCCATCCACTGGTGTTCACCAACCTGCAGACCTAGAAATCACGGCTAGGGAGCGTGACAAGGGAACGTCGCAGGTTTGACGCAGGAGGGATTTAACAAGGTCTGCGCAAAAACGATTCTCTCTGCAGTGAGGGGCGGCTGCGTTGTCCATGGGCTCAAAACACTGGCTCAGTTCAAAGCCTTCTGGAAAAGCCGATTTCAGTAATCTGCAGGGCCAATGCAGCACATAAACAAATGTGTGGAGTGTTTTAACCAAACAGAACAGACCACAGCAGAGGATTTTATTTCCCCCCCACCGGCTTGCCACTAAGAAAGTGATAAGTGCCCACCATGTCTTAGGTACAACTGCATACTTCAAAGTTATATAAAACAAACAAACAAACATGTCAACAACAACAATGCAATTCTCATTAAGTTCACTTATAAATAGAAATGCACATCATAAGGAGTAAACCAATGAAATAAAATAGAATAAAATCTGAATTTGGGGTAAGATGCTGTGACCCACCTCAGGATGGTGTTAGTGGTTAGAACGTTGAATGAATGAAATGAGTGAGAGACAGAAGAACATTAAAATGCCAAGCATAACCGGAACTTGAGAACGTAGTTCTTTACCATGTTCAGAGCTGAAGGATATTAAAGGAGCTATATGTAAGATTGTGGCCAAAACTGGTACTGCAGTCAAATTCAAAATGCTTTAGCGCGTTGTCTCCCCACCCGCTCCTCTCCAGACTCGAGGTTGCCAGATAGAACGAATAAGGCCTCATATTTGTCCAATTTAGTGTCTAATGTTCGTTATTGCCATATTAGGATGCTAACGTTTGCACTGTTTCCACACATGATCCAACACGAATAATGTTATTCAACTGTTGAAAATATTTCAAATATTCATCCCTACGTCTAGCGGTGACACAAGTTAGTCAACCTTTACTAAATCTTACCCGTTCAGGAGAAAATTTGCCACTTCAGCATCTGTCTGCAAATTCGTCTCCATCCCTTAAACACATCTCCTGTGCTGATCCTCGTTTTGTTGCTGCTTTGATCAAGACGTTTTTGAGAGTCATAGTATGGTCTTTTAGTTCTAGTAATGTCAGACATTTGTAATCCAGAATGCTTGTAGCTGCAGCTGAGTGATAACTGGCAACCTGGATACCGAAATGCTTCTGACTTCGCGATTGGCTGATAGTGGTGGGTGGCGCTAAAGGGCAAAAAGTAAACATGATTCACGTTGAAAAATTCAAATTTTCAGCCAGTGTTTTGTTTGTTACAGCTCTCACTCTGTTGAAACGTCTTACACTTGATGTTTTATACATAAACCTGTATATTGGAGGGATATCATATTTTGTCCTACCGTCATATATTCTAGAGAATGTGTATCAAGGTAATTGAATAGTTCATATAATAGTCAACACTGTAGAAACATTAGTAAAGTATGCTGAGCAGCATGGAACATATCTACAAAGATAAGAGACAGATTTAAGCAGCATTAAGTCTTGAATTAATAAAGGCATTCACTTTAATCTCAGCAATTATCTATCTGCTTATATTGACATTTAGGCTGCAAAACATCTTAAAACATTCATACCCTGCACAGTTGTTGTCTAAAAAAATCCTCAGATGGCCTTTCTAATGTCTCTCTATGCTTAAGGGGGAGATACAACGCAAGCGAGAGAATAAATGTTTGTATCAAAATGTTCCCTCTTGCAAAATCGATAGAGGCTTTTGAAAATTAGCCATGAAGCGTCCGTGACGGCACATTTATTTAGCCTGAGGCAGCTGTGAAGCACAATGCCTCATCCTGCTATGCCGTGTCTGTCAGCGTAATGCTGGCTGAAGTATATTAGGAGATAGGGCTACATCTTTGTAATAAAAAAGACACGAGCCTGCGTCTGACTTTAAAACAGGTCCAAGGTGGTGTTCAAACAGCCGTCTGGCCTTATATTCAAAGTAATTATAGAAACATTCACAACTTATCTCTAATTCTCTCTTTATAGTTGAGATTCATTTGCATCAAACGCTGTCCTCAGGTCACTTGCACCACTGGTTAACAAAGAGGTTTTAGAACCACAGTGGAGGGAAAAACTGAAAAACAAAGAAATGCTTAGTGCAAACAGGACCGTACAAGATGAGGGCTTCAGCTCTTAGAAGAGGCACACAAAGGATCTCATTTACAGTAAGCAGTTTGTTTACAATGCAGTCCAATTCTTCCAGCAAATAGCTGGGTTATGAATAACAATACATTTTACAGATGTGGAATATGGGCATGTTGTAGTACTCGAGACCGGTCTCGGACCATAGCTTTTATTTCGAGACCAGCCGAGACCACAACTCTGAGAATACTACTATTAACTCTTTGAAACTGACGCAAGCATTTTGCGTTGTTTATTAATTAGTGTTTTAATAATTCAAAATCTTACAGAAACCACACACATACCGTCAGAATCACAAGACTTTGAACTTAACAGACATTATATTAATTCCTCTGCGTGTCAAATAATTTCTGAGTAATTTCGTGCACAAAAACTGAAGTAATTGCATAAAAAGGCATTAATTACATTATTCAAGATGTAAACACGTGTTAAAGCTCGCGACTCTCATATGTAAAGCCATCATGTGCAAAAATGTAGTTCTCTTCCAGAAAGGCCAAAAGCAGCTCATTTTACAGGCCCAAAACTTCATTATTAATTGATCAGAAAATATATTTTCCCATTTTATAATGTTAGAGAGTAATCAATAGGGGAAAAATAATTATAAAAAATTCATTAATTATTATCAAATAATTTTATTCTGTATCCTGATGAAAAGTAATTGGATAAAGAAGTGTTTCTGCCTGGCACTAATCTTATTTTTCTTCACAGCACTAAGCTGTAGAATGTCCCTGCAAAATAAAAAATGAGGAGTGTTCAATGTTTAATGTTGCTTAGGCTTCCCATGTTCCACTTATTTGTCATGTGGTGTAAAATGTGCATTGATCTGCTCTCGCCCTGTCCTGGTATCGGTCTCGTCTCGGCCTCGGCACTTCACAGTCTTGGTTTTGTATCATGCTCGACACATTCTGGTCGTTGTCTTCAAAGTCAACTTGTCAACTTGCCTGGTTTAGGTGGTCTTGACCCCATCACTACTACAAACATACTTTTTGTCGGTAAAAATGCCCTCAGTAGCATGTACAAATTTTTTTCTGGAAAGATTTGGGGCAATGTTAAGATTTTATTTACCCAAAAGAAGTGAAGAGAGAGAGAGAGTGGGAAAGGGAGAGAGATATCAATGACTCCATTGCTGGAGGAGTGTGAAGATCAATGAACACTCAAAAAAGCCACTAAAGAGAAAAAAATCAATGGCTCTTACATGTCATTGATGATTGTTTGGCTGAAGAAGAAAAGAAAATGACAAAGCACACCTGTGTCGCTGGAGAATTTACTCCCTCTTCAGTATGGTGTTTTCCCCCCCGTCCTCCTCTCAGTGCCACCCACTCTTTCTGCCAAACCACTTTTATTGTCTTTACCCTCACGCACTTTCGAGTCTGGAGCCAAATGTCCAGTTTTATTTGCAGTGACAATGTCGTCTTCGTGCATTTCTTCGGGAATATTATACAGTGCATCTTACTGAGCAGTTTACCCAAATGTTTAGCAATAAAAGACTTGTTAAGTCTGATATTCTCCATGTTCACAGCATTGATTCGGTGGGAAAGATTATTTCTAACCTACTTTACAGCCATCACAGTTTCCTTTTATAACAGAGTGGTGCCACTCAACTCCCGGATAGATGACAAAACATCCCATTACGCTACAAACTGCTTTCATAGGTCATTAGGCAAGGTAGACATCAGACAAACCCAGTCAGCCTTGCAATGAATAATGGTGTTGCAGCATCTCTCTCTCTCTCCCCTTTTCTCTCCTTTATCAAATATCATCCACCAAACACTAGGGGGCAGCGATATAACACATATCGCAGATAATATGGCAAAAGAAAATCTCTGAATAGAGAAGAACAAATAAGAAGACAATGTTTAATTTGGAGCCCTACAAGACCTATGATGGGACTACCTATGATCAGTTATACCCAGAGGAGCGCCGCTGGACTCGCTACTGGGAGAACAGACTGCATTTGATTACTTGGAGAGACCTGCAGAGACTTTGCTACCTGAACCTTGCAGGGAGTTCAAGAACTGCAACTTTAACAACAGCTACATTTTTTAGTAATGTCGTGTTGCAGCACTCGGGACTGGTCTCGAAGTTCTCAGTCTTGTCTCCGAATCGGCCATATTTGTATTCGGTCTTGTCACGGATTTGGACAAAAAGAACTAGTTCGAGACCAGTGGAGACCACAACTCTGAAAACATTACTATAAATGAGCTATTTACTGTTGACTAGGATATCTTCACACTTCAAGTGCAACCAATGATGTTTGTCCCAGCCGTGGTTACAGCACATTTGTCATGTGTCGTAAAACGTGCATTAATCGGATCTCGGTCTCGCCCCGCCCTGGTATCGGTCTCGTCTCGGTCTCGGCCCTTCAGAGTCTTGGTCTTGTCTCGGTCTCGAAATACTCTGGTCTCGGTCAGGACTTGGTCTTGGTTTAGGTGGTCTTGACTACAACTCTAGTAATGTCCCCACCTTCACCCACTATAGTCAAACACACACTTATATACACACTTGAAACACATAAGCTCACGCCCAGCGTCGCCCACAAGAGGATGTTCCTGCTTTCTCAGTCTTGGTTTCTTTTTAAAGATTTCTTCCTATTGCCTTCAGAGGGAGTTTTACCTTGCAACTGTTGCCACGGGTTTGCTCTTTAGCAGCCTGGTAATCCGTAAAGCTGCTTTGTAACAATGTGTGTTGTAAAAAAGTGCAATACAAATGAAAATGCATTCATTAAACAAAGCCGTTTCTATATAGGACAGAAAGCAATGCTAGTACACCTTTCTATTAAAGGCAATTACACACACAACCTGAAAATGTATCTGTTTTTGCTGCTAACTATGTTAGCAACACTGTTAGTTGCTAATGTACACTATGTATATGCTTTTGGGACAAAGCGTTTGCTAAATGCAAACTTTGAGATATTTGAGAATAATACCAAGATACTGTGATAGTCTACCAAAGTAATGCTAAGCTACACGATGAGGTCATGCATGTGAGATGAAAGATCAAACTGGACAAATGACAGCAGGATGCCCTTTTACTGTTCTAATCTGCCAAAATGATGGACGGCCTTTAAACGTATGCATCACTGTTAAAAAATATTCTGTCTGTGACTGGAAACATTGGGTTAACATGCCTTTTGAACATACTTTTTTCCTTCTGTGAATAATAATTTGGAGCATCAAACCAAAACCACCCGTCTGATCTCAAATCCCTCACCAAACTGGAGTTTCAGATAAATGGCACATTTCCACAAATGATTAAAAAGCTTGAATTACATGTTAAAATACTGAAAAGCGGTAGAGCATAAACCCTTAGCTTCTCAATTAGCTCCTGAAGCATTTCTCCGGAATCTGAGCATTAGCAGCAAAACAATAACGGTTCAGGGCTTGCTACTATACACCATGTTAGTTGCTAACGTATGTACTTTTGGGAAGCGCACCCCAGGCTGATTGAAGGGTCTTAGTGCCGGTGTCTTGTTACAATTCCTGTGGTGGTGGGTGGCAGAACTGGTCAGAAGTGCCCTGCGGACGTTATTAAAGGAGGAGAAAGTTTTAAAGTCCTGCCGCTCAACACAACCATCAGCATGGCTCACTGACTCTGTTTACAGCACTGGAGTGGATTTGCACTGAGTGAGCGCTGGTCTCCCAAACATGCCTTTGATTTTTCTTTAACTTAGACTTGCTCTCTCTCTCTCTCTATCTCTCTCTCTCCTCACTTTCTTCCTTGCTGGAGGTTTTTCAGTGACCTTAGACACCACTATGCAATTTCTCTAAGGAGCTAGCTTTGGGTTCTAATAAGGACCCCTAGAAGCCTGTCAGATTCTTGAAAACCCAATACTCTCTCTCTCTCTCTCTCTCTCTCTCTCTCTCTCTCACACACACACACACACACACACACACAGACACACACACACACACCCTTGTTCTACAACAAAGGCAGAATACGTCTCTGTTTTGTCTTACTTACAGCAGTTAAAGGATCACTGTATGCAGTTCAACCAGATGCCCCTGGGACCAGTTGAAAACCAGAGTGCTCCACACTGAATTCAAACAAAAAGGAAAAAGAAAGCGATGGGGGAAAAAATACAAGATGATTTGAGAGGAAGAGTGTGTTGGTGTGACCTATCAAACCAAACTTAACTACAAACACAAACTCAAAAAGAGTGCGGTGGCTGTGATGTGATGTGTTTCAGGAATTAGAGACCCTATAAAACTGATTCAGTAATGCAGAAGATTCTTTAAAATTTCTTTAATTTTGTGAGGGTCCCTAATCATGCCACGCTATAACCATCAGGAACACAGAGACTGTGAGTGAGAGCTGGTGTTGTTAAGGAAATTAAACAGTATAATCATGTGATTTGCTTTTGGGGTTGTAGTGTGTTGCGTTGCTTAGGGACCGTCACAAAATTACAGAATTATGTTTAAACTAATAATTTTTATTTTACTTATAAATAATTTAGCATGTATATATATGGCTGTGCAATTATTACCTTACATTTTCAAGTTTACATATCTAAGTCAAGTATTTCCTTAAGCAGAAGAGAATAATCTCAGTCATGTATTCAGACATTTTAAAGCATTCTCTTCTGTTTTCTGTTTAAAAAAGACTCAAAGACTAACGGATTTCTATCGTATCGGCATATATCCAACTTTACAATATAGGTATCGGACATAAAAAAGTGGTATGGTGCCATGTTTAGTCTTGGTCTTGTCTTGGTCTGGACACACTCTGGTCTGGGTCAGGACTTGGTCTCGGTTTAGGCGGTCTTGACTACAACTCTATGACAAACCCCTCCCCCCTTCTGTTTATTCTTTATTCTCTGCTAAACTGTAATTTTTTTTGGCTGAAAAGTACTTTGTTGCAAACTTAAGACAATTCTGAATGGATTCCAAATGCAAACAATGTAAAAAAGGTCTTGAGACCAGTTTTTGAAGGTCTCAGTCGTGTCTCAGAATCTGCCGTATTTGTCTTATCATGGACTTGGACAAAGAGGACTCGGGATTTTATTTCATTTGCCTTGTTCAGCTCTTTTTGAGGGCTGCTTAGGCTTTGCATGTTCCACTTATTTGTCATGTAGTGTTAAACATGCATTAGTTAGGTCTCGGTCTCGCCCCGCCCTGGTCTCAGTCTCGGCCCTTCAGAGTCTTGGTCTTGTCTTGGTCGTGGCACACTCTGTTTTTGGTGAGGACTTGGTTAAGGATGGTCTTGGCTACAACTCTACCAAACTGGTACAACCCTACTGAACCACCGGTTCATCACCGTACCAACACAACTCTACATGGGGCATCTGGATCAACACAGATCACAAAATGGCACTCCATGTTAGGCTCCATCAACACTAATAGCAGCACCCCGGATTTCCTAGTTAGACACCCATCCAAATACTGACCAGCTCCAAACTCGCTAAGATACACAGTAGGTGGGCAGCTTTTCATCTGTTGAAAAGCTGAATTATTAAAGTTTTTGTGTGGGTGTGTGTAGGAACTAGAGAGAGAAGAAGGAGAGGGAAGAAGGAGAAGAATGCTATACTTATTCATCCACAGCTGAAACAAAGTCTCTTGTTCCACCACTAGACCATCACAACACAGTCATAATCACATCATAGTGACACAGCCTAATCACCTCCAAAGCCTCTTCATTACGAGAGTTGGCGAATGAGGCAGCTAATGTATGCTAAGCTGCTTAGCCTGGGTCCTGCCTGTATCCCAGGAGACTCTGCTGCAGTCGTGTGGGTCGTACAACGCGAGAGATCTCTGAATGACCCCATCGCTGAACTTTAGCTAGCATCAAAACATCTTTGCCAGATTGACGTGGGACAGGTACAAAGAAAGAAAATCGATAATGCCACTCGGCGGTAATCCAATGAACGATTCAAAGATTCAATTTTCCAATTGTCAAAGATCTATGAATACAGGGCAACTGGTAAACATATTTATTTTCTTTGGAAAGGAGCATTATGTGGAGGAAGGAGGCGTTGACTTACACTGACGAGCATCTGGGGGAAGGGTCCTCTGGAGTTTTCAGGCACGTTGATTGGTGGGATGACCCAGTCTCGTCTATGCCGCCTCAGCCCTTTGGAGCTTATGTTCTGACGCTGTGGAAACCTGATGACCATCTGCATGGTTTCTGATCCAGGATGCGACTCAATCTTTGCTAATTCTTTCGCCACGTCATTTTCCGTCATTTCCTACAAAACAAAAATGGCAAAACGAAGAAAAGACAAAAAAGAATTAGGGATGAAAGTAATGAATAAACTTACTGTACATGTCTCTCTATCCCAGCCAAAGTCAAAGCCACGTCTACTAGAGGTGTTGAAATGAATCACATGATCGATGCACGGCACTGCAGAAGTGGACGATTCTGCATGGATGAAGTGGCACACCGTAATCAATTATACTGGGGAGTTTTCTACTGGCAGTCCGCTGCCTCCTGGTGATCCGTGACAGCATTGCAGGTGGTCCATGCATTCCAGTTTCACTACTGAAATCACCTTTTTAAAATTATTTTATTTATTTATTTTTTTTTTCAAAACAATTCCCAGATGATTTGGGCAGCTGTATAAATAATGAATTGGATGCAAATATCTAAAAATAATATACAGTATATTATACACACACACATACACAGTGGACAACCACAGATTATTGTTTAGTCTGAGTGGTGGTCCGTGGGACAGAAGCAGTTGAAAAACCCCTGGATTATATCGTAATGACGCGGCTTGGTAATTTTCTAGTTAAAAAGAACATCCTGTTAGTAACTATGGCTGCAATGTGAAGTCATGTAGAAAAATGGGATGGGATGCATCGTGATACATGGAGATATCATATCGAATCGAAACGCTGACCGGATGGGTGAAATGCAGAGGTCACATTTCGTTGTGGTGGACTTTGTGCTGTGCTGTGGTGTGTTCATAATGACAAATAATCCCTCACTTTCACTTTTCACCTCATATTGAGTTGTTTGAAGTTCTTATACAGTTTCTTACAAAGGTGCCACTGCAGATGCCAGTGATAACAAGATGTTCATTATGCAGACAGCCCCAGGTAACAGGCTTAAAGGCTGAATGAAGATTGTGTTTGTGTGTTTTTGCGTTGAGCATGCGTGTGCGTGCGTGTCTGTGTTTAATTGCGGCATACAATGAAGACGGACTTGTCAATTCTCATGTGTAGTGTAATTATACCCAAAACTGGTTTCAAACAGCAGATATCTTTTAATCTTTGAATTAAAGAGTAAAGACGGATGGTGAGGGAAAGTAAACAGAAGGATGAAGTGGAAGAGTTGCACGGACATGCAGAGGCACGGATAGCAGTTTCGTCTATTAGGTTGTTACAGTGCCTAAAATATTAGCGAGCGGTGGATGTGATAAACGTCAACCAAAATCCCCTCCTGTTTTTTAAGCTGTGAAAGGTGCAATGGTGCAATATGGGTAATTTTAACTGGTAGCTGGGCTGTTTTTAAAATAAGACGCACTTATTTATTTTACATTACTTAAGCAGCAGTATGATATGTTTAGACAGAAGTCACCACACTCATAGTTCCTTTTTGTCACTTTGACACTCCTGTATTCCACTTTCAAAAATGCTGAATTTAAGTGTTTCTGCTGTACCTACTGCATCTAACATAGCAACCTAAATAGGCAGAAATTACACCAGTAGCCACACTTTGAATATTAGTCTACAATCAACAATGAATAAAAGCTTCTGGTTCTAGTTTTTTAGCCTTAATGCATTGTTATACACTCTCACGTTAACGGAACGTCCATTTAAGCAACTATCACGGACTGACGTCCAAATTCATGACCTCTCCACTCTCCTCAACCTTACACCTGTCCAGTCTATACAACCCCTGCTCTGCTGTGAGATTCTCTCTACGACATAATGCTGGGCAAGCCCTGACCACAGCTGGACACAGACAGAAGCCAAAAGCAGCTTTCCACAGCAGAGGGGCGCTGATCAGACAGATGTGCACTTGGCTGGATTAAATGGGTGAATCTCCATTCACAGCAGGCCGGGAAGAACTGGGCGTAAAGCCAGAACTGGCAGGTCTTTAGCTGGAGACTGCAGAGGGCGCCCCTAGAGACAGACAGTTTGAAGCAGCCTCTTGGTGAGGACAAAAACAAGGTAGGTCTGCACCTCTCATGGCTCAAGTGTCTAATGTATCGAAGGTCAAAAAGTGAGTTGTGATGTGAAGTTATACACATGCGCATTATGGATCATAAATGATTTGTCTGCCTTAAAGTGCATTAGCTTTCAGAGGCGTACAATAATGAAACGGGCAGGAGCTGATAGATGTGGATTCCAAAGGGATTCAAAGTTTTATGTACAAAGCACAAGAAAATATTTAATTGAATGCAAGCTTCCCAGACGAGGCAATTAACAAGCAGTGCAACCATAAATACAGCTCTATCAGCTCTAGTTAATGTACTTTCGACAAAGATCAGCTGCAATACTAGGATGCCATACAGCCTGGGCAAGCCTGGTTTGAATTGTGGGTAAAGTGGCATCCTCAATGAACATACTGTGTCCAAACTGTCTGGAATGGAGTCCTTAGCTCTTACAGATCTAAGAAAATTTGGGGCGTTTTTCTCTACCTTCGTTTTTAGGCTTATTCTAGTTGTACATACATGCTTTATGCTGTTGTGTTCAGGACGTTCTGCACTTCTCAGATTTGTCATAGTTTGATGTGTAAATTCTGACAGTCTAGAAATCAGCACAATTCTGGTGAATAACTAACCTGCACCTGTAGAATTGTTAAACTTTGTTAACGCTTTAAAAAAGTGTAGAAAGTATAGAAATAGCAAGAACAGTGACTGTTATATTGGCTTGCAGAGTTGTTATTATGACATTCTATATCTTGCTGTGAAGAAAAATAAGGTTAGTGCCAGCTGGAAACACTATATCCATTTGGATACAGAATAAAATAATTTGGTAACAATAATGCATTTTCTATATATATTTTCCCCTATTGATTACTCGCTAACCTTATAAAATGCAAAAAGAAATATAAATTTTCTGATCAATTGAACATAAAATAAATAGGAAAACTAAAGTTTTGGGTCATTTTGTGCCGATCTGGAGTCATTTTGGCGTATAATGAGCTGCTTTTGGCCTTTCCTGAAGAGAACTACATTTCTGCACATGACGGCGTTCCATATTAGAGTCACGAGCGCAAACGTGTGTTTACATCGCTAATACTGTAATTAATGCATTTTTACGCAATTACTTCTGTTTTTGTGCATGCAATTACTCAGAAATAATATCAAATAATGTTGGGTAAGTTCAGCGTCATGTGATTCTGATGGTATGTGTATGTGGATTCTGTAAGTTAAAGGGATTCTGAGTTATTAAAACACTAATAAATAAACTATGCAAAATACATGCGTTGGTCTCAAAAAGGTTAATGTGTCCCAGTTCCAGCCTCTCAAAGAAAGCACTTGATTGTGATGGAGGTTAGTGTGACAGGGTGTGACAGTTTGTGGGGTGTTTACTTTGTTAACAGATCTTTACACATCCACAACAGCAATGGTAACACTGACCTCATGCAGCACTGTGTGAGTTTGTACTTGAGGATTTACAGCAGGTTTGCGAGTTCAAATTATGCATAAACCTCATTGCGTTTGTCAGGGATTGACAGACTGGCAGCAGAGAATAGCCGAGGCTGAGGTTTATAATTTATTAGCGTCTGAATTTCTGGCCACGTCCAACATGAATCTTATGTGCAATTAAAGTCTCCTTTACTGCTGCACTCACATTTCTCACTTCAGATGGCTTTCCAGACTGTACCGGCATTTCTGTTGTTCACTTCAGGTCTGAAACGAGTGTATGTGCTCACAGATCATCTGAAGGATCTTATAGGATTCCATAGTTTGTGGTTGGGAAATTAACAGGTGGAACGTGAACATGGAGCCCTCCTTCCAGCCTTAATCACACAGACTTGATTCTTCATGCACTGACGCAAAGAACTTTCATGCTCTCCATCAGAAAGGCAAGCCCAGAGGAGGTCAAATATCTCATGTGCATTCATCCCTGGCTCCCACCACCCCTCTAACCCACCCCAAAGACACATAGAGTGTAAATTTGTGCCAAATCCTCTAGCCCCACTAGTCAAGTTGGCTGATTCTCCTCCCTGCTGTCCATTCGGAATAGGCTCCCGCAATCCCACAGGGCTCTCCTACATCTGGAAGTTATTATTCAGCAGAACAGGATTCAAGCTTTAAATGTTATTTCCATAATAAAACAGTGTCCTGAGGAAGAGAGGAAAAGCAAGAAACACTGAGAACACTGAGAACAGGATGTCACAACATAAATAAAACTGTTTAAAGTGACTTTTGTCCTGTTGACTTCCTTATAGTGCCACAAATCCATAAGGGCCAAACTGCAGCCGGCAGGAAATCAATCCTGAGTATTTTTAGTCAGCTGCATGTGTGGCATGACAAAATCACTAAATAAATTATGAGGAAGTTCCCCTTCTTACACCTCGGATGCCAGTCTCCATCCGAGCAGGTGGCACGAGCGTGTGATGGTTTGTGTATGATGTGTGTGTGGAAGGGATCACTGCCAGTGTCTCCCAGTGAGTTGTTGTGTCTGTTTAAAGCAAAGCAACTTCTCGGTAAAAAACTGACTACACACCCTCACTGGCTCTCCTGAAAGCTCTTGCATGGATCTTTAGGTGAGAGCTAACACACACACTCACGAACACACACACACATTAACAACAAATGAGATGTGGTTATGGCACCCTATACGTACATGAGGGTGTATTAAAATAAAATGGTGGAGTGAAGTCAGCGTGTCATCAGAACACACACACAAACACGTCATGCTGTGCATTTATATATTTGTAAGTGTCTGAAGCCATACCTCTTGTCCCTCTAACTCCAGCTGGACGGTAGCTCTCCAGGGCTGCATGTTGGACGCGGTGTGGGCGGTCAATGCGAATTTGACTGGAGTGGGCAGATCAGTCACCTCTGTTCGTGTGTAGACCGATCCATCTCTATCTACTGTGAACCTGGGGTCACTGCTCTCCAACCTCAAATCCTGGTTTCCCCAACAGTCATCAAACTGGACTGCAGAGAGAGAGAGAGAGAGAGAGAGCTTTAGCCAATTATGTACTATATACACCTGGACTCAAATAAACGAGAAAAATGTAGCCTGTTGTTTTGTGCTATTCAGATAATGAATGTAGTATTCCAAGTAACAGTGACACCGGTGCTTCATAACTTTCAAACCATTTTTTTACAGCAAGTAGGCAGTGTGTTTTGGGCAGTATGGTGTTCCTGTATCCATTACAGATACCAGTTTTGATACGCTCTGTAATGAAAGTGCAGCAGTCAATGTTTTCATAACACTAACAGTGATTCCAGCATAGTTGAGAAAGCATATTGGCTCAACTTTTCTCTACTCTGTAAATTTCAGAATAGCTCTATCACACCTCGATTTCTGTCGTCAGCTAATTAGCAGGATGAGTCTGCGGCATTAGAGGAAGAAAACCTGCAAAACTAGGTGGTCTGAATGGCTTGAGATTTCATTGTCACATTTCACATTTCATTGTGGTGTACTGTGCGGTGCGGTGTGCTGTGGTGTGTTCACAATGACAAATAATCACTCACTTTCACTCTTTGCACCATGCAATTTGACAGTTGAACGTTTCAATACCAAAATATCCAGAAAAAAATAACAAAAAAAGTAGCTTTACAATAATTGACTAGTACAAAGGACAATTTCAAGAAAGTTTTAACAGCAGCAGTTAAATATACCATCAGAATCCACTTTTGCTGTATATTCAAGTGAGTGGAGGAGTCATCACACAGCAATAGAAGGCTTGACCACATTGGTAATTGCACACCAAAGAACCCGGAAATAAACTCAGCACAATGTAACCAAAACTCTTCCTCAACTGGGCATTCACAAAAAGAAAAGCTAAAATGTTCCAGTCTTAGGCAATGTCATTTGGAAAGCATGAGGAGGACTTAAGTAAAATCTATGGAGATCTCTTAAATAATAATGTTTTTGGAATATTTAATTTCTAAATACTTTTATTGCAGTAGTTTTAGCTTTTCATTTTTTTCTCTTTAATTTCTCAGACTGCTGCAGCTGTTCCAGTCAGTCAGAGTCCAAGCAACTGCAGAATCACGAGCCTCGTGCTCCCACCATCGATCCAAATTAGCTGCTAATATGGTGGAAATTAGCATGAAGCAGGGAGAGTGCCCTCTGCCATCAGCCTTGTCTTGCACAGAGAAAGCAGGCCAGGTAATGGAGACACACACAGCACGTCCATAGCTGGGACGGAAATAGAAAAATCAATGGAAGTCAAAGTCTGGCATCTCAGTCACACACGGAGAACTTCAGTGTGACTTGGAAAAACTCAACGCCAGACACTTGCCATCGGCTGCTGACCAGCACTGATGGTATTAATATTGATAATACTTCTTTATACATGTAGTCCTTTACACAAATGTTTATATTTACACAGCACTTTTCCTTATAGAGACAAAGGAGAGCCTCGAGATGATGCAACAGCAGCCATTCAGCACCAGTATGCTCATCACACATTAGCTAAGAACATCCACAACAGATTTTGAAGCAGTGGTAGCGGGCAAGATTTTTGCAAGCTGTTGAGGTAAGCTACGGGTTCTTTCAACAGATTGAATCTTCTGTAAGTAAAATTTCCCTCTGCCCCGCCACTCACTAATCTGCTCTTTCTGATTCAGAACCTCGCAGAAACAAACAAGCAAACATACCAGAAACGGATCAAGAACAGCTTGCTGAAAATTCAGCTATGGCCTTCATCACTGTCCATGACGGACAAATAATGCAAGCAGATTTGTTGTGTTACAGTTGTTGGACCTTATCACTCTAAATATTCTCCTTGCATGACGATGTCACTACTAAAGATGGCATTGATCCGTTATGTGGATCAGATATCGGTCCAATAAAGACTCAAATAGCTGGACTGGGTATGGGTGGCATTGGGCTGATCTATGGATCCGATCTGTAAATACGTGCACATATAATTCGTAGTGTTCATTCAGTAATGCTGGTTTATTGTTCGACATTCGCACTAATTCCTACATATTGATATGACGACCAGCAGAACAAGCAACGCAACACACTACAACCCCAAAAACAAATCACACGATTATACTGTTTAATTTCCTTAACAACCCCAGCTCTCGCTCTCAATCTCTGTGTTCCTGATGGTTTTCACACCACAGGATTAGGGAGCATCACAAAATTATAGAATTGTGTTTAAACGAATCATTATTGAGATGTTTAATTATTTATATTTTAATAATAAATAATTTAGCATACACATATGGATGTGTAATTATTTACAGTATTTAACTCGAGTATTTCCTTAAGCAGAACAGAATAAGCTCAGTCATGTCTTCAGACATTTTTTAAAGCATTGTGTTTTTTGAATTTCGGATTTGTATCGTATCGGCAGATATCCAAATTTACAATATTGGTATCGTATCGTGTCACGTTTAATCACCACTTCCCATAAGCCGAGATCAACCAACACTCCACGCTCTGGACATTTGAAAAGGAGAGCTTCAGGAAGCCTTGGGCAGAGATACCATAGTTCCCGTATTAGTATTCATAACCTGGAGGCTGGATGAGACCCAGCAAGCTCCTGGCTTGACCCATCTGAACCTCTAAAAGTCAGCTGAAGGCATACTTTATTAAAAGCAGCATAGCTGTGTGAATGTGGTGTAACAGCAGCAATCATAGTGGAGTTCACACACACACACACACACACACCCACCCCACCACCTCAAGCCTTGTGTCCTGATTGCATGGGCCACAAACAGCAGCCAGCATAAGATGTGTTGTGTTTAAGTGATTAACAACTAGCAGATGACCACATCCGTGCCAGACTGCTGTCCCCAGTGGCCCTAAATAACACAAACTCAGTTAGCAATTTGCTTAACAGCTGTTT
The DNA here is from genome assembly GCA_032718565.1 of Distichodus sexfasciatus. Classification (NCBI taxonomy): domain Eukaryota; kingdom Metazoa; phylum Chordata; class Actinopteri; order Characiformes; family Distichodontidae; genus Distichodus; species Distichodus sexfasciatus. Next base: position 1,145,615 of record JAVGVS010000087.1, on the reverse strand, counting down.
AATTTCAGAGGCTTTTACAGAAGTGGAGATGGACAGAACAACTTTAACACAAGACATCTGGCTGTGTGTAGTGTAGTAATGGTAACATTATATTGGTGCAAAGTGACTTGCATTTACCGTTCCTTTTTACACTCCTTTTTTGCTCAGATTGTCACCGGTACGATATTCCAGACTGGTAAAAGTTATCACAGAGGTACCCATGAGCAAGGCATCATCCCAAAACACTAACTAACACTACAGTGGGCAATGATCTTCAGCTGCCCACTGGTCCTTCACAGATGGGTCAACTGCAGAGGTCACATTTCGTTGTGTCACAATATGTGCCATGCTGGGGTGTGTTCGCAGTAATACTCATCAGCAACATTCATTCATTCCTTCATTATCCAAACCGCTGAATCCCAACTGGGGTCGCGGGGAACCGGAGCCTATCCCGGGAGTTTATGGGCGCAAGGCTGGGAACAACCCTGGGCAGGTACCAACACACCGCAGGGCACACACAATTCCCCAATATAATCAATTATGGTGTGCCACTGCATCGCTGCAAAATCTTCCTCGTCTCATCGCGATGTATCGATTATGTGATTCACTTCTAGACACACATACTGAATTGTCCTTGTAAGGTCACACAAGTTGGAAAACTTTCTGTCATCTTTAAGAGAACAATCTTTTCCTGACAAATTTCCACCAAACATCTTATCGTCCTCGCGCACATGCACACACACCCACACACTTTTTTTTCCCATCTGCACTGCTCTCTGGCTGTTGGCCAGCATTGCAGTACTTCTGCAGGTGGTGTAGGCAGGGCCACCTGTACTTTGGCTGAGGGTTGGTTGTGAAGAAGTGAGCTAAGATTATTAGTGTTGTGTGCATATGTGTTTGTGTGTGTGCGCGTGATATCAAGAAGCACCTTTATGGCGTTGTGAAAGGTGCCTTAGCCAGATGAGGGCACGTATATTTTAAGACAAAAGTGTAGATGTGTTGGTGAAAAACTGTAACGTTAATCATTTATTAACACTCTCTTGTGGCAAATGGAACGCATCCAACTCGGTTTTCACTGTCTTTAGCGGATGTGACGTCATCTCGTCAACTGAATCTCGGATCCAATGGTAAATTTAAGCCGGCATTTAACTCAGGGGTTTTAACTGGTTCTGTCCCAGGGATCACCACTCAGACTACGCAGTGGGGGCAGTATTTTTTTTATTACTTTTTAGATATTTGCATTAAATTCATTAATCATAAAGCTGCCCAAATCATCTGGAAATGTTTTGAAAAATAAATAAAATAAAACAATTATAAAGTGATTTTAGTAGTGAAACTGGATTGCATGTCAGTGACCACCTGCAATGCTGCCACGGATCATTAGGGGGCGGTGGACTACCAGTTGAAAAGCCCCAATATAATCGATTTTGGTCTCCCACCGCATTGATGCAGATTCGTCCACGTCTGCATCATGATGCATCAATTACGTGCTTAATTTCAACACTCCTATAAGACATTAAATGCCTTTTACTCTCATTTTTATCGTGACTTTTACGAGCTGTGTGTGTTGCTGGGCTGTGACCTACTGCAACACATCCTCATCTGATACCCAACTTTAGCCTATCATTAGACTCACGTTAACACACTAATTAATTTAATTCAGGACGACAGAAGAATGGAGACACATGCTGAGGGACCCAGAGCGAATCAGCAGGAACTTTGATGTGTCTGTGTGTCATCGTTCTCCATCAGACTTGGTAATGAATCACTGGCGCTGTCGCGGCGACGCTTGGCAGAAAAGACTGACAGGTGCGATAGCCAGTAAGACATCCCCGGCTCCAGGGCTCAGCCAATCTGTCACCGCTGTGGATCAATGCGAGGGTCGGTCAGGTTCACACAGCTGGAGGGGCTTAGGGCTGCTGCCATGCTCTTTGGACAAACCCTTGTTTCCACAACAACAACAAGAAATCCACTTACAATGTCACGACAGAGGTGCAATGCATCCTCCATCTGCATGGCCACTGGGTGCGACTGGGTCAGTGTCTAGGAGAGACTCTCCTACGTTACGTCCTTAACACATTAAAAAGGTCAACGTTAATTATAGATGTCTACTTGTGCTTCCTGAAGCATTCTGACAGCGACAGCAAGGAAGAAAGAGCAAGAGTCAGGCCCAGGAGAGAAAGATGACCTCATTTCAACAGATGTCCTTTTGACAAATTTTTGGGATTGAGAAATGTGCCAGATTTGGTTTTACTGTAGGGGCAGAGTGTGAATATGCAACGACGGATGATGCAGCAGGCCAATCACAGAGAAGAGGTGGGAAACGTGCCAGAACGAAATAAGCAGCAATTGGCTATTGTGTCACTTTTTTTGGCTCCTGTGGCGGTAATGGCCAAGCGCAAGAGTTTGGCCGCGGCACTGAGACAGATGATGTGACTGGACAGGATCTAAGTATGGGTGTTTAAACAAGTTAATTAGGGTGACCTCTAGCTTGGACAACCTGGCGGAAAAGGAAGGGACGGCGTGAGAGAGAAAGAGCATGCTGTCGGTAGAGCATCCATTACCAAACTTGTTGCAAAAATATTTTCACGCCATTTGGACGCCAGTGTGAGTAAAGACGAGCATCCCACAAAAACCTGCAGAAATTCCCACCGAATTTAAACTGTACTTAACACTGAAATGAGAGAGATTGTTGTGAGTGTGCATAAACTGAGCAAACTGGACTGCATTCGCTGGGTATGGATCCGACTCAACCTACTACTGGCATCTCTCATGCACAACATGACCGGATTGCTCCAAGGAGGTGCAATTTGTATGGATTTGTGTGTGTGTGCGTGTGTGTGAGTGTCCACTTCAGGCCTGCACAGACAAGCTCTCTGCCAGTGATCTCTCCCATAGGGAAGCTGGTGAGACGAAGGACACTGGATATGACTGCAGAATGACGCACTACGGCCAACAATCATACAGCCAGCCAGGCGGCCAAGAACTGCCAACATGGGCACACACACACCCGCGCGCGCACACACACACTCCCAAACTCCCACTCCCTATCCCTCTCCTGCTCAAATAACGTGCTGTGGTTTTGTGTTTGAATCAATTTTTAAAGGTCCCATATTATGAATAAAAATCACTTTTTTCTGTTCTTTGGGCAACCGTTAAGGTCTGTACCGCCTCTACACACACTGTGAGTTAGATAAATTGTCGATAGCGTAAGTATTAATTTATGAAGGTCAGAAATCGTGTGCTTAAACGAGGCGTTTAGATTTCCCCCCTACTTCTACATCACGGTAGGAGACATTTGAATAACTCCACCTCCTATCTGAGAATCTCCGCCCACCAGGTAGGACCGCTAGCGCTTCCTGATCCGCCACGTTTTCTCGCAGCGTAGCATAGGAATCCCAATGAAGAAGCCTACCAGCGTAAAAAGCAGGTGAAAATGCCTAATCTGAGAGGGATTTTCAGCAAACTACTTCAGAGATATGTTTAGTGGAGCTCATAGACCTGGTTTAACTTGCTGAAAAAACCAAAGAACCAAAAAAACCTAGAGATACATTGAAGTGAACGGGGAAAGAATGAGGGATGATACTCTGAGGTACTGAGGTACTCATGAGCCGTCAAGGTACCGCCCCTTCCCCCTCAACCACTGCTCCTCGGGCCAGGCCAAAAAGCTGCACATAGCTTCAGAAGGACACATAGTCAATCAAATAATGTAAACTCTATCTCAGCTAGTGTCCCTTTAGAGACAACACTGTCCAGCACTGAGGAACGGTCATCAAGACTATACAAACTCATCCAAGCCCACACATACCTCACCTGCTCAAATCCACTCAGGCAAGAAAATCGCCTTTAACGAGAGCGCAAAGGAAGAGAGTTAGTAAGTTTATCTGCACCTGCACCTGCACACGAACCAACTGAACATACAGCGAGTTTAGGAAGAAAACCCTATGGATACAGTAGAAAACACAGGATTAGGAATTAAACATAAACACACACACACACAAGTATAGCCACCCACATATGCACACACTGCAAACACACAGCTCCACACACACACACACACACACATGGCCCCCAGAGCGGTTGTTTTTAATAATCAGGGAAGTGCTAATGAGAAATCGGCTTTCTGCTAAACATGCTTCAAAGCACCTGACTGAGCATTATCAATTGCTACACATTAGCTGCATCCTCCAGAGGAGTCTGGGAAGTAAGCATGAAAACATACACTACACAACATCAATTTTTTACTGCTGTGTACCACAGACACACACACACACAAAGACACAGTAATTATCCTTTCAGCTACCCTCTGTGGAAAAAAAACTGATTTTAGCTGCAAAGTCATCTCATTATCTTGCAGCCAAATGATTAACAGAAAGATTTGTATATTTGTTTCAATCGGCTGGCAAGTGATTGATAATTTACTATCGTCGACTGCGCTGCTGTTTGTGTAAGAGAGAAATGAAAATGGGGAACCGTGGCCAGGCTGTTTGTGTGATGGCAAATTCATATAGCAATTAGAATAAGCTTTGGTAGTGATTAAAGCTCAGGATGCATTGAAAGAGAAAGATCAGAGTTCTGAAGCTCTACTTAGACGGTGAAATACTTCAGAACAACCTCGGTTGGGGATGAGGAGAGAGAGTAAGGGCCGCGATATACTGAACGCTACGTGACGCGTTCGCTTGCGGATACTTGCATGTGTACTTTTTGTTAATGTTGAGGATTCCAACAGGTGGCAGCGTACACTATAAAAGCGTCCAGTTCGCCGTAAAGTGACAGGAGAAGAGGAAGTAGAAAGAGGCAGCGCGAGAAACATCGGCCGGTTTCGCTGTAAAAAGGGGAAAGGATCAAAATGATTTGCGTTCTGAGGTTACGAAGGTGCAAAAAAGACGGCGAAACCGTTCAGCCAAGTTGCCCCCGACTTTTGCTGGTAGTGCAACTCGCACACGCGCCACATTAATTTCTAACTATGTGCTCAGCGGACGCGTCAAAATAACGCTGAGAACGTGTGACAGTCCTGATGCGCGCACGTAAGCGTTCTGAGCGTTAAGTATATCTCAGCCCTAAGAGAGTGGTTAGAGAGACAGCAGTCAAAACAGAAAGTGTTACGGATATATTATGGATAAATGATTTTGTGTGTACGTGTTTGTGTGTAGCTAACTTCATTACTTATGTGGAAGTACAGATACCTCTAGTCAAATGTTACTCCAGTACAAGTGAAAGTCGTAGTCCAGTTACAGGACACGCTAGTGACTGCACACGACAGTAGGTTAATACAAACCAAATTACCAGCAGTTTTCGGACTCTGTGGACTTGAATCCAAATTTAAAATTGAACGTATTTTAGCTTAATGTTGCTGAGTGGTTCTTAGCAAGCGCTCCCAGCAATGAATCGGGACTCAAAAGTGTCCTCTGGACTATTTTTATATCTTCACTTCTTTAAAAATGATTAATTAACCATTAATCTTGAACTAATGTTAACTTGTGTATTAAATGTTCATGCACCCGGTCCTCAAGGTTTTTCCTATCCAAGGTTTCTTCCTGCTCGAGGGAGTTTTTCCTGCCACTGTCGCCTCAGGCTTGCTTGTTGGGCGCTTTTGTGACAGTAACTCTTGTTAAGAGCATTGCATAAATAAAATTGAATTGAACTGAAAACAAAAGGAGTGATTTTGCTGGAAGATACTGATATACTGAAGAAAACATCAGAGAAATGATGTGCAACCTGACAGAAGTGAACTGTAGTTGAGAGAAAAACTGTGAGAGCAATGAGGCTAGCGAGAGGGTCACAACCTCGTCCAAAGCTAAAAAAAGGTATCTTAGCACACGTCTAAGTATGTGAGTGTGTTTTTTGGCGGGCACGGGGGACAGAAGACAGGATGCTGCTCTCAGCACTTCCTTCTGGGTCAGGCCTTTCAGGATTTGGGTTTGTTTTTCCACTTCAAATTCCCCTTGCTACCCTTTTCACCCCACCTCATTTCTCCCTCTCTCTTTTTCCCTATTTCAACCACCCTCACCCTCACCCTCACCCTCACCCACCTTCCCTCTCTTTTCCCTCTGCCTCTTTCCTCAGATGTCATTTGTCTGATTTCGAGGTGTTCAAGGTCAGCAGTGAGGAACAGTCCCGATCAGAGAGAGCGAGAAAAATAAAGGAGGAGAAAGCGGAGGATGGATGGAGGGAATGAGGAAACGAATGAATGAAGGAGTAGCAGGTGCAGCCACCAGCTCCAGGAGCCATCTCTCTTTCTGTGTGACAGCCTGTCACTCCATCCATCAGCCCGCTTCTCGAAGATGACCATTACATTGCGCCTCATTCTTCTAATTCAGAAATTCAACCCAGGACTGGAACTAAGACAGTACCCATAATGCTCTACACAGACAAGACAATATTTAATTGGCTTAAAGGTCTGTCTCACACAAAATGTCCCAGTCGGCTCGTTTTATCCATAAAAAGGGAGTGCATTTTGAGTAAATTCACATCCTCCCTCTCTCATTCTCTCCTTAAATCCCTCGCAAATTGAGCTGGTGTGGGGTCAGTCTCTGTCAAATTACAAAAGCACCACCTACACCATGTTTTCAGCAGAGATGCTGCTGATTTAAAGCGAAGGCTGGGAAAGTGAAAGACGGAAATTACTTGGAGCTGAAATATCACTGGACATTTGATAGGCATCAGAAACTGTTTTACGGAGAGTTAACTTGCAAATGTATTGTTCTCTCAACGTTCTCACAAATGATAGAGCTGATAGGGCTGCTCTCATAGACTCACACATTCACCCTCTTTTCTTTTACTATTTATATGAGGACGATGGTCTTGCAAATGATATTAGAAAACAGAGCAGCACAGTGTAACAGATGACATATCCTATAAACATCGGAGTTCAATGTCGGCAGTAATTCTGCAGTCGTAAAGCATGGGGTTAAGATTTAAATGCCAGTAAGTGACTTGTAACAATACCAGGAAGGATGTGCTTCCTCAGACACATCTTTCTGCATTTCTGTTTTGTAGGCGAGACTTTTTTATTTCAAAAATGACCAAAACAGTACACAAAAATACACATTCTCTCCCAATTAACACAGCCACTGCAACAACTGCAATTCCACGCACTCCTCTTTATGCAGCGTAGAATTCACAGCCTGAATTTGTATTCACAGCACCGCAGGTCTGGGATCAGGCTAAGGTATCTCATGTCTATTAACACTGTGTGCTCTACGGCGACACTGACACAGAGGCATTACCGCTCATTTGACAGGATTTGCGGAGGTGAAGGTGCGAAGTGAAGCTGTAGGTCAATGGGACTGTCTAAGGGGAGGGAGGGAGGCAAGTGTTTGTGCCTGAACGGGGTTGTAGTCAGTTCTTTTCTGGGTCTTTGCTCCAGCTCAGGTGTCATTCGCACAGTGCAACAGGACCATTTATCACTGATGAGGGCTATCAAAAACTCCCCATGGACCCGGGAGTGAGTGGAAGGACGGAGGAAGGAAGGAAGGAAGGAAGGAAGACGCATTGAGAACTGTCGAGCTGATGAAATTGGGAGATGTGGGTGTATATCTGCAAAAGCTGGATTGGATGGATTGACTTTGAAATTGTCAGCTAATTTCATAGTGGGTCTCAGGGGGTTTAGGAGAATCACCGCATCGTCCAGGGTTAAGATTCGTTATAAAAGATCTCCGTTAGCAGAGCCTTGTTCTTTATGTCTAACCTGAGCACAAATGCTACGCCAGGATGACTAGCTAGCACAGACGTTGAGAAAAATCACAGTGTGTGCCCATGTGCACTTAAAACTGCACCGAACTGTGAAGTAAAGAATTAACAGAAAAATTGGTAGAGATTTTCTGGAGGCGAAAACACTGCAAATGAGAAGATTCTGTGAATGCGTCTGTCGACCAACTCTTCTTTTTGACCAAATCTATGGCTCATACGGTGTGACAATGAGAATGAAATCGGAAAACTACACATTGTGTGGTTCCCCCAGAGGCGAGGCAGACATAGTACTGTAGCCCAGTCAGACAGTGCTCAAGGCCAAGTCTCTCCTGCTGAGAGTTTGAAAGAGACTTTTCTTGGAGCCTGACAGACTTGAAACTTTAACAGCTTTAACATGCGCATGTGAGTGACAGAGTGTGTTCTTCCACTGAACCATTCAGGCGTCTTTGAGGACCCCTTCAGGCAAGAAACACTTCACTAATTGCCTTTAGTTCGATAATCACACAAATCCGCTATCAGAAACATAATGTCACAATAACTGAGCATAAATGCCACATAGTGAGGCACATCAGAGGAGAAAGTTCTCCTCGGCTCAGTCAGGGTGTGATGATTCATATAGCGCTAGCTGGCTAGGGCATACATGCAGGTGTGCAGATGCTCGCCAACTTGGCAGGGGTTGATTCATCTCCACTAGGATTAGAGCTTCGCTGCCAACTGGCTCCGGCGGCTTTAGCAAATTAAAAACCTGTGTTGAGAAGCTTTAAAAGCAGCTCGAAGAGCATCACTCCACGGCATTACTACCATTTTCTCACACAAAACTGCCAAAGCTCCTGATAATCTGTTTAGCTAATCCAGCAGTGGCTAAACAGGCGTGAAGAGAGTGCGGGAAGAGAAGTTTCCAGAATCTGAAGGTGTCGGAGTAACGTGTTCTGGGCTTAGATGTGCTGCTGTTTTGTTACCGCCCAGAAAACAGGCATGGAAAAGTTGATCCTCTTCAAACGCTTACGCTCAGCAACACATTCCCCCCTTGAGAAGGTACGACAAGAAACGAATTCAGGTTTGCAAAGTGATGGTTTCTGGAAATGACATGAGGATGTAACCAATGGGGCAGCTGGCTAAAAATGTGAACCTGGCAGAGTCACTGTGCACAGTGTGCACTTTGTGGGAAAATGTGATAAGCTAAGCGTGTGGACAGAAACAGGTGGCGATGTGATCAAGGGCCCTGAATCTGATTTTGTCTGGGAAAAATGTTGATGAGCTCCAAACTACTTATTTATATAAAAAATAACTCAAGTCGTTGAGATGGGCTGTGCAGAAAAAATGTGTAATCGTATTTTGCAATGAACAAGAAAGATACAGGAATAGAAAGTAAGAGAAATGGATTCAGCAGCGTTTGGCTAATGCTCTTAGTGCTCCTGTCCCAAAACGTCCATTGGTATGCAGAATCTCCCATGTAATAATAGCTAAAAAAACCCAACCAGGACGGAAAAGTCAGCTGAACCTCTCCCATTTTGATTCACTAAATTCAAAATCATGGGTGGCACGGTGGGGCAGTGGTTAGAGCTGCCGCCTCACAGCAAGAAGGTCCTGCGTTTGATCCCCGGGTCGGCCATAGGGCCTCTCTGTGTTCATGTGGGTTTCATCCAGGGGTTCTGGTTTCCTCCTGCAGTCTGAAAGCATGCACTATAGGTTAATTGGTGGCCCCGTAAGGTGTGACTGCCCAGGGTCGGTCCACATCTTGCGACCATAGTTCCCGGCATAGGCTCCGGTCCCTTCGCGACTCCAGTAGGGATTAAGCCATTCGGATAATAAAAGAATGAATTCCAAATCATCACATTTTAGCTCAACAAGCCAAACATTTCATGTGTTTGTTTACACAACATTGTGTGTCTCATTCCAGAGAATGCAGTGCAGCGTTTAAAGAAAGAACGGCACACTAATGAACTTTTCATTTGTCATGCGCAGTGTAGCGTCGAGCTGAAAGCCGCTAAAGCCAGTCCGGCTAAACTCATTAACACATTTCAGTCCATTAGCCCCCAGCACAGTGGAGAAGCCCATCTACCTCATAATTACCATTTAAGAGGAAATGGATCAGAGCAAACGTAGCTAGATGCTGAGATTCGAGCTGTTCTTTCTGTGCTCGACTTCCTTTAGCTGGTAGCCCACACACTTCAGTTCCACGCACACACACAGCACAAAGACACAGCCAGGATCCACCCCCGTTCTGAACGGCTAATGTAACCACACAATAGCCACGAAGGCCTGCGGGAGCAACATTGTGCCTGGCTGTGGGAAGGCTTTATGAGGGTAAGTTCATTTCTTCAGCGTCTCATAAAGGCCAGGCTGAAGGAATCTGCAGCGGTGCATTACATTCAGGCATTATAAACTATTCCAGTAAACAGCGTTTGGTAATGAAGGGAGGACGTGTTAAAGTGAGCCGACTTCACCTTCCATTAACAGGCTGTTAAACGCTTGCAACTTATTATCACAAGGATCTTTCATTCATATTAACCAGTCAGACTCAGATCAAACGCTTGCCCCGTGCACTGTATTACTCATCCGCGCTTCCTGCCAGCAAATACATGCTTTGCGCAAACAACAGGAGAAGGGTAAAGTGGTAAACCTCCTACCTCCTATCTCTCCCTCCCTCTTTCTATTTCTCTCTCCCACACCGGAGCGATGCTCTGAAGGCCTCGGAGGAGAAGAGTGAGCGAGGGCTGGTGTGTGTGTGTGTGTGGGTGGATGCTAATGATGGCGTTTTGTCAGCCTGTTGCCCAGAGCCGGGTCTCCCGGTGCATCAAAGCGGCGGAACGTCAGCGTGTGTGGTTACGGCGGCAGCGCTCTCCTCCCGCCGTAGGCCGCCTTGCAAACTCTCATTCTACAGTAGCTGGAGGTGTTACCGTGGATGTGGGAGAGAAAGGCAGCTAGCTGTGAGCTGTGCATATGTGTGTGTGTGTGTGTGTGTGTGTGTCAGGAGATTCTCTAATTGTTAAGGGTACAGCAGGTCTCTGGCCTGAAAAGGTGCTAAGTGAAAGGCTGTGAGTGGCGTTAACAAGAAGCAAGAAACAATAAACAATTATAAACCTTCCCCGTTGCCTATTGGGTTTCCCCCGTAGACATCACACCCACCATCTACTGTTTCCCTGGTGGTCTACTGAGTAAAATAATTGCTTCTATCTCATTCGCATGCACACAAACTCTCCCCTTGCTGTCTCTTAACAATGTTTTAAGAGAGATTCATTAAAGGTTTCAAAGGTTTATACACTGATAATAAGCTTAAAGCAACTGATATCATGAACTAAACAATTTTCTTTACTCACCTGGTATAGCCTAGAACTAGCATAGATTCCACTTTGGGTGGCATTTTCAGCAACTTTCAGACAATAGTCATTGTGTAGAACGAAAGAGAAACAAAAGAGGTCCAGTGTTAGCCATTTGCACGGTCCTCACATAAGGCTTTGATCAGCAGCATACAGTAGATCTGTTGGGATTTGAGGTTTCACCATTTGATTGGTTCTCACTGAGCACTGTGGAACAGGCTAGTCTGAGACCGTTGGCAACAACAACTATACAACAGCGATGCACAATTATATCGGAATCGTATCGGAATCGGCCGATAATTGTTTTTTTTTTTAACCATCATCATCGGATCGATGCTTAGATTTGCCCAATATTTTCAGCCGATATTTTACGACGCATTTATTGCACATCGGAAAGTTAGCGCTTGTGCCAGACATGTCCAGAGTCCGAGGTGGGATTTTATACGCCGCACACTTTCGGTCTTAAAATGTATTTTCATAGCAAAATTCTGAGCACGCAGTGGAACGCTCGCCAGCAGAATGTCTTGTCGTTTCACGCTCGACTCTTCCTACACCAAATGTTTTTTAACAAACTAAATTGCATGTTGGCCTCACTTAGCGAATGTGAGCTCGCACATGGGATGTGTCCCGAGCAGCATACTGCCACACTTAATAGTATGGTAGTTAAGGCGCTGTTATCATACTTTTCTATGTGGTAGTATGCATCTCAAGATATTGTCGGAGTTGTAGCTTAACAGCTCTCTATGAACTAGGTCGTGCACATGGAGAGTCACACGCATCCTATTCGACACATAGGGCAGGAAGCGACTTTTTCTAAAAAGAGCACTACGCTTGAAATGGTACGTCCTCCCTCGACTCTGCTTTCACGCTCTCTTGACTTGGTGTTGTTTTAGAAATGTCAGTTATGGCACTGTTTTTGTGCCAAAATTCTGAGCATACAGTCGAACTTTGGCAAAATATTTTGTCTTCACGCACTCAACCTGCGCTCGTTTGTCAGCATCGGTATTGGTATTGACAGATATACGCATGAAGATATTGGATATCCGTATCGGTCGACAGTTCCCATTTCGTGCATCCCTACTGTATAACGTAGAAAATGTGACAACCTGCATTCAAACACCATGGGTTAGACGACAGAACGTGAAACATGTCATAGGTATGGAGATGTTTTGGAGTGGTAAAGTCAGTCCCACGGAGGAAAAACTGTAAAACCTTTTTTTGAACATGCACTCAAACAGCACCCATTAGACCTGAACGTCAACTTTTTCACCTCTGACCTGTGAATGACCCTCTACCCAGACTCTTTCACTACTTCATGTTTTAAACATATAAAACATATATAGCAACTCACTTTGACATCAGGGTCGTGACCTGCTGCTGCAACGATATTCCGACTCCTGACCTCTAAAATGAAGCCAGCTTTTCAACAATATTGTTTAACTTGCGTCAACCATTTTTGATCTTCATAAAATTTATAAACAGCTACCTCATTAATATATACAATAAGTATCTGTACGTCTTCGGGCGTAGACACACATTGCTTAAACTGCAACATAACTGGAGCTATAGGCCTGGACACTGAAGTGTCAACTCTTGGCACGAACCTTGAGATGGGCAGCGGGCATGTGGCAGGATGGTAGTATTCACAGCCACTGCCGGGCAGACTGGCCAGCCTGGCACTGCGGACACCTGGGCTGGCATCCCAGTCTCACTGTGCTGTGACCGGAATTTGTTTAGCAAAGGACAGCCTTGTGCCGCCGCATAGCTTTAGTGCTGTTATCGGCAGCCAAACTGGACGCGCGCAAGCGCGTGGCGCACACACACACGGATACACACAAAGCCGTCCGTTGGTGAGGTTAGCACAGGGCGTGGATCAACATCAATACCAGCACGAGGCAGCGCGCAACGCGGCGTGGTTTTGGCATTCAGGGAGACGACGCAGTCGTGCCGAGAAATGCCTTAGTGACATACAGCTCACGCGCTCCTCTTTTGAGCCGAGAACACGTGTCAACATGACACCTTGGCTAAGAACAGGGTGTTCATGAGGCATAGCGTAGCTGGAACATTGCAGGGACAAACACAGATCGAATTTTTAAAAATCGTGAGATTGTGGAATGAAGCAACATAAGCTAGTCATGTAAAATGTAGTAAATTGTACAGCCTTTAATATGCCGTGGAAGTTAAAAACATGCTGCAGGTAGAAAAAAATGATCGACAAAAAAGCTGGAGAGAGACGGGAGGCAAAAATTCATGATAAACATTATGGGCCAGTTTCCCAAACAAAGCTTAAGCTTATGCCTAGACTAGCTTTAAATTTCAGCTGTGAATCTCTCAATGTGACTGCAATTTAGTCTCTCTCTACATATGGTCGGACAGATACACTGGCATGACGATTTGAGCTAATTAATAGATGTCTGGGTTTAAAATGGCACATAAAAAGAAACACAAAGACAAAAGATTAATCCTTTAACCATGTTAATATTGTTGCAGTTGCATAGTTCATCCACCAGAGGGCCGACTCAGTTGGCAACTAGGGTGTTGAAATTAACTAAATAATCGATGCATTGCGATGCAGATGTGGACGATTCTTTGGACGATGCAGTGACAGATCATAAACGATTATATCAGGGGTTTTCAACTGGCGGTCCGCTGCCCCTTGGTGGTCCGCGGCGGCATTACAGGTGGTCACTGACATGCAATCCAGTTTCACTACTGAAATCACTTTTTATTTTTCAGATGATTTGGTCATCTTTATGAATAATTAATGCAAATATCTAAAACAGAATAAGAAAAACACACACGGACACACAGTGGACAGCTGCAGACTACTGCTTAGTCGGATGGGTGGTCCCCAGGACAGAAGCAACTGAAAACTCCTGGATTATATCATAATGACATGGTGTTGATTTCCTGGCTGCAGCATACAAATTCTAGTTAAAAACCACTTCCCGGTAGTAGCTATGGCTGCCCGATCTGCGATCCAGGCCCAACCTGTGTGCAATATGAAAAATTGATGGGATGCATCGAGATATCACATCGAATCAAAACGTTGACATGATAATTGTAATTTAATCGAATTGTGAGACTAGTGAAGGCAACACATGTGGGAGTTGGGAGTAATGTCTTACAAAAGTAACACAATTACAGTAACATATTATTTTTCTGCCGTAATGCAGTAATGTAAGGCATTACTAATCAATTTTCAGAATTACTTTGCTCAAAAGTAATGCAGGAGTCGTGTAACACATTACAATTCAGAGACAGTAATACTGTAATGTAATGAATTACTTTGAAAAAACAGTAACTCTTAATCTGTTGGTGCATCATTCCCAGTGTGCCACTATTGTTTTGTTAGACTTCAAATATCAAAATCAGTCTTAAACATCTCAGTTGAGCATTGAAGTGCTTGCGTGTGGAGAGACCGAGTGAGAGGGAGAAAAGAAATGTGGATGGCTGAGAGAAAAAGAGAGAGCGAGAGAGAGAAATGTGAGGAAAGCTGTGGCTGCAATTAAAATCGGGGGTTAGTGAGTGGGGGTGTGGTAGCATCACTGATTAATACACCTCTCCTGTAAAGAGCACTCACTGAAGCAGCAGAGGATAATGAGACAGGGCAAAATAGAGGAAAATCCTCTATTCCTCCTCTGTCATGTGCTCTTCCCCCTTTTCCGTGATTTTGTACGCCCCATTGTAAAGCTCTATTTAACATGTATTCTTTCAGTTCTTGTCAAAATACCCATGCTCATTGTTAGGGGGCAGCAAAGACAATGGTCTCCTTAGATTACTAAAATCATTACTAGAAAACATACAGATGGGATCAGATTAGCTCTCTTCCTAAATGGAGATGCACAGGATCTAGCAGCACACAGGCATACAAGGAGTCATAAATAACGTTATGAGAAGAACATCAAAAGAATTGCAAAATTACTGTCGTTTCAAAGGTCACAAATGATGTTCTTTCATTAACTGAAATGCATTTTTGGATTTTTAATAACATTAGCAATTGATTAAGAAATGGAAAAGGGAGAAAAATTAATTACAAACATAGCTGCAAGCGGGGTCCAAAAGTGACAAAAAGCAGCATAAAAAGGGTCAGCACTAACCATTAGCAGTGACTGTGTATGTGTGTAGAACAATAAAGTGAAATGACATAAGGTAAAACCACATAACTACATTCATCATATCAAAACATAATGTGTTAATGGATGGTTTGATAATTTAGCTTCTTTTTTGCTATGGCAGCTTCAATAAGAAACTAGCCTCTAACAGTGTTCATATAAGAATTGCGTGGTGTTCTATAATTTCATAATGACAACATATGCAGTACATTTATGTAGTGTTTTAGTGCCCGTAATTATAAAAGGTCTGTTATGACATCACATAAATGTATGTAGCATTTTAGTGCCCCTAGAGGTCAAAATGTGTTTTCCTTTGATACAGTGATATTTAAAGTCCGGTCACTATGATTTTTGGCCTATGGCAAGATGCACACCTTTCCTATTTACCCAATAATAATAATAATAATAATAATAATACAATTACAAAGGTTAATTAAAAACAAAGGTTTACATCATGTCTTGTAACTTATGCAAACTTCTTATGAGGATTGTTATTATTGTCAGGTAAAAATCAAATGTTCTTAGAGGTTTAAAACTGAAAATAAAGACAGGTCTAGAGTCAAATAATCATGACTGAAGGTTTTATTCGGAATCCATCAATGGATCCAGCAATCTATAAGACTGAACAACACTCATCAAATCAAAAAATTCTTCACATGCCATCATAAATTCTACAAGGCTACAATTTACAGTAGAATTGGGACCCACTAAAAGCTCCAACTGGCATTTACTTCCCTTTCTTTTCCCGCCAAATTCCACATGCTAACTCATCCCCATGCCGATCGAAGCCAAGACGCAGTTCACAAACATAATTAGTGTGTCTTTGTGAGGTAATTACAGGGCGCGTGGAACACCGTCAATACACATGAAAGAGAGACTCTCACTGTGGCGATAAACACAGAGTGCTCCCACGGTGATCGGCTGTGTGCTCAGCTAAACAAAGACGCTTGAAAAAGCAAAACGTCCCCGGCGTGAACAGCTTTGAAATTAGGACGGGGCCTTGGGGGCCAGTGGGGTCGCCACCCTAAAGACGGTAAGCGGAAATACACGCAAAAATTAAGACGTCGTAAAAATGTCCGCCGGGCAGGAAGGAGACCAAAGGAAGATGTTTTTGAGGAAGACAGAAAGTACAATTTTTCTTTGTACAGTCTTAGTGGAAGTACATTTGAGCTATGACTTATGAGGTACATTAGTTGCAGTATCTGTGAGCCAGACTTTTGGAATGTTCCCCTCGGTGTTTAGAACAGAACAGAACCATTTCAGAACAGAAATGCAGACCTGCATTAAAATGCTGCTTTTGTTAGAGAATGGTGGCTGAATGGGTTTTACAGGGACGCGGAGGAAGCGGAAATATTGCTGATCTCTAACCCAGCTCCCAAAACAGGATTTTTACAGTGTGAGGAAGAGAGTGTGTGTCTGCATGTTAGGGAGAATGCTGGGAGTGATTGTCTGAGTGTGTGGGGGGAGGTATATTTTAGGCACAGTCCCCTTGGCATGTTCCCATGAGTCTTCCAAGCTTTTAAATAATGAAAAGCAGGGAACTGATTTTTATTCTGTCCCAGAGGACAGACCACGTGCCCAAACCTACCGAACAAAGCTTTACTTACAGCCTTGCCTGATAGAACACTTGGAAAACAAAGTAAACATCATCCAAATAGCATCCAGCATGTAGTCTCAGTGGTTGAGAAGATACCTCCAGCAAGTAAGACACAAACACAACTGTGTGCACATAACTCTAATACTACTCTCATTTGTCTGTATCCTTGTTTTCATTTGGTGGAGCCATTGTGGATATTTTACAGCATTTAGCAGACGCTCTTATCCAGAGCGACTTAAAGTTCCTAATTTCAGGGACAGTTCCCCCTGAGAGCAACTTAGGGTTAAGGGTCTTGCTCAGGGAGACACTGTTGGTAACGCCAGAGGTCAGATTCAAACCCATAACCTCTTGGTCCAAAGTCGCGTGTTCTACCACTAGGCCACCAACACCCACGCCAGCCTCCTGGGAGAGGGCTGCAAGGGGACATAGAAAAGTAGCCGTGTGAGAGGTTAAACAACTTTGGATTTGAGAACAGAAGTGTAAGTTCACAGCCGAAACATCTGCTGTCATGCCTTCGTCTGAATATGCATTCGAGTCCTAAATTGAAACTCTTGCACATGCAAAAAGCATGAATCTTCTGCACATCTGGTGACATTTACCTTCCGTCTGTTTTCACAAATAAAGTAGCTGGAAAAGGTCATAAGCTATTTTTTTCTTTGAATGTGTTAAGTGGCCCATTATTATTTTGTTCTGCCGCAGGCAAGCCAAGCGTTTAAATTGTTTTAAAGCCACTTCAATGAGTGAATGACAAGCTGTGTGTTTGCTAAATGACAAATAGATAATGAAAATTTTTGAATGTTAAATTAATTGCACCTTTGCCCTCTGAGACCTCCAGATTATAAACACGCACACACAACAAAACAAACTTCACTTCTCTGCAATCAACCTAAGCTTTTGTTCTCCATAATAGCCAGAGTCTATCACAATTTGGGAAAAAAATTACGCAGAGCCAGAACAAAAATCTGCATTTTCCTCATTAGAAGCTTCAATTGATCAGTCATAGTGGAGTAAAGCATCAGTGGCAAATCCACTGCTAAGGCTGGATATGGTTCTCTTTATTTCACTCTGGTGCATTTCATTAATTTACACGCATTGCAGCATGTAGCAAGGACTTGACAATCAGAGGTGTCAAAAGTACCCGCATTCTTCACTCAAGTAAAAGTGTAGATACATGTGTTTAAAAAGACTCTAGTAAAAGTTGAAGTATTGACTCGGCTTCTTTAATCAAGTTCAAGTGAAAAGTACAGGCTCTAAAACATACTTCAAGTTTAAAAGTATAAAGTACCCTTGCAAAGGACAAAACCAGCATTTTAGGGCAAAGCTGACTGGACTCCATGTGTGAGCGTTATTTAGGACACAAGCAGAGAAAAATAAAGCCACATGAATACATAAAGCTGCATTGGTCATTAACGTCATTGGATATGATGACTGCCTCTAGCCTAAAGACATCTTACAACAAATATTATCGTGCTGTAAAGAGCGCTGTAGAAATAAACTCAACTCAACTGAAGTAAATTTGGTCGACCCACCATCCCACCGAGTTGCCGCCTGCAATGGGACCAATACACCAATGGGATTGTCTTTTCTGTGTGTGTTTTCAAGCCTCAACCAATTAGTCAAGTTGTCTGGATGGTGCACATTATTGATATGGAACAGGCAAAATGCACGGCAAAATGGCCTAATAAACCTCATTTAAATTAAACCAAACAAGAGTAACAAGCCTCATTTGATAATGTAAGGAGATGTAAGGTAAATGTTAAAAGCTGGCACAGAAATAAAGATACCCGAAAATTCTACTTAAACACAGATCTAAATTTTATGTGATATATAAGTGTGATATCACGTGATATCATGTGCTGTTGGAAAGAAGCAGTTCTTCAGGTTCATTTACAGGGAATCTCGTTCAGGCCTCATTTTGGCTAAAATTACTCATGGTTTTGGTCGCCATGATTTTACATTGCAATCTTGCTATCAAGTCTTTGCAACCACTGCTGACAACTTAATGACTTTTGTTGTAATATTTTTGGAAATTTCAGACTTTATTTAAAAACAAAGACTAGTGAAAAACCTGTGATAGCTTAAGTGCTTAAGTGTAGACCCACTCTAAAGATATTAAATAATAGCAACTACCATCACGAACAGTGTATGTGCTCGTCATTTCTCTTCTGCTGTACAGTAAACGTCCTCCAAACGTCCATTGGATGGTGATGAAGCATCATTTCAATCTAGTAAGAGCACAACTGAAACAACTCAGTATGGTTAAAATGGCCACTTTATTCTACTGTATGGCTTCTGTCCGAAAGCGGAAAACTACCACTGTATCATTTTAAACTACGATAATGCTGCTGCTGCTGGCACCTTGTGGCACTAGATTCACACTTTGAATTAGGCATAATGTAATTAGGGACAGTAGCTCATTGGAAAAGTGTCCTTCCTCTTGTTTGCACTAATGCCGGCAAGCTGCAATCACCAATAAAATGCTGTTCAGTAATGTTTTCTACATAATAAATATGAATATAGCCACAAGCAGAAATAAGTGGGGTCCAAGCAAAAGTCGCAAAAAGCAGCACAAAAGGGTCAGCATTGACCATCAGCATAGACACACCTACACACTGCTGATGTTGATGTTTATGGCATAAGATAAAAACCACATAACCACATTAATCATATCAAGACAGAGGGGTTAGAACGTAGAACAACAAAGTGAAATGACTGGAAAAAGAAAAGATGCAAATAGAAATTTGTGACTTGGTAGTGAAGCATCTTTTTTGCTACGGCAGTTGTGTTTATAAAGAAACTGACTTCTAACAGTGTTCAAATCCGAATTGGGTAGTTTGGGTAGTTTAGTTATCATTTCATGTAAATTATAAAAACTCAGTAATGATATCACATAGATGTATGTAGTGTTTTAGCACCCCTAGAGGTCAAAACATGTTTTCCTTTGAAATGGCACCAATTGTAAGCCAAACACTATGTTTTTTTTGGACTATGTTGAGGTGCACACTACTTCTACCTTCAGCTTTCTGCAACTTACAGTTCAAGCTGCACCATGTGTTTTGTAGGAAAAATAAATAACTAATAAAAACAGAACAATTGTAAGTGCGTTCGATAGCACTTTGTGCTTGGACCCCTAATTATTACAATGTAAATAATACTACAGCTACACTTAACCTCAGCAGCCAAATGGTTTTCAAATAAATGTCCCCACATAGCCATAAAAATAGACAAATCATAGTTTTTCCCTGTCTTCTAGAAGACTGTCAGGTCCCTACAACCCCCTAAATACATGTACACACACACACACACACACACACACACACTGCATTAAATCAAAGAACTAACACTGCCAACTTGCATAAAGCAGCAGTTCTGGAGAAATTCCAGTTAAAAGTGTTAATGCAGGCTTTAATCAGCACAGTTGATACTTTAAAATGACAGTTTAGCCCCGGCGTATGCAATGACCTAAATAAGGAAATTTCCCATTGGCTTGATAAAAGAGGGGGGAAAAAACTGAAAATCCCAAATGTGGAATACGAATCTGATTAATTAAAAATGAGCACCAGCCAATCGTCTTAAAAATGTCCGATAAACAGGACTGGAGAAGGAAAGAGAGAGAGAGAGGGGGGTTATGAGAGCCGGTCTCCTTGGAGAGCCAACTCAACGATCGTAAGAGTAATGACGTAAAGCAATGATTTCAGCATTTTCTCTTTTTTAGCCATTTGATTACTGTAGTTGTATTGTAGCCTTTTGAACTTTGCTAATTTAGGACTTGAGTCAAGCTTCAGGACTCCTCAGCTGTGGAAAAGACAACGAGAATTTTCTAACACAAAAATCTGTCAGATATGCTAAACTGTGTATTTAGTTGAACAACTAAACATGACTTCTGCATTTGACCAGTTGGCAGCTGATATGCTTGGGAATGATATCACGGGGTACCTCAGTGGTACCATTACCAGTCCAGAAATTAAATCACTGACATTCATTGACAGGGGCAGTTGGTAGTGTAACGGTTAGGGCGTTCGCCCCGTGATTGGAAGGTCACCGGTTTGAATCCCAGAAGGTGCCACTGAGGTACTTATGAGCAAGGTACCGTCCCCAAGCACTGCTCCCCAGGCGCTGCTCATGTCAGCTGTCCACTGCTCCTTCATGGATGAGTCAAATAATAAGTCACATTTCCTCATGGTGCACAGTGTGCTGTGTTGTGGTGTGTTCACAATGACAAAATAATCCTTCACTTTCATTCTGTTCATGAGGACAATATTTTTTGAATTTTCAAACATACCAAATAAAAAAGAGCTACAATTATTACTCTCATTATTGAGCGTGTAGTAAAGTTGGCGAGTTCATGTCAAAACAGTTCAGTTGCTGTTTAATAATTAATGAAGTTCAATGAAATATCATAGAAGAATATTTAATGCAGAAAAACATTTCTACAAGTCTTTTACACATAGCTTTTTTGAAAATAGGCTGATTCAAACCACATTCTCAGCAAGAGATAGGGTAAAAAGAAAGTTTTAAATGGAGTAGAGACATGCTGGTGTGTCTCCTATAGTGTAGGCTGATTGAACAGACCCAGTCACATGCTGCCGGGCAGTCAGAGTGTGACTGTTCTTGTAGGGAGAAAGAAAATAAAAAGGGAGGAAGGAGGCGAAGGGGAAGGTTTGGTGGGGGTGGTTTGGTATCAAACCGAATGATAAAGATGACAGCAGAACTGATCTATTGCTGATCTGGTAGAGGCTTCCTCCCACAACTGAGTTCTACACCCTGTCTGTGCCACAAATCTGCAATTTAAACAGTACTGATCAATGTTTTCTGAATCAGTCAGTCTGACAGAAGAGGAAAAAAGCTCCCATGCTCTGAATTTGATGTTTACTGCATTAATCGCACAACATCTCAAAGTTATTGATACGTGTTTGAAGTTAGAAGCAAGGCTGCATGCATGCCAACGTGACCGGGCAGATAATCCCACCACTCGCATTAAAGTTGAACTTTCGATCGGGTTCTTTGGGCGATCACTGAGAAAGAACATATTGCTATGTGCATTTTGTCATGGCCATGATGAAAGGACTACTTACATTTTAAGGAGCTATGAGTTTCGGACCACCGCACTAACACTCCACCAAACAAAAGTAGTCACTTAGACCACTGCACCTCAACCTCAAACCAGAGGTGGTCTCTCATGCCACTGCATTACCAACATGAAGACACTCAGAGCATGCACCACTTCCACACCAACCAAATGTGGTTACCCAGACAACTAAGGGTACCAACCAACCATGAATCCCCTTAGCCCTACCCCTCTCTTTTGCACAATCACATGTAGGGGTAGAGTGTCCCATTTCCCATTTAGACCGAGGGGTAGGGGGGAAGGGGAAGGGCTAATGGGCCCCTTCAAACAGAGATTTCTCAGAGGCTCACTCCAAACGGTCAGGTAGGAAATATTTCCCAGAATGCCTTGCGAAAAACTATCAGCAACATGACTGTGGAACCGAAAGAGACGTAAAAATATACGTAATAAAGAATTTAAAATGAAAGCAACCGGAGTATTGTCTAGTTTGACTGCATTTCAGCCTTTCAGCCATTCTTCGTAAACGCCAAACAATAAAACATCTAGTGTGGTGTCGACAAGTTTGCTGCAGACAAACGCAGAATTATGGTAACAGCACACACGATGAAATTAATAACCACAGACAACAGCATGTTGAACAAACACGTGGCGTCTGCCTACGTAACATTCACCGAAGACTAATGATGAAGGAACATGTTGAAAGGGTGTGCCATTTCGTAGGGGTAGATTTCAACCCCTGCCCATTGGCACTCTACGGCAAGGGCCAAGTGGTGAAATGGGATTGACCCCAAGAGGGGCCACACAAACCACTGCACCACCTCCACATCAGCGAAATAAGGTCATTCTGACCACTGCACCACCAATGCATCAGCCAAAAATGGCACTTCAGACCACCACACCATTAGTCAGACTAATGTGCCACCATCACACAACAAAAAGTGACCACTTAGACTGCCATGCCACCTTCATCAAAGAAAGAAAGATACGAGGTTTCACACAGACCACTGCAAAATATTAAATTCCAGAGACACGCATAAATATCTGGAAAATTAATGGCATGTGTTCCAAAAAATGTCAGAGACGGCACTTATTCCCTTTAGAGCCTAAATTAAGAGCTGAAGCAACATGCACTATTCAAACTTCAGAGTTGCGAACTGAAGTTCGGCTTGCCTGGTTTTCCTGTGATTTCTCCATCAGTGCTGCATGGCCAGAGAGTTACTGATGATGCTGCCGACCAGCAGCAGGGCAGCATCTTGTTAGAGGCGACACAGGCGCTCAAGTAAAAAATCCCAACTTTGTGACATTTGGGAGATTGGTTTTCTATCGCCCATTTGCACGTCTCAGTCAATGATATCATGTGACCATGTAGGTCAGACTGAATGCCAAAGCAGGGCCTCACCTGGGGCATTATAAAAACTACAACCACCACTGGTGATCATGCTGCAACAAAACAAGAGCAGAGCAGAGACTCTCGGTAAAGCTCCTGAAAAGAGGAAGTCACAGAAGTCAAGGCAGGACTAGTAATGTCTGGCAAAGACAGACAGAGAGAGAGAGAGAGAGAGAGAGAGAGCGAGAGAGAGATGAGTACCAGAGTCTAAAATGATATTTTTCACTATTTTCCTTTTTTAAACACTTAATTTTTCCCAACTCTTCCTTCCTCTGACCCTCATCTTCCATCTCTCTCTCAAACACATTTTTTAACCATGTGAAATGGTGTCATCTCATTCCTTTTCAAAGACTAAATTCAATTTTCAATCTGACGGCTGTGCCATGGATCCAGCTAACGGCTAGAACACAATGCAGCCT
Organism: Distichodus sexfasciatus; assembly: GCA_032718565.1. Classification (NCBI taxonomy): domain Eukaryota; kingdom Metazoa; phylum Chordata; class Actinopteri; order Characiformes; family Distichodontidae; genus Distichodus; species Distichodus sexfasciatus. The sequence goes on along the minus strand of JAVGVS010000087.1, from coordinate 1,122,038 downwards.
TGAATCTTCTGCATGTGTGTGTCAAGTCGAGTATAATCTGAGCACCCAAAGCACGACAATTAGTCAAATTCTGACTTCATTCATTTTAACACCAAGTGGGGTGGGAGTGAGGTTATCTTCCAAACCAATAATATGCCCACCAGTCCAAGCCGACTGGATATTTGTTCACTTTAATAATGAATTGGTGCACATATTACTGGATGTTTAAACGTGTATATTTCTCATTCATCAGTATGGAGCATAGTAACTAGTGCAGAGCAACAGAGAAACCAACACTGACGGTATCTTAATAAACACGATTCATTCATTCATTTCCTGAACCATTTAATCCTCATCGGGGTCGCAACACACTGCAGGGCACACACACTTACACAAACACACTGTCAGTTACACCTTACGGGGCCAGCTTTAGATTCACCAATCAACCTATAGTGCATGCTTTTGGACCCCAAGCGAAACTCCGCTCAGAAAGGCCCTGCAGCCGACCTGGGGATCAGACCCAGGAGCTTCTCGCTGTGAGGCAGCAGCACTAACCACTGCGCCACCGTGCCGCCCATAAACATGATTCACTGTTCATTTTTCACTTGTGGGTGAGTTTAGAAGACGCTCTTATGCAGAGATGTTGTACATTTTTCTTTGCTCATATCTTTGTGTGCTACACTTCTGTGGTAATGTTGGTAACTGAATTTGTGTTAGACTACTAACACATTTATGTGTGACTCTATTTGTGTTTGTGTGACTCTATTTGTGTGTGTGTGCACATGTGGAGAGTGTGTGCATGCAGAGGTAAAGTTCACAGGGCTTCATGTGAGCTGCAGTAAGCCAGGCTGTGAAAGCTGCTGCTCTTTATTGAAGATGACATGTCCTTTTAGAGAGGAGCAAAGGCTAAACACACACACACACACACACACACACACAACACACACACAACACACTTTTTCTCTCTCCAGTCCCATTGGTTACACATTGGTTACCAGATTTACACTACAACCATTTCATGGCATCTGCCTCCGCTTCAGCTGCACAAAATGCCAACGAGACAAGCCATCTTACAAACTGTAATAACTGAAATTAAAACAAGATAAACTTCAGTATCAAATTGTCTGCGGTGTATTTTAGTTGCAACCTTATCACAGCCTGACCTAATATATGTATGCATATAATTATTTCGACATCGCTAACAGCACATGAAATATTTATCTCATTATTGCAAACAGTCATAATGGTTCTCCTCTATGCATTCTTAATAAAGAGTTAAAGGCAAATGTGATGTCCTTAAATTAGAAAACAAAAGTAATGAATTAGCGAATATCATGCTAATGTGTTGCTACAGTTCTTGCTTTGGTCTCAAGAAAAACAAAACGGCGTCGATTTGGTTTGGCTTGGTTTTAGAGGACATTTTCTCTCTCTCACACACAATAAATAGCTCAAAGCAAATGATAATGAAGCATGGCTGACGAGTGCTGGTATTAGTATGCAGGTATTATTGGGGTTGCACCGATCCAACTTTTACAGTTCTGATTCCGATACTCGGGTTTGGATATCGGTCGATTCCGAGTATCGATCCGATACCAGTTTTTATTAATTAATAAAGTTGTATATTTCTCTGTGAGGAGGAGACTGAGATTATTCTGTTATGCTTAAGGAAATACAATGTAGGCAATGTAACATCTACACAATACAAATTCAAACATGATTTATCATTAAAGTAATATCTCAAAAATGATTTGTTTAAACTCAACTGTGTAATTTTGTGACGCTCCCTAATCCTGTAAACAGTATAATGGCTTATAACTTGGTTTTGGGGTTGTAATGTGTTGCGTTTCTTGTTCTGCTCATTGTCATATCAATATGTACAAATTAGCGCAAATGAGCAAACTTCCCAAAACAAACTGAACGCGCATTTACAGATCTGCCCAATGCCACCGATACCCGATCCAGCTATTTGAGTCGTTATTGGACCGATATCTGATCCACGTATCAGATCGGTGCATCCCTAGTTATTATATTATATAGGCATTAATGTTGGTGGTCTCCCTCGTGATCACTCAGTGGAGATTGATAAATAACTATTAGTGTACACTTTGGGGTTGTATAATGTTAGGACAGTGGGTTAACGGTAGACAGTTATCAGCACACACAGAATGATGACAAGCTGCATTCCAGCTGCAGTGGTGGGACTGATCGTGACTTGCGTGTCACTGCTGACTGGCCATTTTAAATTCAAGCCAGAGTGTCTGAACCATCCAGATAAATGCTGACACAATGAAACCCCATGCTAGCGTCTGTCTGACAGTGTGTGCCCGAGTGAAAGTGAGAGTGTGTGTATGTGTGTAAAGCAGGTTATTTTTATGTGTGAATGTTTTTGGCCAGAAGCCTCCAAAAGTCACTTACATGCCCACCCAAACACTCAGATACTCCTTCTCTCTTGCAGCGTGTGAATTTTGATAGCAGGTATGCGAAGCGATGTTAAGCTGGACACTGTGACATTTTAAATTGCCATTTCGCCTGCATCGATTAATCATTTGTGCCGTTTCGTTCAATAGGACACAGGAGCGGTAGGAGGAGGTTTACGGTGCTGGTCAATTTGCAAGTGCCAGAGATTCGGACTATCGATGTGAACAGGTCAAGGCCCACCAGGGCTCTGATAGGTTTTTAGTTTTCATTTGTTCAAGGCATTGGTGGTTAATGGAATCTGATCCACCGATTCTGGTTAGAAAAACCGAAACCAGAGGCTTCTGGGTAAAGCTCACCGCTGGATAGCAATGCTGATGGGTGGCGGTCCTTTCTCAGGAGTGCCTAGACATTTACATACATAAAAATTGCAGTAAAAGATTAAAAATGGTGATAGGACTTTTAAGCGCACCGGAACATTTAGGTGAGTGATTATTTATCATCATGAACACACCACAAGGAAATATGACCTCATCATGTGACGCATCCATGAAGGAGCAGTGGGCAGCTTTTTGCAGCATCTGAGAAGCAGTGCTTGGAGACTGGAAGTGTGAACCTTCACTGGCCTGACGACTCGTTTTGATTACGATTTTCAGGTCAACGTTTCGATACAATATCTCGATGCATCCCATCAATTACTTCATACTGCACCCAGATTGAGCATGGATCACAGATCGGGCAGTCATAGTTACTACTACTATTTATGCCGTGGAAAACAAACAAGTAATGTCATTATGATGTAATCCAGGGGTTTTCAACTGCTTCTGTCCCAGGGACCACCACTCAGACTAAGCAGTTTTTAGATATTTGCTTTAAATTCATTATTCCTAAAGATGCCCAAATCATCTGGAAATGTTTTGAAAAAGAAAATTAAATGAAATGATTTCAGTAGTGAAACTGGATTGCATGTCAGGGACCACCTGCAATACAGCTGCGAACCACTAGAGGGCAGCAGACCACCGGTTGAAAGCCCCCGATATAAACGATTATGGTCTGCCATTGCATTCGATGCTGAATCTTCCATGTCTGCATCTCCTATTGAGGACATTATTAGGGATGGCACCGATATGTAAAGCAGATGTCGGTCCGATAGCGACTCAGCGCGCACGTACAATTGGTTCTGCATGGGAAGTGTTACCGCAGACATTTTTAAAGCATTATTTTCTGTTTTCAACAGAAGACTCAGAGACTGTATCAGATCTGTATCATATCGGCAGATATCCAAATTTACAACATCGGTATCGGACATAAAAAAGCGGTATCGTGCCATGTTTAGACGGTACCTTGCTGATGAGTACCTCAGTGGTACCTTTACCAGTCTGGAACATAAAATATCCCCTCTTTTGGCATCTTTAAGGTCTGTTTTGGAAGGATGGTACATTTTGCCATCATAAAGACTTAGCAGACACATAGGGCTCTAGCCTACACTCAGCACAATAATAGTTAGCAAGCCTTGATGGAAGTGTGGGGTTGCTGCAGATTTCCTCCTGTGAGGACTGTAAAAATAGAAAAGTTTAAAGTTTTATTTGAAAAATGTAAAAATTCGCCAGATTTGCTTTAAAGGTTTAGGGTTATTTCGTTTACGTTATTAAGGGACTCAGCAGAAGTGTGTGTGTGTTTGTTTGTGATAAAGAGAGAGAGAGATTTTGCTCTAGTTATTGGGCTAGGGTCTAATGAGTCCAGGTGGATGAGGGCTATACTAAGGCCATTATGTCAGTGTGAGAGAGCCGATGCTATCGTCTCCTTCATCTCTCTCCTGTTTGCTGTGGATCAGACGACATGGCCTTGGAGGTAATCCTGCTCTGGGCCTCCTGCACCCTGCTTCAACTCTGAATCCCCATGTAATTACAGCCAGATTAAAACCCAGGGTTCCTGAGGGACAAGGGCCAACAGGTCACTCAATAACAAACAGCCCCACGTGGTGGATGGATGTAGCAGGAAGGACGGAAGGCCTTTTCACGCTGGCCAAATAAACCTCACTGTTCTGGTGTTGGCAGTCGCCGCTAGAATGTTCTGAAAGGAGAAAAAGAGTGTTGTTTGCCGGTGTTATTTCGGGCCGTAAATTAGACCCAAATGTGTCCGAGGCGTCCAGAATGTGTATCTCATGAAGCTCGTGGTGGTTTGCTCCTGTCTGCATTTCCGAGTTTTCCAGTCCATGCTGGTGTCAGTGTCATGTAAACTCTGCATGTCATTTGTCTGTCACGCCTGTCTCCAGTGGAAGACTATTTGGCCGGGTGTCTGTCCACACTCGTTTACTGTCACCCTCTCACTGTCACTCCATCACGGTCTGTCTGTCTCTCCGCTCGGAGAGTGTAACCTCGAAGCAAAAACGCCTCGCCTGGTGGTGGAGGAGTTGAGCAGTTCTCAGTCTTCAAAGTGCCAACTGCCCACGCGCAGGCCTGCAGACTCCACTACACGTCCGTCTACATGATCGGCCCTTCCAGCGTTACAATGGCAGAAGGACGGAGACGGAGACGGAGAGGAGAAGGCAGGAAGACATTTACACAAGAGAGACGTTTATTTAAAACTAAACTTGGTTCAACTTCAGCTTTGTTGCGAACAAAGCACACTGCGTGATTGAAAGTAGGGTTGTTACAAATGACAACTCAGAACCTGAGGCTGTGAATTGAACTTTTTAACCCCGATGCACACGTTTTGCGTTGTTTATCCCTTTAAATTACAGAAACCTCACACATACAGTCACAATCACGACTTTGAACTTAACGGACATTATATTAATTTCTCTGTATGTGAAATTATTTGAGTAATTCCGTGCTCAAAAACACGAGTAATTACGTAAAAACACATAAATGACATTTTTCGTGGTGTAAACACATGCACTGTATGTGTTAGCGCTTGCGACTCTCGCTCGCTAAAACGCTCCACTTTAGTCAAATCTATCCTTTTATTATGGACAAAATATTTCCAGTGTTTATTCCAGGTGTGCTTCCATCATGTTATTGTAATGCATCTCTGAGTCTTGTACAGGGGATTGTGGGTAATATAGTTCTCTCCCAGAAAGGTGAAAACCAGCGTTCCCTAGGGCTCAATACTTGGTCCCACTCTTTTTTCTCATTTTATAGTCCAAAATGAGTCAAAATTGGCTCAAAATGACCTGAAAACGTCAGTATTTCTTTATTTATTAATTAATCAGAAGATATTGTTCCATTTTATAATGTTAGAAAGTAATGAATAGGAAAAAAATAAAATAGAAAAATGCGTTGTTTGTTATTAAACAATTTTATTCTGTTTCCAGATGGATACCAAATGGATAAAGAAGTATTTCTGTCTGGTACTAACCTTATTTTTCTTCACAGTACTAAGCCATAGAATGTCTCTGCATAATAACAACTCTGCAAGTCAATAAAACAGACACTGTTCTAGTAGCTGTATCTACAGTTTCAGTACTTTTATACTACATAAAGCTAAAACAAATACAATTTTCTACAGCCGCAAGTCAGTTTTCATTAGAAATGTGCTGATTTCAAGAAAGTGTCAGCATTTACACATCAAACTATGACAAATCTGAGTAGTGCAGGACGTCCTGAACACGACAACATAAAGCATGTATGGAGAACTTCTACACACATGCTAGAATAAGCCTCTTCTTATGTCTGTAAGGGTTCAGACTAACATCACTAACATCAGTCATGTCATGAGTGTGGTGGATGAGGCAGTGTTTAGTGGATAAATGAGGATGATAGGAGGAGTGTCATTCACCGCACCGAGACGGGGCACATAAGAACCCTGTTAAATTAATCATTTTAATTAGAGCCAATCTGATCCAATCTGTGGTCATGGGGGACTGAAGGAGCTCATTTGCTGCAAAAAAAGAACACACCTAAATCACTCCACTGCACTTCATTCACTACTTATCAGCTTAAACAAGTCGAGAGCAATCACACCCTGTCAGTGCTTCTGTCATTTCCCTGATCAAAGTGATCATAACAAAAAAGAAATGCAGGAGGCCTTTAATTCAGGCGTAGATTAACTTGTCCGTTAGGCTGACGTGCTTGAGGCAGCGTAATACCAAGGAGAGCAATTCTCTCTGACAGTCTGACATAAGTTCATGAAATGATGCGATCAATAATCATTTTCACATCATCTGGCAATACACAAACTCCTCTCTTTTAGTCAGCTTTGATCAAGAACAACACATCACAGGATTATCAGTATTGTTATGACAGTTATATTTTATACATTTGGTTGATAAATGTACAATATATCGATTCGATTTTGAAACTTGTTTGCTGGCGGTGAGTCTATATCAGTGACCTTTAGAGGTGTGTACTGTATCTGAAAGCCATACTTGATCAGAGTCACCCGTTAGAAAACTACAAGTAAAATATCGTAGATTAACAGTACTTCAGGCATATTATTAAATGTGAAACACAACAAAAATAACAATTAAAGTGAGGCCCCATCCACACCGGGTGTTGGAATCTTGGATAAATGAACGCGCTCTGAACATTTTTGTTGCATTTTGTAGCTGCACTTGATTGACTTTAGTGAGGCGTCACATTGGCGTTGGTTTGACACTGTTTAACACCAACCCGCAGCCCGATTTGTAGTTTGCTGTGTTTACCTGTGGAGGCAGTGTTTACTGAATGGGGGTGGTCTTTGTGGACAGTTCTGCACTGAGGTCACGAAAAATGCCTCATTACAACTGAGCCTCGACTTAGAGCGACGCAGACGGGAGATGCAGTGCCAGCAAAAATTGGGGTGGCGGTGTGCTCAAGTTTTGGTACGTGACGTCAGCATCGTTGTTTACTATCAACATGGTCTTTTTTGCACCTTCATAATTAGAATAATTTTTATCTTCTACCATTCCTTTGACTATTACTAACAATAAACTTTAGCCAAGAGACTTTCTTGTGTCCTTATAAAATCACACTCAGCAGTTACTGCAATCACACCTTGCTCAGATAAAAATTTACAACATTTACAACATTCCATCAGCTCAAATCAGACGTCCGCACCGGGTTGGATTCCATTTGCAGTGTCGATTCCGCACCTCGATATGGGGACAAATGATGGCGGGGTCTCGGCAGATCTCACCACTTTCGTCCCTGTGTGAACTGATTTGCTATTGATGTGCAGCTGGTAATACTAAAGCTGGATGTGCCTGCGTGCTGTGTCACTGCAGTGAGATATATGCCTTTCTAAGAACGTGTTTGTTCCTCTCTCTCTGAAATGGAGACAAAGATAATTAACAGATACTTCCTGACTTTTATTGACCTTCATAGTCTCTCTCTCTCCTCCCTTTCTTCTAGTCAGCATTTCTATGTGGAAGACCAGCAAGCCACAGAAACAGTGGACTGACTGACAGCCAAGGCGCTCTGAAACAATGCGCTCTGAAAATTAATCTTCTGTTGCAGTCGGCATTTCTGCTACACACACGCCACGCTTATACCGCTTTTCCAGATTTCACATTTTGCCACACACGTTCTACGAGCTGTAATCAAGTATCATAATGGAAATAAAACTACTTTTGTACACTTTTATATCTTACTAGTGTAATTTTTATAGATTTATAATGAGATACAATTATAGACAGGACATTTGCTGTTTTGAGCTAATCTGTCCCTTTAAGGCCACCATAGATAAATGCTCGCCTCTGGACCAAGAGTTTATGCGTTCAAATTCTATTTCTAGTAGATCTGTAGTCAAGACCGAGACCAGGGTGGGGTGAGACCGAGATAAGACTAAGACTCTGAAGGGCCGAGACTGAGATGAGAATAAGACCAGGGTGGTGTGGGACTGAGACAAGACTAAGACTCTGAAGGGCCGAGACTGAGATGAGACTAAGACCAGGGTGGGGTGGGACCGAGACAAGACTAAGACTCTGAAGGGCCGAGACTGAGATGAGACTAAGACCAGGGTGGTGTGAGACCGAGACAAGACTAAGACTCTGAAGGGCTGAGACTGAGATGAGACTCAGACCAGGGTGGTGTGGGACCGAGACAAGACTAAGACTCTGAAGGGCCGAGACTGAGATGAGACTAAGTCCAGGGTGGTGTGAGACCGAGACAAGACTAAGACTCTGAAGGACCGAGACTGAGATGAGACTAAGACCAGGGTGGTGTGGGACTGAGACAAGACTAAGACTCTGAAGGGCCGAGACTGAGATGAGACTAAGACCAGGGTGGTGTGAGACTGAGACAAGGCTAAGAAGACTCTGAAGGGCCGAGACTGAGATGAGACTAAGACCAGGGTGGGGTGGGACCGAGACAAGACTAAGACTCTGAAGGGCCGAGACTGAGATGAGACCTAGACCAGGGTGGGGTGGGACTGAGACAAGACTAAGAAGACTCTGAAGGGCCGAGACTGAGATGAGACTAAGACCAGGGTGGTGTGAGACCGAGATAAGACTAAGACTCTGAAGGGCCGAGACTGAGATGAGACTAAGACCAGGGTGGGGTGGGACTGAGACTAGACTAAGACTCTGAAGGGCTGAGACTGAGACTGACTCAAACTGAATTCTTTTTGTTTTACGGAGGAACTGCTGTGCTGTATTGTGGCTTGGGTCTTTGCCGTGTGATTTAAACGTTCACTGCTGCCAGCTTTGATTTTACTTCAGCTGAATGCTGGAATAATAGGATCACTACCACCTGGGCACAGCTGGTAGAGTAACAGTTAGGGAGTTTGCCCCATGACCAGAAGGTTGCAGGTTCAAGTCCTGGACCGGTAAAGTTACCCATGAGGTACTCATGAGCAAGGTACCGCCCCTAAGCACTGCTTACAGGGCGCTACTGCCCTGTAAATGCTAAGATCACATTTTGATGTGGTGCACTGTGGTGTGTTCACAATGGCAAATAATCACTCCCTTAAATTTACTGAAACAATTCCTCACTAGTGATAGTATTGCCCTGCCCTTAATGACGCATGGGTGGTGATGATCAGCGCCTCGTAAAGCTTCATCAAGCGGAGGGTAAAAGGAGACGCCGAAAAGCACCACACAGTTGGTGTGTCACGCTCACAGTATGCCTGCGCCCCGATCACAGTACGTCTTTCCCTCTCTCTCTCTTTGACTTCTCATTCACCAGAATCACCCACAGAGCGGCCTGAACTCACCTTCACCTGCACAGCCCCCCCCAACGGACAACGAAAACCCTCTTCCCATTGACGAACTTCACTCGACAGAATTGTCCTCCCCACTTTTCACTCAATAAAAGGAGCCCCTTCGGCTCATGCTAACTTGCTCTGTGTGTGTTTGCGCATTTATTCCACGGGAACCAGCCACAGCAGCTTAATCATAGCCTAATACATCTCAACAATACGGTGTACAAATGAGTCATATTCTGGTTTACAACAAGATATATTCTGGTTTACAACTTATTGATCGGCCACTGGGATGCTAGAAAATCTTCAGTAACTGGGTACAGTAATTGTGAAACGCTCTGCCAAGAAACATTTAGTTATTTCACTAATACTTGCACATATCACCTTCCAACACGAGTGGCCTATAGCCCGGACGGGTCGGACGGATGGGCTCCCCCTCAGGTAAAACGTTGGTCAAAACATGAACCTTTAAAAATGTCAAATATGTAATCCTATTAGCTACTGATATCACTTAAGATCAGCATTACAACACCTCATTACAATGCCACCAGTACACAACCTTAACAAAAACCCAGTCTAGACCCGTAATGAGACAGAGTGAGAGAGTAAACACTCACACCAAGAACACTGCAGAAGCACTATTTTAGATTTATTTTTGCCCATTAAAGATAATTGGTGGTCTGAACCCCGTGCTTCTTGTAACCAATCTTTAGAATCAACATGCTGACACCCACCATAACAATGACACAACAGTAGCCATGGAGCATAGCACAGCGGTGCTTAAGAAAAAGAGCAGTCTAGCTCATGCTGTACAGCTCAAGGCTGCAACAACTCATCGATTTTATTGATTAAAATTGATTATTAAGACAGTTGGCAACTATTTTAATAATCGATTAGTTGGGTGGCCTCACAGTGGTTATGTTAGCTAACCAAAGCCGCAGTGGCAGCAAAGCAGCATTAAACTGGAATAAGAAGAATAAAAGAAGAATAAAAAGGAGACGAAAACAATCGCCGTGCCTCGCCGTCACAAAAACTGAAGTAACTGCATTGAAACGCATGAACGTCATTTTTCGCGATGTAAACACATGCGCTGTTTGTTAGCACACACGACTCTCTCAGGGAAGTCATTCACTAAAGCGTTCCAGTTCAGTCAAATCTTCCCATTTATGACAGACAAAACTCAAATGACAAAAACAACTAGCGTTCTACCCACAATACAGACCACGTTAATGTGACACAACTCAAAAATATAGTTTGGTTTATTAAAAAATACCGGAAATGAAAGTTTTTTACCCCCCGATTAAATGAAAAAATAATCGGCAGATTAATCAATTAACAAAATAATTGTTCGTTGCAGCCCTACTGTACATCATGGAAAAATGGGAGGTTTTACAAAGCCCTCCACTGTATCCTGCTGTAACTGCTGGTGTGAAGCGAAGAAAGAAAATAAAACATTTATGAAAAATGGCAGCTACAGGATCAAGCCCCCCTCCTGAGGGAGAAGAGACTATACCAGACCTTGATCGAATGTGTATCATGGTGCAATAAGGGCCACTGCTTTCTGATCTGACATAGCGTGAAGAGAAGCAGAGAAAGAAAAGAGAGAGAGAGAGCACATCCATGCATGCTAAATCTCCTACGGGTGAGAGACAAAAAGAGATCCACAAATGTGGATATGTAGAAACACAGCTCTCCATTTCTCCCTCTATCACTTTAGGAGGGACAACCCAGAGATGTTTCATACACAAAACGTGTATCTGAGAAGCGTCAGAACAAAGAGAGGGAGGTGGACGACTGGAACAAACCTCAAACACATTTCATTCCATTTTTTCCAACACTTTCTCCATGTCTTTGAAGAGTACACTTTGTTCAACTGTTCAATTATATTTTTCAGAAGGCAGACTATTTGTTTGACAGGATTTCTGAGGGAAGACTGAGCACATCAACACATCAATCTCTCCTGCTGCCATTTTGATTCTTTGCTTCCTGTTTCAATTACGGTCCATCTCTCTGTAATTTTGCACACACACACGCACACATACACAAACACACACACTCCTTTACATAAGTTTTTTATTGATGAGATGGTTCATCTTGATCTTGAAGGACAGGCTCCTGAGCAAATTAAACCTCGTCATCGCCCAAGGCGTCGCTCAGATTGCATCTCACTGCAAAACAACAGAACTCTCATCTGCTCCAATTCACTCTCCAAAACTCGGATAACGAGAGAAATGAAAATGGACTGTGTGTTAGAAATAGTGGAGTATAGAGATGAACTTTTGTGACTACACCGGTGTTGGTGCTCTTTGCTCCACTGGCGTAAAAAGTAAAAAACGTAGCGGGGTCCAAGCATGACTAGCAATATGCAGCACAATAGTAGGTGATTCAGTAAGCATCAAAGACAGCAGTGAGTCAGAAGTCAACTACATTAATCATATCAAGACATAATGAGTCATAACGCAGAACAATACAGTGAAATGACATGGGAAAAAGAAGTAAAGATGCTAACAAATTTATGACTTGGTAGTGAAGCCTCTTTATTGTTATGACAGCTTCAATAAGTTGTGTTTATAAAGAAACTAACCTCTAACGGTGTTCTTATAAGAATTGGTGGTTTTCTATAATGTAATGTAAAGTATAAAAGCTCTGTGATGAAATCATCAGAAATTAAGTTTTCGCACCCCTAGAGGTCAAAACGTGTTTTCCTTTGCTATAGTGCCGGTAATACGTTGATCACTATGCTTTTTGGGCTATGCTGAGATGCACACCATGCCTTCTTACCCTGAAAAGTTCAGCTTTCTGCAACATACAGTTCAAGCTGCACAATCCGTTTTATAGGAAAGTTTATTCATGTGATGTCCTAAGTGCCCTCTAAGCACCCCCTGGTGGTTAAACGTTTTTTCCTTTGCTATAGCCCCAATTATCAGCTGATCACTATGATTTTCGGTCTATGGCAAGTTTCACAGCATTCACTACTTACCCTAAAAATTTCAGCCTTCTGCCTTTCCGTGCTTGGACCCCTAATAACACTATTTGGCCAGAACAATAAGAGCCTGATTGCCACATTATGAAGGATTTTGTGGGAGGGGAGAGATGCTTAAATGAATATTAACACTCAAGTCATTCTTTCCCTCTGTCGCATGCAGGCACATACGCGCACACACTCACAAAAACTGTTGATGCCTTCCAATTTCATCCAAGACCTTGCCCAAAACAGGTTGGCTCTTTGTCTGCCTGGTTGAATTCTAGATTTCCTTCTAAATATCTATGACCTGTTTAGACTCAAGTTCAGGTTTTGTTGAACCCACACAATAAAAGAAGATTACAAAGAGACCCATTCAGCTGAAAGCACAGACCCTGGCGCTGCCCTGCTCTCCCCTCCACATCCGCTGCACTGCTCCAGCGTACAGAACATATAAATAATAGATATTTCCTATGACAGACACAGGCAGGAAATGTCAAGCTGTCTCAGATACATGCACGCTGACATTTTTATTCTCTTTTTATTCCTTCCTCTGTCTCTTCCCTTCCCTGCATCATTCTTCCTACCTCCCTCCTTCTATGATTCTCTCTCAAGCTCCCGCAAAAGTGAGAGAGATTGAGAGAGAGAGGAACATATGACAATACATGATGTAACATAAAAATAAAACAGCAGAAAACAAAGTAGTGCTTGCTTTCTTGTTTGTGTGTGTAATTAATGAGTTTGTGTTTTAAAAATGCTGTTCTTTTGTACCATTCTCGCTCTCAGTTCCATGGAACCAGACTTGACGCTCTGGGAGGATTGAATGCACTGACGTCATGTCTGAAGTCTGTGTGGAGGCCACAAAGAGACTCAGGACTCAGTCTCAGGCTTTACCTTAAAGTGGGGGCGTCCGGTTCTGGTCCTGGAGGATTTACATCATACCCAGTGAGCCAATTCTGGCGAGCTTCTACATGAGACCAAGTGTTCCTCAAATGTTCTGAACTCAAGTATGATGGAAAACCCTCCCGGAACCTTGCCTTAAAGGAACGGTAGGACAAATATTTGGCCCATTACTCAGGGCTTCATTTCAGGGCCAGGCCCCATCCACACAGGCGTCTGAATCAGGCAGTTTTCTGGGTTCAGGCTCGGATGCAACAATTTTCTTGGCGTCAGTTTCTGCCAAAATCCAGATGAACGCCAACGCAAAGCGTTTACATGGCTTTCAGTTGACGTTCTGGGGGACGGAATACGTCCCATTATTCCAAAAGTGTTCCAGCTGGTGCAGGAAGTGGAGCAGAGATCAGTGCTATAAGACATCTCTTTTGGGGTGACTGGGGTGAAGCTAGTATTGGCGGCGATGTTTTCTCTTCCCCCGTCTACGTCGCCGTAAAAGACCACCCACAGGTAAACACATTGGACAGCCTGATTACTGCCCCCTAAAGGTAAACACAACAAACTACAAATCGGGCTGCAGGTTGGTGTTAAACAGCGTCAAAGAAACGCTGCTTCCAGCAATACCATCACTGGATACCTGAGCAAGAGCCTTAACCAGAAGTTAAAAAATACCATAAATGTAAATGTAATGTAAAGATGTGACAGTAGGTTTGAAATAAGAAATATGCAAATAAGGCCAGATCATCGCATTATTGTTAGATTGTATACACGCAGGTACTGTATGTTAAGGCACAGGAAGTTTAGAGCTTTTGATATTGCTTTAAACTCTTTTCTTAGTGACCACAAACTCTGATGTCATAATGGCAGACCACCGGTGTTCAGTTTGGGACAGAGCCTGTGACGACTGTCATGCAACGACCCTCTCAGGAAAGCTGTCATGCCATTAAGGCAGCACCGACTGTTTCTGTCGGATTGGTCAATGAGCTACAACACGATGCTCACTGGCCATGACAAATTCCCCTGGTTCAATTTAACCTGACATCACAGTCTCGACAAAGCCACTGTTTGCCCCTAATGAGGGAACTAATTCAGAAAAGAGGTAAATGTCTTAATTTTTAGGAATCTAAATTCTTCAATTTGTGTCAGCCAAATGAAATAAAAGTAAAGTGTCAAAGTCATTTCAGAACTTGTTACTTTAAATCGATTGTATTTGTCTGATTAAAGGATTTTAACCAGAAAGCACATACTAGATTCATAAAAATGATTTTAGATATTAGCATCAATATTTTGTAGGGATGCACAATAATATCGGAATCGTATCGGAATCAGCAGATATTAGCATGAAAAATATCAGATATCGCCATCATCCAATAATTCCCATATCCTGCATCCCTAATATTTTGTTTGTTTAATTAGAGCAATGCAGTTTTGGAAACGTTTTTGTAAATTGTTTAAATGTAAAATATAAGAACAGAGCATAATGACCTATGATGTGTATGTGGCTTTGTTCTTTATCTGTGAGCAAGCAAAATACGTTACAGAAGGTGGAGTAAAAGTTTTGCTGTTTTAAATCAAGATAAACAGTTAGTCAAGGAATGCATCAAGGCCTTCGAACATGTGCCAGAATGACGTTTCAATCTAAATGTAAAATTCGTTTATCGGCACAGACAGGGAGACAGCTGCCAGGTAGGCAGATGTGAAGATTAGGCAGGTGGCCTTAAGTCTTCGTCTGGTTCTGGTTTGACTGACAGCTCCCTCTACAGGTCACACCCCGCACGGCACATCCGTTTTCCCCCAGACATTATCCCCCGCAATGCTACGCTGATGTACAGTATGTGACTGGCTCCAAACCCAGAATGTGGTGGAATTCAGGGAAAGATAACTCCAGCAGGCTCTCGGCACAGGCTATATTTGTGTGTAATGTTGTATGTTTGCAGATAGAGGCCTCACATCTACACACACAACCATCATTTTAAAAGAACAATGTGTCCCTGATTGCTACGTTACTCTCTTTCTCTCCCTAACGTCCTCCTTTTCTTCTTCGCTCCCTCCCCGTGCGCGTTAGTCCATAAAGGTTTTGTCTTTGGCTTTCCATGAACTTGTTTTATCTTTTATCCTCCTGGAGGGTTATAACAGGCCCAGCATATATGACAGGAAGGCATAGAGAAGAAGCATGCTGCAGTTAAACGGGTAGAATTGCCAACAAATCAGATTTTAAATTTTATAGCAAACAAAAGACACCGTTCCACAGTCAACAATACCTGAATTTAACTCTGATTCATTTGATTGTGCCTCAGCTTGGTGCAGCTGTGTCCATAGTAGAGGTGTGAACCTTCACTGGTCTCACGATTCCATTACGATTATCTAATCAACGATTCGAATCGATTCAATACGATATCATAATGCAGACCATCACGTTTTCTACATTACTTCATATTGCACGCAGATTGAGCATGGATCGCAGATCGGGCAGCCATAGTTACTACCGGGAGGCTCTTTTTAACTAGAATTTTTATGCCGTAGCCAGAAAATCACCAAGCCACGTCATTATGATATAATCCAGGAGTTTTCAACTGCTTCTGAACCTACTCAGACTAAGCAGTGGGGGGGAATATTTTTTATATTACTTTTTAGATATTTAGATTAAATTCATTATTCATGAAGATGGCTGAATCATCTGGAAATGTTTTGACCACCTGCAATGCCGCCGCATACCACCAGGGGGGCAGCAGACCGCCGGTTGTAAACCCCCGATATAATCGGTTATGGTGTGCCACTGCACCGACGCAGAATCGTCCACGTCTGCGCCGTGATACAGCGATGATGTGATTAGTTTCAACACCCCTAGTCTGCTGCTAATGAAATTTTATAACTTCCCTTTCTGTCCGCTCTCCAGCCCTTTTCCTACATCACCTCCCTCTCCCTTACCTCCGCTCTTTCTCACAGTGGACAGCCATCAGCACTAAGAGGCCAGTTTTGCTAAACATATTCGAATGGTTTTATTTTTGCTGGATGAGATTCCTGCCTTTACTTCCTTCATCTCTTACTTACTTACTTACACACACACACACACACACGGCACAAATTCCCTGCACACTGCCTCCTCAAAATGCAGCGCATCAACACAAAGAATCAAAGTAATGAACCACACGTACACAATAGAACACACACACACACACACAGTGGAATCGAAATAATGAACTCCGCAGCACACTGGCAAAGCCATCAATCACAAACTGGCAGAAGAAAGAAAAGGAAAGAATAAATAAATAAATAAATAAATAAATAAGGACAGAAAGCAACAGCGTCTCAGATTACACCAAGAGAAAGAATACAAAATGAACTTAAATCCCATTCTGAGGAAGAGAGACTCGGCAGAGAGAGAGAGAGAGAGAGAGAGAGAGAGAGAGAGAAAACAAGTGAGAAAGGCTGACCTAATACTGCTTCAAAGGACATCCAGCACTTGTTTTGTCTCTCCCAGAAAGCCCATTAAACTTTCATGCTTTAATGAGTCAATATTAGCGATGACATTTCGGCTAAGTCTGGTCACCATGGCTGCCAGGTTTCCGGTAGGCCGGCGGAGATGGAGGGAGGACAAAGGGTGAAGAGAGGAAGACCAACGGAAAGCACACAAAGCCTTTGTTCCGGGATGACCAAGCCTCACGACAGTGTCAGGTGAGAGCTGATACCTCCAGCTTTGCATATCTTCAGTTGGGGACAGGTTTAGACAAAAACACGGGAAAATCTACACAGATAATTATCATCATTGATCAGATTATTTTCTCTCAGCCGTATTAAACAGAGCTGAAGGGGAAATAAATGACAGTAATTTTGTAATTTCCCCTTTTTAATCCATTCCATAAGCAGACCTACTAAAGTAGACGGTTACACAGAGAGGAAAATTGACATCTGATATCAACATTTATTCGTTTTAATTTGAGATATTATACCTAATACATTTGATATTTTTGATATCATTTATTGCATGAACAATAAAGTGCTTAATTTTAGACGTCATATTAAAAAAGCTGAATAAAACATTCTGAAGCTTGCTGAGAAGTCTGAGTGGTTGACTCTGCCTCACAATGACAATCACAGATGTGCTCGTGATAGCAAATATTGCTTTCACTGTATTTCCACCGTTTGAGTGAAAGCGAGTGATTACTTGTCATTGTGAACACACCACACAGTGCACCACAACGAAATGTGACCACTGCATTTGACCCATCCGTAAAGGAGCAGCGGGCAGCAGACATGGGCAGTGCCAGAGGGACGGTACCTCATGAGTACCTCAGTGGTACCTTTACCAGCAGAGCATTCAAACCGGCGAGCTTCCGACCATGGGGCGAATGCTATCTGCCCCAAGCAAAGGACAGCTATGTTGAAAAATGTTCAGACACTCTACTTGAGGTGCATAATGTCTCATTTCACTGTTTATATGACATTAGAACATACAGTAATAAACCTTAATGGAGTTCTTAGGAAAAGGTTAAGAACGGAGGAGTCATACTTAAAGTTTAAAAAATATATTATGATAACGATGAATAATACTGACACTCAAGTCAGTTGGTAAAACCTGAAGTCTTATGTAAATAACAATGAATCAAAACTAACGGTTCTTCTGACCAAGATCTACACCAGATCATAACAATGTGACACTGAGTAAATACTAATTTCCACTTGACACTTGAGAGACAAGCCTCTGGAGGTTTTGGTTGACATTAGGGATAGATATCGTTAAGATTTTAACCGTACTACGACTCTTACCGCTACTGCTTATCGGTCTGGAACTTTAACGGTATTCTTATCGGCACCTTTTCAAGAAAAAAATGGCAGGCAGGCTGTACTTGTCATATATTTTAATGTCTACTAACAGAAATTAAGTACTGCATGCTTTTATATTTTTTTATAACGTTTTAAAATGTAAGCACAAAGTGCTATGGAACTCTCTTGTAATCATTCGGGTTTTTCATTATTATTTCTTTTTTTATTTTCCTACAAAACCGATTGTGCAGCTTAAACTGTACATTGCAGAAAGCTAAAATTTCTCAGAATAGGCTGAAAAAGCACAGTGATCTGCCTATAATTGGCGCTATAGCGAAGGAAACACTTTATGCTAAAATACTAAAATGCTACATAAATATATGCAGTCTGATTCACAGAGGCGCTAATTGCACAATGCCGCTATCTGAATGCTAAAAATGCTATATAAATGGAAGTCGCACAAGGCTGAAACTTGGTCAATAAGTAGCGATGGTGTGCTGCTTAGCTGTTAATGAAACACATAAAGGGTGCCCTGAAAATACTACATGAATTTATGCAGTGTGATTCATTGACTCCTTTCTTCAACACATATTGCATTAGCTGCTTTTGCGCTGCATTTTTGCGGTTTTTGCTTGGACCCCGTTCACTGCTGCTTGTGGCTATATTTTAAATATTTTATATAAAATATTTTGTATTTTTAAATTTGTGTGCATACTCGCGCCGATCGGTCCGGGTCCACTCAATGCCAGTATACAAACCATATACAGTCATAAGTGGAACAGAACTTTCCGCATACGCATGCAGATTGGGCAGCGACACCAGCGTCTGTGTATGTATGTGGGCTCTCGTGCGAGAGTTTCTCCGTGCATCGTGGGAGAACACTCTAGATTAATGTCTTAATCAGTAACGGAGCTGCTCAGATAAACTGGGAAAGATTAGCTTTATGTAGAAACAAAAAAAGTCTGATTTATTAATTTCTCCAGTAGCGAAAGCAATACCGTTAACAGCAGAGCTTTTCGATATTCCGGTCTTTACAAATTTAGCCGCGAGGCCCGATTGGCACTGGGTTTCTGTCCCCATGCGTAGTTGAGATAATAACCCGAAATGACCCTTTGTAGTTTTTCTAGGCTCCTGACACAGTCGGTCGGCTCCGGCGTCTTTTTCAATAACACGTCCGATTTAAGAGCGGTTTATTCAAGGCCGAGTTAAACCCATGGCAGTTAAGGGTGCTTGAGTTTCTCCTTCTTACGGTCCGAATCCGTTTGTCTCCTCGTGATTGAGAGCGCCCTAATCGGGGGTGGCCGCAGCTGGGGAGTGTTGTGGGTTTTGGATTACGCCATGCTCCGGTGGATTTCTGGGACTAATCTGCTTTAGGGGTGAGGAGTGAGCGAAGGAGTCTGGGGTGCTCTCGTCGCCACCCCCCATGCTGAGACACACAGCAGGAAGAGGAGGAGGAGGAGGAGGACAGAAGAGAAGCGTGAAAGAAGAGGTTTAGTGGAGGAATCTCATGCTTGGAGAGGGTAGACACACACGCAGCCTTACACACAGTGGATTAAGAGAGTGGTGTGCGAAGTTTTGAAAACGACAAGAACAAGAACTAAAACTTTTGTCTTTAAATTACACAAGCGCACATACACTGTGTGCACAAATTTTATGTGAGCGTTTGGAGCTCATCACTATTTCTGTGCATTTTTTCCAACTCCAAGTTAAATAAACTTCAATGCTCATTGGATTTAAACATTCTCAAGTGATACGTATTTTTGTAATTAAGGAGGGTGTTGCCTCCGTAACACCCACTCTTTCAAGACGCAGACTTCCTCCTCTACCACAGCTTGAAGGAAGTGTCTTCTTGGAAGTTGATTTCGGGAGTTAACATTCATCTTCAGCCCAAAAAGGTCCAACAAGATCAGTTAATTCTAGCAATCAGAGATGGGAAGTAATGACGTACAAATACCTCGTTACTGTATTTAAGTAGAATTTTGGGGTATCTGGACTTTATTCAACTATTTATTTTTGTGCCACCTTTTAATGTTTAACATGTTTAGCATGAATATCTGTACTTTCTACTCCTTACATTATCAAATCAGGCTCGTTACTCTTGTTTGGCTTAATTTAAATGAGGTTTATTAGTCCATTCTGCCATGCATTTGACCTGTTCCGTATCAATAATGTGCACCATCCAGACAACCTGACTGATTGGTTGAGGCTTAAAAACGTAGTAAAGACGCACAGAAAAGACAATCCCATTGGTGTATTGGTCTTTGCACATTACACACAACACGACAGACACAATATAGAGAGAGAGAGAAAAAAAAGAAACTAAAAGCAGGCGGCAACTCAGTGGGAAATGATCTGGTGATTGCGGTGCAGAGAGAAGCTTATCTTGACCAAATTCACTTCAGTTGAGCTGAGTTTATTTCCACAGCGCTCTTTACAGCACGATAATATTAGTTGTAAGATGTGTTCAGGAAAGAGGCGGTCATCATGTATAATGATGGTAATGGCAAAGCAAATAACATACACTAAGCAACGTTAACATTTCTGCCTCACATATCTATGATGAGGAAGTAGCTTCACTGGAAGCAGTTATTCAAACTGATCACATCATATGTTAAACTCCACAAACCACAGTGACAACACTCCTCAAGCCCAAACTCACCCCAAAGACGGGGATAGCTGCTAAACACCACACAACATGGCCTGGAACACCAGATGGAAAATCAGTTTAAACTACGGTTTGCTTACATTTTAGAAACTTGAGACCATCACTGGTTGCTCGTGAAGTGAGAGGTTACCTAATCTCCTGGTAAACAGCTCATTAAAGGAGGAATAAACAGGTATGTGGCTGCCTGGTTTATACTGTTCTTTCAGAACTACCACAGTTACATATGCACTGTGTTGTCTCGTAAGGAACTGGTTCACGTTGCCTAGCGCTTGTAAGGACATTTTAAGCATGTTGTGAGGCTAAAAGCACATTTAAAAACTGCCCTGAGTGGTTAGCGCTACAGTCGCCAGGGTGCAAACACTAGAAAGGGAAAAGTCAGCGTTTGCTGCTACTGACAGCACCCAGTGACACCGAAAAATAGAGCTAAACGTTGAAATTGACCAAAGTTCTCCTTTAACAGTTATATTCTCAGAGTTGTGGTCTCGGCTGGACTCGAAATAAAATTCAGAGTCCTCTTTGTCCAAGTCCATGACAAGGCAGATTCCGAGACTAGACCGACACCTACAAAAACTGGTCTCCAGACCGGTCTCGAGTACACTCGATATAGGGTGTTAGCTAGATTTAGTGATCAGGTCAAAACACTCAATTGCATAGTAATTGTGCACAAACTGCTGACGAGCCTCAGTGCATCTCTCTTCCCTCAAGCACACTGGTCTTTAAAGGCTTTCTGTTTATGACTTTTTCGATGCACACACAACTGAGAACGTTAGACGTTGCAATCAAAGTAAAAGTGTGGCAGCAGGAGTGAGAACCAGAGACAAAGAGAAACCCTCCCCGCTGTATGTTTTCTCCTTCATCAGACTCGGTGTCTGTCTGTGTACCATCAACCATTTGTCCGTGGTGAATTATTTACAGGAGATCCAGGCCTCCTCTGGGCTTTAGGCAGTCACACATATGAGTCAGTGCAGAAGGCTGTGTTCTCGGTTCTCTCCTAATGCGTGTCGATGGAGTGAAGAAGAACGACAGAGAGAGAAAGATGGAAGCCTTAAAAGGCATTCACTGCGTGTGTGTATGTGTGTGTGTGTGTGGGGCACAGCACATGCTATTCCTTTCCCAGTTGCTTCATAAAAACTCGCCTTGATCATAATGCCATCAGAGAATATGACCCGGATCAAGCTGTTCTTTCAGCCTCCCTCACTCCTTCTCCATCGCTTCCTTTCAAATCTCTCTCCTCTCCTTTTCTCTCCATCAATCGTATGCTAATAATCCCTCGGCTCAAAAAAATAAAACGGAGGAAGTCTTAAAAGCTGCCCCTGATGGAAGGAGGAAGGAGGGGAAAAGTCTTCGTCTTAGAATTACAGCATCTCTCGCTCTCTCTCTTCCTCCTGATGCGTACAAATGTCACTCTCTGTTCTTTCCTTTCATACCTAACCCTTTTTAGACCTTAGTAGCCTAAGTTTGCGGCAGGATAAGCTGTAAGCACGAACGCCGGTTGGCCCTGAGGACGGGACGGTTCCTGGTAACCTTTCCCAATCGTCTTTCAGATGGGGTCTGGAACGCGGGACAACATTTCATGACGGACGCAGGCATCGGAAAATTCGCCTGCTGAAGAACTGCAATGATGTCTGTGAAAATTCAGGCACGCTGACCTTTCTGATGCGGGTGTCAGCCCTGTTTCAAGCTGGAATTAATTTATTGCCCTGTCTCAGCGTTCTTTCTCTCCTCCCGCTCTTTCTGTCCCAAATCTTCTCGGAGCAAAGGGTCCGGTCTCTGCGGAAAGTGTCGGAAGTGTCGTGTGGTGATATTCACCAGCATAACATAGTGGCGGATCTCGTTAACGAAAGCGGTGCATAACGCTAGCCCTACGCTGGCGTTTGTGCAGGGTTATGAGGGAGAGGAGGACTGTGATGAATGCAAATGGTTTCGGCAGCGCGGGCCTGAGGAGAGCGGGAGCAGTTTGACTCTCACTCTGACAGTGTCTGGGTGCCACAGGGCGTCCCCCTTCTGCTAAACTCATTAGCCACAATGTACTTGGTGCGCTTCCATCTGCCGCTCTCGCCTGTGCCACGCATGGAAATTGAATTCAAATAGATGCAGCCGCCGAAACATATATTTGTGCGCAGAAAATGCTCACAAATGTACAATGCACGACTGATTTACAAACTGATTTCACATGCGTGTTTAAAGTACGCGGGCCACAGAAGTAGGCGCTGAGGGAAACGACGCAACCTTTTCGCACTCTCATCCATTTACCCTCTTTTTTACTTTAGTCCCTCTGTTGCTCTCTTGTGTCACAATCATAGATCAGTACACGTTATTTAATGTACATTATAGGGATGTGACGATCGCACTTTTTCAGTTCCGATACTTGGGCTTTGGGTGTCAGGCCGATCCTGAGTACCGATCCGGTACCAGTGTTTAATGAATAAATTGTGTATTTCTCCGTGAAGAGGAAATTGAGATTATTCTGATATGCTTAAGGAAATACTTGAGTTAAATACTGTTTTCCTAACTAAAACAACAGCCATATGTTTATAAGCCAAATTATTTATTATTTAAAGATTGTTTTAACACAGTTCTGTAATTTCATGATGGTCCCTAATCCTGCGCCACTAAAACCATCAGGAACACGGAGACTGCTGTTGTTAAGGAAATGAAACAGTACAGTCGTGTGATTTACTTCTGGGGTTGTAGGGTGTAAAAATTAGCACAAATGTTCAACAATAACCCAACGTATAACAAACTGAGCGTAGAGTTGCGAACCTTCACTGGTCTCATGACTCGATTCGATTACGATTATCAGGAAAACGCTTCAATTCCATATGATGCGATATCTCACAGTTTTTTTTTATATCACATTGCACACAGACTGGGCATGGATATCGCATATCGGGCATAGTTCTTTTTAACTATCACCAAGTTATGTCGTTATGATATAATCCAGGGGTTTTCAACTGCTTCTGTCCCAGGGAGCACCACTCAGACTACGCAGTTTTTAGATATTTACATTAAATTCATTATTCATAAAGATGCCCAAATCATCTGGAAATGTTTTGAAAAAGTTAACAAAATGAAGTGATTTTTTGCGTGATTTCAGTAGTGAATCCAGATTGCATGTCACGGACCACCTGCAATGCAGCCGACCACTGGTTGAAAACCCCTGATATGGTATAATCGATAATGATCTGCCACTGCAACCATGAAGAATCGTTCACATCTGCATCGCGATGCATCGATTATGTGATTAATTTCGACACCCCTAGTGTTTACGCGACCACAGAAAAATTTACAGATCGGCTCCATAGATCCGCTCAATGCCACCGATAGCCCATCCAACTATTTCAGTCGTTATCGGACTGATGTCTGATCCACGTATCAGATCGGTGCATCCCTGGTACATCAGACACACAAACAGAGTGTGGGAGAGAGAGAGAGAGAGAGAGAAATGGTTGCGAATTCACAAAAAAATGCAAAATTTATCTCAATATATTCAAATGAAACACACACACACACACACACGTGCACGCACGCACGCCTGCATTGATGTGGCATCCATCCAAATGGTGCACACTCCACTCGTTTGGGCCAAAGCCAGCGAACGTGTGTTCTGCTGTAGGAGAAGCGGGGTACACGAGACTTCCACCGAGTGCTTCATACATCATCCATTTACTGCCTTAATGAAGCCTTTTCTCCGTCTCTCTCTCGCGCAATTGTGGCCACGCTGCGCCAAAACGGCGTCAGAGAAAGAAAGTTAAGCCACTTCATTAACCGTGGTGGCTTTCTCCCTCCCACTCATTACGGGTTAGTTCATTAACGGCTCTCCGGTATGGAGTATTCTTAATAACGGTGAGACCATTGATTACCAGACAGATGGCGGGAGGACCAGCGGGGGATGGGGATGGGGGGCTGAGAAGGAGCACCAAAAACACACGGGAGAGTGAAGCCAGACTGGAAACTGTAGGACCTTATAAAAAGGTGGGATAATGACGTTTTTAAATACTGCTGACTCGGGGTGAAAACGACTTTCCTCGCTGGCGAAACGAGAGGAGCTCTGCGGAAAGCGTTCCATTTTGTACAGTGGAGACCACAGGGGCGATGGGATGTTACACACTCATCAGGAGCTCTTCGTCTGCATGTGTTAATTTTCTCGCTAACAATGGGCTCGCTTCTTCTCTCACCTTCACCTCAGGTGGGAGAATATTCTGCCAAAATAGCGTCGTTAGAGAAAGACGAAATATTTGACGGTGTACAACAGGGTCAGTCTTTCCGATAATTACTTTCATGTATCCATCCATCCATCCATCCATCCATCTAATCATGTGCTCCCAAGGCGTTCTCTATAAATCTAGCTCCTATTGAGAGCAAAATGGAAATCAGTGTAATTTCATTTCTGAAGCCCCTTTTATAACAGACACGTTCTCTTTGTCGGAGCACAAAGGAAACTCAGGTTTGGAGAACAATATCGGAATCATATCAGAATCGGCCGATAATTTGTTTAAGTCATCGACATCGAGCCGATGCTTAGATTCGCCCGATATTTCCAGCCGATATTTTATTTTGTCCGTTATTTATTGTACGTCAAAAAGGTAGCGCTTGTGCCAGGCATGTCCAAAGTCCGAGGTGGGATTTTATACGGTTCACGCCTTCTCTCTTAAAATGAATCGCATTATTTTGTGCCAAAGTTCTGAGCACGAGCAAAATCTCTTGTCTTTTCACGCTGAAGTCTGCGTGTTTGCCTCAGTTGAATGGACTAAACTGTTTGGTTTCGGAATTTGACGATATTTGCTTATTTCGAAGTCATCGGCATCAGAGCAGTGCCAGATTTTCAGCCGATATTTTAGGACACATTTAAGGTAGCGCTTGTGCCAGGCACGTCCAAAGTCCGAGGTGGGATTTTCTACAGCCTGCGCTTTCTGTCTTCAAATGTATGGCGATATTTTATGGCAAAGCAAAATCACACATGGGCTGTGTCCCGAGCCCCGCACTGCCGCTCGTAATAGTATGGTAGGTGCGGTGGTCTTATCATACTTTTCTATGTGGTAGTATGCATCTCAGGAAATTGTTGGGGTTGTAGTTTAACAGCTCTCTACTCACTAGGTAGTGCACATGGGGTGTCACACGCACTTGGTACACCATATAGGGCGGGAAGTGAGTTTTTCTTAAAATGTTTTCCGCTAAGCTCAAAGTGTCCGGCTCTGCTTTCACGTTCGCTTGACTTTGCACTGCGTTAGAAATGTCAGAGCTGTGATGTTAGATTTGTTCCAAATTGCGTGCAGTTGTACTTTGGCAAGCAAAATCTCTCAACTCACACTCGACTCCTCGACTCCTTCCTGATTTATCAGTAACGGCATTGGCAGATATAAGCATGAAAAATATCGGATAACGGCATTGACTGATAATTCTCATGTCGTGCATGTCGTCCCTACTAGTTAGTGAAAATAATAATCAGAAAAATCAATCGATCAATCAATACACATTGACAATCGAATGCTAATTTAATCACACTAATGTTGATCAATCTTCCCTGTGATTTACCCGAGTCTTGCTAATGTAAATCTGCAGAAGACTCAGGTGTTCCAGTCTGTTACGGGAGCTAAACTCGAGACGTGAGTGCGTGAGAGAGTTCAAAGAGTGTGTGGAAAGGGTGGGAAGGTGTGGGGAGTAGGGGGGCTTCAAACCCTCAGCATCAGAGAAAGTGCTGACACAGTGGAGACGCTAAAGGAGTCTTACCATCTGTCTAGCTCAAGGTAAACACGCAGGAACCCGGGATACAAGGTCCTCCAAACATCCAGCAAGGCCTTCAGCACTGTAAATAAAGTGCAATATTGCTGTGTGTGTGTGTGTTTACTGCTTGAACCGCTGCACAGAACAGCTTGTTTTAATGAGGATCTCTGGAGAAGACAGGTGCATGTTCAGCCATTCCGTTACAAGCTTAGCTGCGTGACGGCCGACTCCCCCCGTTCCTCTCCGTGAGTAATTAATCCTGTCATTAGGACTCCAATGGTTACGGCAACAGCAGCCTACATCAACAAGCACAGTAGCCTGCTAAAAGCCCTTAGTGGCTGAACCAGACTAACACCTCCAGCACTAATTAGCTGAACTCGTAAAGCAGTCCAGAAATCAAAAGAAACCAGATGCACATGTGATTTGGTTTGATTTTGCTCAGATTGAGCACAGAACTGCTCGTAATTCTTCATGTTTTTTTGTTGTTCCTACGGGAATCCCTATACACTTGCCGTTTCTAGAAAAAAGTGCTGAGTGTTATTTAATCAGCTGGTAGCGTAACGGTACTATATACACAAAATATTGTCACGTCTGTGTTGCCTCAGCCACGTTCCTAGACAATCCCGGTCGCCGTAAATTCTAGTCAGGGTTTGCTTTTCACCTTCTCACTGGGTGGTGATGGAATTATGGTGATTATTTGGGACAGCTGAGATTGATTATCTTGATCTGTTTGGTTTACCTTGACTTGCTCAGGTTTTGCATGTCTTGTTTGCAGCTTGAGCACTCGTTTGGTTTGATTTCTCTCACCTGAGCTTTCTATTAGTTAACCCTTACAGATTTGGGCCATTTTTCTATGGCTTTGTGTTCAGGACGTCCTGCACAGTTGTAAAGGTTGATGTGTAATGCTGTCTTGAAATCAGCCCGTTGACTTGCGTCTGTAAAAATGTGAACTTTTTTAGCTTTATGTAGAATAAAAGTGCTGGAACTATAGATGTAACTACTAGAAAGAGTAAGAACAGCGTCTGTTTTATTGGCTTGCAGAGTTGTTCCTATGCAGAGACATTCTATAGCATAGTGCTATAAGAAAAATAAGGTTAATTCCAGGCGGAATTTATCCATTTGGTATCCATCTGGACGACAGAATAAAATTATTTGTTATCCCACAATGCATTTTCCAATATGTTTATTTTCCCTGATTACTCTCCAACATTATAAAATGGGGATTTTTTCCTGATGTTCTGGGTCATTTTGAGCTGACTTGGACTCCTTTTGGCCTATAAAATGGGCTGCTTTTGACCTTTCTGGAAGGGAACTACATTTGTGCGCATGATGGCGTTCCATATGACGGTCGCGAGCGCTAATGCATGTGTTTACATCGCGAATAATGCAATTAATGCGTTTTTATGCAATTACTTCAGTTTTCTTGTACAGAATTACTCGGCCTCAAATAGGCGAGCTTGAACCAGACCTCGCCATCCAGTCACCATTAAGCTAACCTTTTGTCTATCTTTGGGCCACGTCTCGTCTGCTACAGAGTGATTGAGTTTTATCGCCACTGCCGACTGCTCTCGCGCTACACTACCCGGAAGCACTGCTCCTGTGAGCTCGCAACCCAGAGAGGCTCGGGACCCTCTGTCTGAGCTGACTGATAAGATTCGCTTTTGCTCCGAGGACACGGAGTGATTGATGCGAAGTGGAGATCGTGTTCTATCGTGTGGTCATGTCAGATCTGCATTGCTAAGTGGACTTTAAGCCTGGTGCTGTGGGTGTTTATTGATTTGTTTGGACTTTTGCGAATAAAAGAGAGTAAACTTCTCTGCACGTGTGTCCTCTCTAACAAAAGGCCTCCTGGGAAACGTGACACACACACACACATATATAAGTTCAATATTACAGTGCATATACGATTTCAGCATTATCACTGTGACAGGGAACGTAACGTGAGGTAACGCAAATTCAATCAAACTTGTCAACTTTTTGTTTCTTGCTTCAAAAGTGTTCATCTAGAAGAAAATTCTGTTTAATTATATGGAATTTACTTTATGATTTATTGTATAAAGTTCAAGAAAGAATAGCTGATGCAAAATTGATTTCATATACAAGACACTGGGAGGAAAATCCTGTCATTTTTTATTCTGTA
Organism: Distichodus sexfasciatus; assembly: GCA_032718565.1. Classification (NCBI taxonomy): domain Eukaryota; kingdom Metazoa; phylum Chordata; class Actinopteri; order Characiformes; family Distichodontidae; genus Distichodus; species Distichodus sexfasciatus. The sequence continues at coordinate 1,093,373 of JAVGVS010000087.1, read as the reverse complement.
ATCAGTTTTATTACAGGTAGCCAAAAAGTACATTTTTCCCAACTTCCAAAAATTTGTAACCAATTTTTTCACTAATAGAGCAGTACCTTCACTCCAACCTAGAACTAATATTTCTGCCAAACAACTGGTTGCCTAGGCGACCTTCTGTATCCCTTTATTAATCTTGCTTGCCATCACCGCCGTTGCTGGGGACCTTCAATATGTATAGTTTTCACTAGTTCTTTTATTAGTCGGCGATTACGCGACAGTGAATATGTACAAACTCGGGGAGAAAAACAAGAGAGAGGAAGAGAGAAGCAGGGTGAAGAATGAAGCTAGAAAGTATAGAGGTGTTAAGGAATGAGCTTGCTGGAGCAGACAGAGAAGTTCACAGGTTGCTTTTTAACAGGTGAAGGTAAATAAGGCTTTGAGGAGACTAAACAGCTCCACTCAGCCCGTACACAGCACAGACGCAGAATTCCAACCTTGGCATTGACAAGACCCAGCAGCCAACGCTTACCGTGGAAGCTGAGTAAAGCTAATTATTCCCTGTCTCCCTCTCTCTCTCTCTCTCTCGACACTAATCCGGAGTGTCTGATGGGATAGCCATCTGCCACGCTGAAGGCTCTAAAAATTCACGCGTCCACTAGCAAGAGTAAGAATAAAGATTGTGCCAAACGGACAAACCGTATTACTTCATGTGTCAGTAAGAATGCTAAGTGCGACAAAAGCACTGATGGCAGCTAAGCGCTCAGCCACACAAACACACACACACAAAAGCACACAGTATCCATTTTCTCATAAAGCTTGATAGATGGCTTGGTAATGTGCAAGTAAGTTAGAGGTGCGTTATAGTATCTGAGGAGCAAAAATGTGACCTCTGCATTAGACCCATCCGTGAAGGAGCAATGGGCAGCAGACGTGCAGCGCCTCGGGTAGCAGGGCTTGGTGAAGGTACCTTTCTCATGAGTACCACAGTGGTAACCGTAATTGTGCCTGGTAAATGCTGTAAATGAAAATCAAATCAACACCATGCACCATATGACTTGGAAAAAGCAAAAACAGTAAATAGTAAAAAAATATAGCCGCAATCACCAACAAGCGGGGTCCAAGCACAAGTCGTAAATAGCAGCACAAAAGGTATATAAGCAGTGACTGTGTATGAACAGTATGTGTAGAACAATAAAGTGAAATGACAAAAGGTAAAACCATATAACTACATTATTCATATCATATAGGAGTTAGAATGTAGAAAGTACGTATAAAATAAATTGAAATGACAGGAAAAAGAATTAAAGATGCAATCAGAAATTTGTGACTTGGTAGTGAAGTTTCTATTGTTATAACAGCTTCAATAATTTGTGTTTATAAAGAAACTAACCTCTAACAGTGTTCATATAAGAATTGGGTGGTTTTCTATGTTTTCGTGCAAATTATGAACGCTCTGTTTTAGCATCACATACATTTATGTAGCGCTTTAGCGCCCCTAGAGGTCAAAACATGTTTTCCTTTGACTATAACGGGAATTATAGGTGATCACTATGTTTTCTGCCCTATGGCGAAAAGGACACCATTCCTACTTACCGTTAAATTTCAGCTTTCCATCAACTTATGGTTCAAGCTGCACAATCCGTTTTGTGGGACAGCAACAACAACAACAACAACAATAATAATAATAATAATAATAATAACAACAACAAAGAAGAAACAGAACAATTATAAGAGAGGTTCATAAGCCCTTCATGCTTGGACCCCTAAAAGCTGAGAAAATGTAGTAAACCAAACAGCCGTATGGCTCTTGCACAACGGCTGCAAACTCATGACAGCAATGTCTCTCAGTGCAGCGCCAGAGGACCGAACCTGCACCACTACCTTATTCTCTTCAAAGAGGCTCAGCGTTCGAGGAAAAATCGCACATATCTGGCTGTTTCTCTTTTCCCTCTCTTCTCCACCTGCCTCGCCCCTCACTCCACTTCCCTTCCTCTCGCCGCGGTTCCCTTCGCCAGCCTTCTCCTTCATCCCTTCAGGGTTTTTGTAGCGCAGCTGGGGATAATGAAGAGCCCTGTGACACCCGGTGTAGAGGAAAGCCTCGCCGTTAAAGAGCAGAGAGAGACAAAACGAGGCGAAAACACTCGAAAAACTTTCCAAGTTTGAGGACGGGGGAGCTCAAGCATCGAGCGGAACTTTCTGGAGTTGCGGTAATTGCTGTTCGGCGGCTCCCAAGGTGACCGCTGGTTATCGGGGCCACAACGCCAGGCCGGCACGCCTCTGCGACAGCAGATAACACACAGTCGGGGTGGAGAAAAAGCGCCGATCAGGTGCATCGATTTCTGATTGGACGGGATCAGAAAAGCAGAGAGGCGAATGGGGGTGGGGGGTTGCCATGGGTGACGGGATGACTGGCGGGATGTCGTTTACTAGCCCAGACAGCAATGAGCGTAAAGACAGAGACATTCACTAGCAACCTAAAGACTTAGGCACTTAATTAGAATATGTCATAGGCTGGACACACGCACACACACACACAAACCATACTCAAACAAAACTGACTGAGAACAGAATATAAAATATGGATAATGACGCAGATAATTGTGTAAAGGTACTTAAATGACTATTTACGTTGACTTACACACTCAAATCTTGTTTTATCACTGTTTTACCTTCAACTGAGGATTTTCTGAATGTTCCAGAAGCTCCATTTTCTTATGAAATCCATCAAAATGCTTAACACTTTTCAAGACCGACGCACGCGTTTGCACTGTTTATTTGTTTATTCGGGAACTCAGACTCCACTTAACATACAGAAACATACCGTTAGAATCACAAGACTTTGAATTCAGTCAAATCTTTCCCTTTATTACAGACAAACTCATATTTTAGCTGATAAAAAACAAAATAAATACAGACGCCAGCAGCAATAAGCGGGGTCCAAGCATAAGTTGCAAAAAGCAAATGATCACATAAATGTATGTAGCGTTTTAGCGCCCCCTATTGTTCAAATAGTATCATTGTATATTTCCCCATCCATAACCTTCATTTTGATTAACTACATTAATCATATCAAGACATAAGGAGTAAGAACCTAGAACAATGAAGTGAAATGACATGGGAAAAAGAATTAAAGATGTGAATAGAAATCTGTGACTTGGTAGTGAAGCTGAAGTGACACTTTAATAAGTTGTGTTTATAAAGAAACTAACCTCTAACACAGTTTATATAAAAATTGGTGGTTTTCTGTAATTTTATGTAAATTATAAAAGCTCTGTTATGACATCACAGAAATTTATGTGAAGTAACCTCTAAGTGATCCCTATTAGTCAAAATGCTTTTTCTTTGGTATAGCATCAATTATCGGCCGATCCCTACAATTTTCAGCATACGGCGAGACGCTCACCATTCCTACATATCCTGACTTTCAGCTTTCTGTGATTTAAGGTTCAAGCTGCACAAACCGTTTTGCAGGAGGGAAAAAATGTATAAATAAATAAAAATGGATAATTAATAATAATAATAATAATAACAATAAAGAAGAAACAGAACAATTACAAGAGGGCTCCATAAGCACTTATTGCTTGGACCCCTGACCAACATTCCACAATGCAGCTACGTAATTGATATTTTCAGTGTTTACTGTCAGGCGCACTCCGATCACATGACCGATACAAGAAACCAGAAGTAGTCGGCGCGTTTCGGGAAGTATAAAAGGAGTCTTTTTCTCGCGGCTCGCCGCTCAGTCATTGAGTCTACCAGCCCAACCCTCCAGTTATTTGGTTAATCTCCTCGATTGAGTGTGTGTCCGTTAGAACGCGGATTCTCGTGGGAATCCTTGCTCTTCACGTTTGAGTTCTTAGATCAACTCGCGTAGCTATCCTACCTACTCGCGCACCACCAACCACGCTACACGGGCTAACGGCTAACGACTAGCACTGTGTCGCTTCCTAACAGATCGCCGGCATTTTACTCATCAGCGTTATTGGCCAAAGCGGCTCCATTGAATGTGCCTATTCACAAAATATGAATAAAAATAAATATATTGAAATAATAATTTAAGCTTCAGCCCGGTTTAATAGCATTTTCTAAGTTAATGACAGAATGACAAATTTAGATGTAAAATACAGGGTGTATCTCTTTGGATGCTAAGAGTTATTAAAAGATATCCAACAAAAAGCGGACAAAAGCTTGATCTTGACAACCATTCACGATCTGACTTTGGCCCAGATATCATTTTAAAGCTCATTTTCTTATCTTTCCACTGGTATCAAAACCCTCAATTTTCTAATTTGAGTCAGTACGAGGCTTGTGAATTATGCTTATTACTATGCAGTGAACACATCTTGTACGGACCCTTCCGTCTCGCCTAAAGCTACATTATTGATTAAGCGCATGTGTGTGTGTGTCTGTGTTTGTTTGTGTGTGTGTGGACGCACCAGTGTAGATGGGTGTGTGTTTGCATGTGTACGTCCAGAGTTGGCCCATCTATCCTCTTGACTGATAAACTCTTTCCAGAACAAGAAAGGTTCCAAAGGCATCTGTAGATTTTTGCTTCCTTTTAGTTTATGTGAGTTTTAAAATAAAATTAGGTTGTTCATGCGAAGAGAGTGGAGGCTGATAGAAAGAATCCTTCATACTCCCGGCCATCTCTCTCTCTCTTCGTCTGTCTCTCAAAGAAAAAACCCATCACCGAAGCCGCTCACGCTGTGGATCAAACCGCGCCGTTTGCATCCTTTTGATACGTGACAGCGGCTGGTTCCTGAACGAAAAAAGTTTGGGGAGCTTTTCTTTTCATCCGTCGGCGAGGTGCACAGGGCCAGGGGAAGCTTATTTACGGCGCGCGGGGCCCGGCAGCGGACGATAATTGCTTTACATGCTCGGTGATTTAGAAGGCGCACCGGAGACTGATCCGCCATGTTTATGCTGTCGAGAGGCCACCTGTCCCGCGCCAACACCAGCCCCTAGCCCAGTAAAGAAAACCTTTCTCCATTTTATCCCTGCACACACACACACACACACACACACAGAACTCTCATACTCCACACACGCACAGACTTTAAAACCAAAACATCGATATGATATTTTGCACCATTTCAAAATATATGGCGTAAAAATGTGGAGACAGAGAAGAAATAGTTATAGTTTAAGGTTTATAGTTAAATGTGTCTTTCTCTCGCCCCCTCTCTCTTTTACTCAGTGCTGCTGCCTCTTTTCTTAGCCCTGCTCATTATCTTCACGCTGACTGGCCGAACGCCCTTTCTGCTCGCTGGAAACGCGCAAGTCGGGAAAACAAAGGCGATGCACCAAACAAAGGAAACGGAGCAAAAGGGCGGTGTAAAAGATGAAATATCGATACTGGACACAGAGAGAAAGAGAGGTTATTCCAGTGGACGGCGGGTGATCAGCTGGCACAAGTTGCCCTTACACACACACACATCCACACACAAGTGCCGCTGTTTACAGGGGCAACATCACATTTTACAGAGATTTAAGCGACACGACGTCGAGCTGTGAAACATTTATGGCCAGTTGTTAAGGAGGCGTGAGGAGGTGTAATGAATAAGCGAGATGATTTGAATAATATAATGGCTACATGTACCCGTGGCGGGAAATCTCCGTTTAATGGACTTACCAAGCTGGAGACGCTCTTGGCGTGACAGATGCTGGTCTAAAATGGTTTGGGAAGTGATTAGATGCTTGCGGTTTATGACGCTAAATACAAAGTGGTCACTTTAAAAAGCGCGCGTCTGATACGCTGAAACCTTTTCAGCACTCTGAGAATATTTTTAATATATTATAACAGGTAACATACCATAATGATTTTAAACAGAAGTTCCACATTATAAATATGAAATGTAGTTAAACCATTAGAATACATTTGTCCTGAGCTACGCTGCAGTTTTTTATAAGAGTGGAGGATAGAGAGAGAGTCTACATTTTGGAGAAGGTAATTTGCAGATCACAAGGGAAATTAGAATAAGAATTGGGAGGTTACTTTTAAAACGAATTCCACCACAGAATACAGAATACATGCCCTAATTTGTAACTCAATTTGTAACTAATTTGTAGTATTCCGTTAGATTTAATCTAGATGCTTATATTCTAAATATTTTGGATTACTTCCACAGTGTCTTGCTTTTACAACTGTATGAATGTGGTAATCACACCCCTTCATATTCCGTCCTCTTTCTTCTTTTAATGTGAAGTGTTGTCTGAATTTCCAACACAGAAATCTTTGTTTCTGCCCTGGCTCTGTTGTGCTGGCTCCAGCTCTGACTCCTCCATTGTGTGACTGCAGCAACTTGCGTTAATGAACGTTTACATTAGAATCTCTGGTTGCGTGTTTTGAAGACTCCGGAGTAATGAATACAGTGTATATATATATATATGTATATATATATATATATATATATATATATATATATATATATATATATATATATGTATGGTCCCACCAAAAACCTTAATGGCCTACCCTGTTACTAAGGTCTGATTCTGGCCCTGTTACGCTCAGTTCACGATACAAGACGATCCACGAAATTTGGTTCAAGACAATGCGATGAGATGAGATTTTAACACTATTTTAATGCAAAATTAAATGATGAAACGTAAGACTGCAATATGACCTTTTATTTAACTATAACAGCAAATGACAGCAAAAAAGTATATTTAGTGCATCAAGTGACAGAACTCTCTCTCGTCTGATTCCTCCTGCATCTCTTCACGCCATTACTGTGCATCAGCTTCTAACTTCTAACTGAAGTGTAAATCATCTCATTAAATCAGCAGATTGTACGTTATAAAATCAGCATCTTCATTAAAACACGTCAGAGGCGTAATCCCTGCAAAACGAACAGATTTAGGGAAGATTAACAGATACAGTTAGACTAGGATACTGCTGAACACATCACACCCAAAATCCTCAAATAACCCACAACTTGTCTTCTTGTTGCTGCTTTTGGTGTCGTGGAGCAAGCGCGGAGGCATGTACAGATGCCAGATGTTGCTTATGAAAGTTCCAGAATTTTGGCACAAAAATAACGCCGTACTATTTTGCAAGACAACTGTTCACCTCGACGAGAAATATCACGGGATCTTGTCACGCCAAACCTTGTACATCAACAAATCAAGCTAATCAGTCAACAAAAATAATACCTTTTCCTCAAATATCAATCAGAGCATTCTACAAATCTGATAATACAAACGATTGTTGTATTAGTTTCGCCTTCTCCTCCACCTTTACCCTGAACCCCCCCCCAAACCCCCCACCCCACCCCGCCGTGTCTCTCTAATGGCTTTGGTCATGCCCCAGTGTGTCAGAGCAGCCCGCCACTAGACTGGACGCCCCCTGCGCCGGCTGAGAGCACGTTAGCCATGACAGCCAGGCGCATGAGTAACGATCTGCCTGAACTACTAGCTTCAAAGGTGGCTGAGAGAGCGAGGGGGTGAGAGAGAGAGCGAGAGACGGGATGCTTGCCATGGCTGCCTGATGGGGAGCTCAGGATGCACTGCGCGGGACACTTTACACACCTGCTTCCTCGTCTTTCCGAATGAGTTCACCGATCTGTTCATTTCACAGCGGATTAGCATCACTAGCATGTGTGCTACGCCGCACGGCTAACGGGCCTGCGGTAGACGCGGCGAGCTTGGCCTCCTCGTGGTCTCAACATATGGCTCCACGCGGCAAAACCTAGCTAGCTGCGTATTTTTATTCGCTGTAGAGCAGAAGCCATGCAGAGAAATTAACACCAACTCCGACTCACTGGGAACATGAGACTTTGCGACTGTTTTAGGTTTTATGGTGTTAATGAAACAGCAAAATGAGACAGTTGGGAGTATGTGTGTGTGTGTGTGTGTGTGTGTGTACAAAATACAAAGAACAAAGTTCCTTCCTGCTGTCTCAACAAAAGACGGTTTATTCTTCTCAGTGAAATGGTACACCATTCCTTAAAAGAAAGGTGTGGAAATGCTGGTGCTGGAGGTGTCGTTAGCAGAAGCTATGAACGTACACGTGCTAAAAATGTTACAACAAAAACTACCAAAATCTGCACCTGCGGCTTTTATTTTCTCTCTTTCGCTTTGTCTCTGTCTTTCTGTCTGTCTTCTGTTTACATTTGTTCAGAATCTTTTCTTTTTTGGTGTTTTTCTTTGACGCTAGTACGGCGAAGCGCACAGAAGGAAAAGGAGAACGTGGTGGGAGGCTTCACAATCCACGGTTAACGGAATCGCGCTGTGATTGCAGGAGTTGGTCCTTGAAAGAGCTTTAACAGGCCAGAGAGGAAATGGAACAGGACACGTGGGAGACAGCCAACAAGGTCACGGCGCGGCGTCGGCGAAATAATTAGCTGCGGGTGAATCACAATCCAATCAAGACAGTAGGAGGAGAGCGCCGGGCGTCGGCGGCGCGGACGAACCACCACGCGTGCCGCGTTCCACGCCGCTGAGTAATTGAGTTTGTCCCGCACCTTTCCCTGCGGAAGAAGTGGGTTTAGAGCAGGGAGTTAATTTGCCACTTTGATGCTCGTTGTTTCATTATTCCTCAGGAGGGGACAACTCCGTTACGCGGGTTCGGGACCGGGGCGCCGGGGGTTAACGTTGCTGCGCGATCGCCGACTCAGCACGACTCAACGCCAGGCTCAAGACTAAGAGCTGAATAAAAACAGCCAGGAGAAATTACCACAAGCATGAGGGGAGAGCAGGACGTGCTGCGATCGGAGCCGTTTAAATATAATTACTCGCAGAACAAAGGAACTTTCTTGTATTTAATGTTCAAAATTCAATCTAATAATGGACCTTTGGGCTATTTCTTTTTCGCACAAATCTTCCAGGAGCGAGTATTCGTGGATTATATGAAGTGGTGAAGCATCAATAATTTATTTCGGAATCTTTTTATGGAACAAGGCCTTTGAGAGTCATAATTCCATTCGCATTAACCCAGTCAAAAAAAATAAAAGTTTTAATAAATAGGTATTAAAAGTTTAAGCAGTATTAATAGTACCAATTAAAGGCCAGACTGGGAAGTTATGCTTCATTTCTGTAACAGTGAGGAATTAAATTCATGCTGCGGTGGTGAAGGGCTTTTCTGCCAGCCTCCCTCTTTCCTCTTAGCTAAAGAGCTCTCTCATCACTTCCTTCATCTGCTCTTCATTTATTAAGATAAAAGCACAGCTTCTCATGTCCAGGATCGTTTCTCACACAAGCATTAGGCGTAGGTTATGCCCCAATATCTATATATTCTTATTTATGTTAGCAGCATTATAAAGAATTACTACGGTATATTATACAGAACACTTTAGAATATTTAAGTTAGTAGCAAATATTATATATAAGTTAATTTACAATAAAGAGTTATAAATGATCTCATCAATAAGCTGCTAAACAAGTTGTAACAGTCGTCATACATTGATGCAGATCTCAGGATATTTCTTCTCCTTGTCTCAGGCAGAATGTTAAACTGTCAACTTCATCAGCTATTTGTTAACATCTTATTACCATTACAACACCAGTAGAGTTACGGTGGGGTGGCAGTGTATAACACTTTATAATAAAGCTCCTTTTTGCCACATATAAATGTCAGTAACTCATCAATAATTAATGATAAATATAGCTGTAAGCGGGGTCCAAGCACAAGTTGCAAAAAGCAGTACAAAAGGGTCAGCACTGATCGTCGGCAGTGTTTGTGTGTAGACCAATAAAGTGAAATGACATAAGGTAAAATCTCATAACGACATTAATTATATCAAGACATATTAGACATATTAGTTAGAACGTAGAAAGTATAAAATAAAATGAAATGAAATGAATTAAAGATGCGAACGGAAATGTGTGACTTGGTAGTGAAGCTTCTATATTTATCTTTTTGTCTCTCTTTCTACTTCTAGTTTAAAAGTTAAAAGTTTACATTTATATTCTATTTCTAGTTTAAAAGTGTATATTTTATATTCTATTTATATATTTTATTCTATGTGCCTTATTTGTTCTTTGTTCCTTTTTCTTTGCACTGTAAAAACTGGAGCCACGTCGTCTCGTCTCTTTGTATACTTGTACAGTATATAGCAGAGATGACAATGACGTTTACTTTGACTTTGACTTTATTGTTATGACAGCTTGTGTTTATAAAGAAACTAACCTCTAACAGTGTTCATATCAGAACTGGTTAGTTTTCTATAATTTCATGTAAATTATATAAGCTCTGTTATGACATCAAATAAATTTATGTAGCGTTATAGTGCCCCCTAGAGTTCAAAACATGTTTTCTTTTGCTGTAGCGCCAATTATTGGCCGATCACTATGATTTTTTTCTACTGAAAAGTAATCTTATCCAGTATATCTGACCAGCTCTGTTAAGATGCTAATCTAGAGCGTTCTTTAGCGACGCACGGGGAAACTCTTGCATGAGAACCCACCCAGATGTACAGGTAAGAATACCATTAAAGTACCGGACCGATAAGTAGTACCGGTAAGAGTAATAGTAGTAGTACCATTTAAATCTTAAACGATACCCATCCCTAGTTATAAATTAATTTCTTTATCAGCAGCACAGGTGTTAAAACCACTGTGAGTACCGACAGTACCGACAGCAGTACCAATAATGTCAGTGCTTCCTCCAGTACTCTAGTCTTTTATGATTTAGACCCGTCCCTTGTGGCGCGTGCCATATCTCTACATGGTGATGATCTACTTTAATCCCCACACCATGTGTGTGGCTGGTGTGTGCTAACCAAAGTCAAGGCAGAAACGTGTTGTAACAGATCTATACTCGTATTTGCTTTCCCCATTCATCTGTATTCTCTCCTTTCCTCACCAACGTCGTTCCCTCTAGTCAAATGAATAATTAGTGTAAACCTCCGCCCACCAAATCGCGGTGGGGAAATGTTCGAGCCGTCCACGCAAGTTCCTTCATTAGTCATCGGCAAGTGACAAACCATAGGGAAGGAGGTCTGTTCTGGCTCAGAGGAGTGTGTGATGGAACACGGACTAGGCACTTGGTAAAAATGTATGAAATCCTCTCTCTCTCTCTCTCTCTCTCTTTCCATTCGAGTGTCTATTTGAGGGAATTTCCGGGCCCATCTATCTGACATTTCCCCACGGTAAAACACACAGCTTTCACCCCCACCGCAGAAAACGGGGAATCTAGAGGGAGTGAAAAATTCCCTTGTGACTCCATTTCTCTCTGGTTGAACGGTGAAACTCATCTCACCTCCAGGTCGTCCAAGTCCAGACCCACCTCCCACTGAGGGGCCCTGTGGAGAGCGAGAGGGGTCTTCCGAAACGCGACTCAGGGTGCCATGGAAATGATCTCCTCGGCTCCCTCGCTATTTTTCATCTACTTTTTCTCTTTATCGGTCATTTTTTCCACCCCTCTCCCTCAAAGCAAGGTTAGTACGGCTCAGTGTTGAGCAATCACTTTGTGATTAGCTTGTTTTCACATATGGCTGGTTTTGTCATTAATATTCATTGGATTGTGTTTCTGCCCAAAGTCGAACACACATCCCCTGTGATTATAACTGGAAACACAGCATATCTTATGTATGTTTATAAGCGGGGTGTGTATCCGCATATTTACTGATGAATTACTTGGAAGGCCTCATTTATCAGGGAAATGATTTGCATATTGTAGATCAGTGGTCGCATACACAATAAGAATCGTAAACAGTAAACAGGTCTAATGCCCAAAGACGCACAAAAGGCAAAGATATGCCTTGTACATTTATGAAACGCACTCAGCTGTGAATTTCTGCTACAGACATATGTATAGAATGCTTCATCAAACCACACACCTGCACTCTTAGCCCCCCGTTTAAAACTCATCATTTATCTTAAGCACACAAAAAGGCAACAAAACAACAACAAAAGGCTTCGGAAATTCCACCACTTCAGACAGCCCTGCTAATTTCTCTGAAAGTCACTTTAGCGCGCCACCTTGGTCCTGCTGGCGTCTCTGGGGAGCGTTTACGCTGGGGTTCGTCTCTCAAACAGATGCTCTGGCGGAGAGAAAGAGAGAGAGAGAGCTCTCCTGGGCTTTGGGCTGTGGAGGGAAACTGCCGATTTCCCTCTGTTCAGGTGGGAATAAGAAAACCCAGCTGGGCGCTATGCTACCACAAACACTAGCACACTCTTCTCAGATCCGTCCCAGACAGGTCTGTCAGCCTTGGGGATGGCGGGAGAAAGAGAGAGAGAGAAAGAACGGTTCATCATAAAGAGTTAGACTCACTCGAAGAAGACGTTTCTAGGCATTTTCAGCCCCTTCGATTTCCTTATCCATGCAATAACAAAACTGACACAGCGCTAAGCTCAAAGTGGACCAGGAACCATTGAGACGTTACCAGCGGCCATCACTCTAATTGCCGCACCGCTGTCATCCGTGCATCAATGCTATGTTAATGCTAGTCAATCAGTAGCGTTCTCCAGTGCCGCTGTTCGGCACTAATGAGCGTTTGGGCTCCAAAATCTTCCCTTCATTTCGCCAGCTTTGGCATGCGTACACAAAACGCACGTTTCTTGGCGTGCTTTCGCTTTGACCCATCACTTATCCAGCTTGTCTCCTGCCTTAATGGGCAAATCTGTGTTTACTCTAGAAGGGAAAGAAGCGAGCATGAATTATTGATGGCCAACGGTCGACTTCTGGAAGGAATTAGCCTGTAATAATCCCTCTGAGTGTCTGCATCTCTTGAGGCTCAGCCGGATGTGGGAACACATTTCTGAAAGGCTAAGGTTCACCTGCTGCCTCTCTCTCTCTATATCTCTCTTTTTGCATTTTCACCATTTGGAGTTTTTTTTTTTTTTTTTTTTAAATGAGGTGTACCATAAGGCAACTTGCAATTAAACATTAAAGAGAAAGTAAGGGGGCAGCACGGTGGCACAGTGGTTAGCGCTGCTGCGTCACAGCGAGAAGATTCTGGGTTGGATCCCTAGGGCCGTTCTGTGTGGGCTTCGGTATATTTGCTATCTTAAAGAAACGTTATATCAATTGATATTTGCAGAACAGTAAAAATATACATTGTCTTCTCTATGACTGAAATCCACGTGAACTCTTCACCTCCGCTGCAACTCAGCATCAATGTTGGTTTCATGTCCACACCCTTGGACTCGTCCCCCATCTACACTCGCATTGGGAATAAAACAACACCTCCCTGAAAGTGGGGGTTATAGTTGACTCGTGCTACAGTAGCTTGTGCGAGAGGGTCAGGGCACATCACCACCGCGTTGTTTGGTCTGGTGTTGCTTCCTTGTTCTCTCAGCCCTTCTCCCAATTCGTCACACGGCTGTCTGCATTCGGTTTACCTAAGATGCTCCTCCTCTGTCCTCCGGCTGAACATGATCACCCATAAGGGAGGAATTAATCATGACTTTGGGTGCCAAAGAAGAGGCAACAAGAGGGGATGGAAAAGACTCCCACTCTCTCTCTCTCGCTCTCCCTCCCTTCATCCATCATATCCCATATGTTTATCCAAACTAGGAATGCACTATATTTTGGAGGTATTTAGACAAGCCGGAGAGGGTCAGCGTGAATCATGTTTCAGATCCAAACAACACTCGCAGCTCTGGGATATTTCATCATCTCCATCAAAGAGACAATCGGCTTGTACAGGTCAGCCTTGAGTCAGTACCTTTTTGTCAGTGTACTTTCCAGCAACTCGAAGGTATGGAGAAGAAATCTGAGTCTCATCGAACGCTGAAGGTCAACATTCATCTGACTGCGTAAACAGCTCAGACTGCAGTGTAAAACAGTAGCGGAGGTATGTCAGGAAAAGTCATGGGCCATAGGCTATTGATCGTAGATGTGCATGCAGGTTTTTAAAAATTATATTTTTTACTGAACAAAAAAAGGCCTTGGAAAGTGAGACCTTAAAGACATTCTTCCCTTAGAAACGTTTGTGAAATGAAGCATTCAGGGTTCAGCTAACAGTTAACCTAGGGACGCACCGATCCAATATGTGGATCAGATATCGGTCCGATAACGACTCAAACAGCTACATGGGGTACCGGTGGCACTGGGCCGATCTATGGAGCCGATTTGTTATACATGGGAAGTGTTACTGCGGTCAAGCTGGTTTACTGTTTGACATTCGTGCTAATTCCTACATTTTAATATGACAACGAGCAGAGAAAGCGATGCAACACACTACAAGCCCAAAAGCAAATCACACGATTATACTGTTTAATTTCCTGAACCAGCTCTCGCTTGCAATCTCTTTGTTCCTGATGGTTTTAGCGCCACAGGATTAGGGACCGTCACAAAATTACACGACTGTGTTTAAACTAATACTTCTTGAGATGATAATTCAGGGTGTTTTTCTCTACCTTTGTTTTTAGGCTTATTCTAGTGTGTGTAAACGTACTCCATACATGCTTTATGTTGTTGTGTTCAGGACGTCCTGCACTACTCAGATTAGTCATAGTTTGATGTGTAAATGCTGACAATTTCTTGAAATCAGCACATTTCTGATGAAAACTGATTTGCGCCTGTAGAAATTTGTATTTGTTTTAGCTTTATGTAGTACAAAAGTGTTTAAACTGTAGATATAACTACTAGAAAGAGTAAGAACAGTGTCTGTTTTATTTGCTTGTGGAGTTGTTATTATGCAGAGACATTCTATAGCTTAGTGCTGTGAAGAAAAATAAGCTTAGTGTCAGGCGGAAACACTTGTTTATCCATTTGGAATCCAGCTGGAGACAGAATAAAACCCTAACCCTAACATATCAGATAAAAATATTTTCTGATCAATTAAAAATGAAGAAATACTGGAGTTTTGGGTAATTTTGAGCCAATTTGGACTCATTTTGGACTATAAAATTTGGAACTACTTGGATCGGTGCATCCCTAAGTTAACACATGCTTTACCTTCAGTTTTATTTATTAGCATCATTGGCTCTTTCCAGTACTGTCAGTACTGAGGTACCAGAATGATGTTTCATCCAAAACACTGGATCATCCAGAGTGTTGTAAAAAAAATGATGGATTAGCATGAGAAGTTGAGCGGTCAAAAAAAGAATAAAAGTAAACAAAAGCGGCTCTGTTCTTTAGCTGCCCTAGAGCGAGACGAGACTCTGCTTTTCTGTGCAGTCTGTCAAAAAACTGTGCTACTCTGCCGTTTCTTTTCACCTTCCGTGCCTCATACCTCCTCTTTTACGGGGTACTGGAAAAGGACCCATCTGCCGTTTCCGTGGCGACACTTTTCTCGGGTTCTCTTCGACGAGCGTGGAAGCGAGACGTATGTTTAATTGGCGTGACTGTTAGCTTGGTGGAAGAGAAAGCTCTCTCTCTCTCTCTCCAGTATGAACATGCACATCTGCGATACATGCCTAAATAAGAAAGGCCGAGGGCTTTTACAGTGCATAAGCAGCCTTCTGATTTAACGCAAATCATGCTGGGAATTCATAAAGTTTCAAGAAGATTCAGGTTAGGGGTGGGCGATATATATATATCAATTATACCTAGGTATGGGCTGGTATGAAATTCTGACGGTATGATAACCTTAAGAAAATATATCACGGTATTGCTAACCCTAACCCATTTCTAGAGTATTCCATATTCTAGTTTTTTTAATCTAAACGCACAGGCTACCGCTGCTGTTACTACTAAGAATAATATTCAATAATTATCTAGTGTTATTTAATGTTGATACACACATATAGTATGTACTGGGAGAAGAGAGAGCAAGCACGCGAGTGTGTCTGCTCATTTGACGCATTTATACCTAACACACCCCGATGAACATTTATTATGGAGAAAAGCCTTTTCTCCACTTCCGCGTACGCTAGTTTTGCGCTCGCATGACATGCCATGGACTTTAGTGACTGAACTAGAGCTGCAACTATCGATTCTTTTTGGAATCGAGCATTCTATCGATTTCTTCGATTAATCGAGTAATAGAATAAATTCTTTTTTTCTTTTCTTTTTTTACAGAAAAATGACTACCTTTGTTTTTAGGCTTATTCTAGTGTGTGAGTGGAAGTTAGCCATACACGCTTTATGTTGTCGTGTTCAGGACGTCCTGCACTACTTAAATTTCTCATAGTTTGATGTGTAAATGCTGACACAGTTATTAAATCACCACATTTCTGATGAAAACTGACTCACGCCTGTAGAAATGTTTAGGTTTTTAGTTTTAAGCAAAATAAAAGTGCTGAAACTGTAGACATAACTACTAGAAATAGTAAGAACATTGTCTGTTTTACTGCCGAGTTGCAAAGTTTTTATTATTCATTCTATGGCTTAACAATCTATTGCGGAAACACTTCTTTATCTATTTGAGATCCATCAGAATGTAGAATAATTTTTAGTACATGTTCTATATTTCTTCTTTCCTATTGAATAACCACCATTACCAACATTATAAAACTGAAAAAAGATACATTGAAAAATGAAGAAATACTGAAGTTTCGGGTCATTTTAGAACCAACTTTGGCCTATAAAATGAGCTGCTTTTGGCATTTCTGGAAGAGAACTACATTTCCCACAATCCCATGCAGAATAAAGGATGCACAATCTATAGGAAAATCTCAATAAATGGCTGTACTGTGAGTAGAATTCTGGTTGTCGTGGTTAGTTATAATAAAATATGTGTTTCGTCAGTGATAAAGGGGACATTTTGACTGAACTGGAGCATTTTAGCAAGTAATAACACAAAAACGAGTAATGCTCACAAACAGCGCACGTTCACATCGCAAATTAAGGCTAACTGGTCAAAGTCTCAGTTTGCTTCATTTGGCTGATTCTCTCTCTCTCTCAGTCTAAAAGTCCAAATTCCTTTGAAGTGATGTCTTTATTGGCACAACTACACTACTTACAGTGCTGCCAAAGCAATTACAAGGTGATAACAAACATAAAAAGTCTTCCATAATCATCCACTAATCAGAATGCGAACAAGAATACAGTATGTGCAACGTCAGTAACTTCCGCTCCTCAGCCTCTCTTTTCACCTCCCTCCCCACGTCTGCACATGCCCTCCCGGTCTGCCTTTACTCCTGCCCGCTTCCTCTCTCTTTCTCGGTCTCGCCGTCTGCATCGGGCTGTAAAAAGTGAGCGCTGTCAAACCACCTGCCGAACAGCTCATCAATCTTCTCTCCCGGGCCCAAAATCCCACCCTCGTCTACCTCTCCACATGCGGTACTAACGTGAGAGCCGCTCATGCCTCTCCTAACTCCCTGACTGCAGTAGATGCAACTAACTATGCTAGTTACTAACGTACACTATGCTAGTTGCTAACGTATACTATGTTAGTTGCTAACGTACACTATGTTAGTTGCTAACGTACACTATGTTGGTTGATAATGTACACTATGTTAGTTGCTAATGTACACTATGTTAGTTGCTAACGTACACTATGTTGGTTGATAATGTACACTATGTTAGTTGCTAACGTATACTATGTTAGTTGCTAATGTACACTATGTTAGTTGCTAACGTACACTATGTTGGTTGCTAACGTACACTATGTTGGTTGATAATGTACACTATGTTAGTTGCTAACGTACACTATGTTGTTGCTAACGTACACTATGTTGGTTGCTAACATACACTATGTTGGTTGCTAATGTATACTATGTTAGTTGCTAATGTACACTATGCTAGCTGCTAACATACACTATGTTAGTTGCTAATATACACTATGTTAGTTGCTAACGTACACTATGTTGGTTGCTAACGTACACTATGCTAGTTGCTAACGTACAATATGCTAGTTGCTAACGTACACTATGTTGGTTGCTAATGTACACTATGTTGGTTGCTAACGTACACTATGTTGGTTGCTAACGTACACTATGTTGGTTGCTAACATACACTATGTTGGTTGCTAACGTACACTATGTTAGTTGCTAAAGTACACTATGTTAGTTACTAATGTAAGAAACTATAAGTAGCAATAGCTAATGTTAGCATTTCCACAAACATTTCCAGAATAGCAATGTTTTAGTAACAAGAAGTACTAGAATAAATTAACGGTAGCTAGAGGAATTTTAGCTACTCCGTTACTGTTCTCCAGATCTTAAGCATTTCTCTAATTATCTTATTGAGTCTAAAAACAGCATACGGTTTTCTACCACACACAAAATAAACAAAATAAAAGACAGCGGAGAGTGAAGGACGCAAATGCAAAATGTGCTCGTCTTCAATCGGGGATGGACATCAACAGAAACTCTGCAGCACTCGTTCCTAAAGGGAAAGCCCAATCTCCCTCTAGCAGACAAGTCTCCTCTCATCCTAAGATAATTAGCTGTTTATTCCTTCCCTTCTACTCCCTCGTCCCCCCCTCCCCGTCTTTTCCATTACTTCCTCAAGTCTTTTGGAAAGAGTGAGAAAGAGAGAGGGAAGGAAAACGCAACTCTGAGAGATCAATAACCAGTTGCTTCTTTGTAAATCTTGCTGTCGTTAGTTACGCTTCGGATGTCTGCGGCTCTGAACCCAGGCTGCCTTATTTGAATTATCAATCAAGTGTGTGAGAGTGTGTGTGTGTGGTTATGAGATAAAGAGAAGGGAGAGAGCGATAGCGAGAGATAGCGAGAGAGAGAGAGAGAGAGAGAGAGAGAGCGTGGCATGATTTTTGACCTGTATCTGTCATCCAGCTGCGATGTGATGTGCTGTCAGTGAGGTTTCTTCCCCTGCCAGCCCTCTGGAAGTCCCATCAAATCATTAAACGCAGACGAGCTCGGCTGCTCGGACCCTTATTGATCTGCTTTAGAAAGCAGCATGGCTTCAGACTTCATTAGCCCTGATAGCGCTAAGCGTCTTTTGCATAGACACACGCACACACACACACTCTAGGGATGCACAATATAGGAATGAACGGCCGATGCCGATATCCGATGTTTTTCATACTTACATCTGTCGATGCCGATAAATGACACAGAAAGAGTCGCGTGCGAGCGCAGGAAGAGTTGAAGGCATAAAGACAAGAGTAAATACAAAGTCCCGATTCCGATATTATCGTGCATCCCTAAGACGCACCATTGCTGATGGTGAGAAACGATCAAGGAAAAAGAGCCAAAAAAATGAGAAAAGGGGTTGTCAAGAGAAAAAAAAGAGACAGAGAGAGATGATGAGAGACGTAAGAAGGGTAGAGGGAGAAAGAGTGAGAGGGAGAGAGAGAAAGAGAGAGAGAGAGAGAGAGAGAGAGAATGAAGTGAGAGAGCTGAGAAAGGTGTAGAGTGAGAAAGAGAGGAAGTTTGAGATGTGTGTGTGCGTGTGTGTGTTTGGGTGTGAGGGAGAGAAAGAGCGAGAGAGGAACCGTGGTGATTTGGGAATGCAGAGGTGATGTGGAACGTTTTCAGAGTGTGTTTAAATGTGGAACGCCTTCACAAAGCATATTGATGAGTCGCTGAATCAATTAACTCGCGTTGTGATGAATTGATTTCCAAGCCGCCTAATCGACAGCATGAGTGCTTAGTGTCGCTCCCCGGGGGCCGAGCTGCAGAAACGGATATGACCTCCTCCATTTACCATCACAGATAAGACTTTACTAATTCCCCAGGAGTATGAGACGAAAAAGACCCCCCCCCGACACACACTTGGGTCTTTGTGCTCGAGTCCAAGTCAAGTCTCAGTTTAAAATGGAGTTCACAAGCTTGCACTTTTCAAATGTATGACTTGATGTTCAGGAAAATGTAACAGCCAGGTGAAACTCGACCAAAATTCAAGTGACATCCACCTTTTTTCGGCCTCCACTGAGTTTACCAACACTTTCAAGTTCTTCACAAACAAAACATGCGCACATTTCATTTCCTCCTGATTTTGAGCGGGATAAAAGAGCTCATTTGCAGAATTCAATCCATTAGCTAATGCTGAAGAGCAGCGGAAGAAAAGGTCAACGCTAAGTCGCCGCTAAAGACTCTAAATGCTGCAAATGCCATTTAAGCAAAAAAGCTTTAAATAAACAAACAAATAAATAAATACAGCTTTAGAGAGAGGCATTAAGGGGGAAAAAACGGGCTCTAGAGCTGAGAATGTTAAGAGGCAGTAAGTGGCATCTGTGGACAGTCGCCATTAGTCAGCCGCCAGTTCTGACTCTCTCTGGGTGCACTTCTCTTCCTGTCTTTCAGGGCCGGAGTACACAACCCACTCACCAAATCCCCTGGCACGAGCACGCCTCTGATACACGGCATCCTTAAATAAACCTGGAGGACCTATTCCTCACGGAGATGCCACGAAGATACTTTATTTGAAATGAGATTGAGCAAGAGAGGTAAAAGGATTAAAGTAAAACCTTTCAAACAGATCCAATAACTTTAGAATAAAAGATTTTAACCAAAAGACATAAAAATAACAGTCGTCAGTCATGTAGACGGAAAGATACAAAATGAGACTGACGGCTTAAACGCCCATAAAGACACACTACTGGAAAGGTCTATAACCAGCCTCGCATGCTTCCCATACTGATGTAATCGCACACATGCAAAAGTGGTTTTCTTCTCAGAGCACGTTTTTCCAGCCGTCTACAGAAATACCTGAAGCAGCGCTGCAGCCCGGACGTTGTCTAACAGTCCCAATGCTCCGGCGTACTGTGCATCTTAGAGTTTCAGTTCGAAATAAACGTACATAATGTCAACATTTAAATACTACTGGATACTGTATGATTATGATATATAATAACAAACAATATGAGTGTATGTTTACTGTATTTCACCACCTGAGGGCGCAAGATACAAGTGCTGAACCTTTTCCAAAAGGATATTTCACTTTGCGTGAGTGAGTGATTTGTCGTTGTGAACACACCACAGCACAGCACACAGTGCACCACAACAAAAGTCCATCCATGAAGGAGCAATGGGCAGCTGACATGGGCAGTGCCCGGGGAGCAGTGCCTTGCTCATGAGTAGTGGTATCTTTAGCCGTCCAGGATTCGAACCGGAAACCATCCGATCACGGGGCATCATTTACATCATTACATTCAACAAAGAATCTTGTACAGCACAATTTAAAATTGAACCAGTCTTGCTGGAGTAACTTGGGGTTTAGGGCCTTACTCAGGGGTACTCAAGGTCTCCTTTCTAACCACTGTGCCATGATCACTCCATTTCACGCGACTCTGCCTTCTCGCTCGCGCAACATTGCCACCGAAACTGGCTCGCCTTGGCACTGCATCCTTTGAGAAAACTGATTTCTTCTCCAATCAGGTCGCTAGTTTTGTTTCAAGTTCGTTTACCAGATAGAAAGGAGCTGTGGAATCTGTGGAATCCATGTATCACAAACGCCACAGTGCCACAGACGTGCAATCAATGCGTCATAAAATACCGACTGAAAATACTGGGCAAATCTAAGCGTCGGTCTGATTCCGGTGACTTAAAAAAAAGGCAATTATCGTCCAATTCCGATATTATCGTGCAACCCTACAAATAAACAAATATTTAATTTGCAATAAGTTTAACTCTATATGCAAGGTCAATATTTGTAGAAAATACAATGAAGACAGTCCTGTTTGTTCCCGTTCGCTACACACAGTTTTTCCTTGCCGTTGTTGCTTTAGGCTTGCTGCTTTGTAACAATATATGTTGTAAAAAGGTCTTACACAAATAAAACTGAACTGAAATAATCTGCCCTACGGTTAGACCTTATTTGGCTAGACATAAAGGCAATCCGCTGTGGGTGTGGATGCTGAGCAGTAAATGGATGAGCCTCTGATCAAAGTTCTGGACCTGTGTAGCACTAAGGGGCCTGTCAGAGAGCTGCAGCAGCCCCATTTTTCTCTGAGTGAGAGTGAGGAGGGTCTGCTATCATCTGTCTATCTGATTTGGTTAAGGCAGTTGTGTGTGCGGGTATGTGTGTGTGTGTGTGTGTGTAGAAAGGTATTGCACAGGTCAGCAAAGTACCGGACCCAACCATTTCTCTTTACACAGATATTAGCCCAGACCTGTCTGCCTGTCTCTATGCATCTTCTCTGACAGTTAAGCCACCGTGGACAGGAAAAAGGAGAAAAGAATGCGGTGCATGTCATCCTAAAAGAAATTGTGTTTGACTGTATTTGGCAGCAGGGTGGACACCATGGTGTACCTTGGGTGTAAAATAGACATAGCGTACACCATGTTGTCCACTCTGCAGTCAAATACAGTTTCCTTTAGGATGGCGTGCCTGCTCTCTCTCCTGCTGGTCGAGGAATGCATGTAACTGTATACTTTGCTTTGTAGTGGTGCTGTACTCGAGACCAGTTTTTGAAGGTCTCGGTCTCGTCTCGGAATCGGACGTATTTGTACTCGGCCTTGTCATGGACTCGGACAAAGAGGACTCGGGCTTTTATTTGGAGACCACAATTCTGAGAATATTACTATGAATGAGCTGTGTGCTAATGGATTGGATAACTTCTCACTTCAAGAGCAGCTAATGATGTTACTGGTGACCACAGTTACCCGCCCCGCCTCTTCATACAGGCACACGTGTGCACATGAACGCAGCTGAAGTGGAGAGTGTAAATGTTTAATGTTGCTTAGTCTGTGTTGTTTGCTTTGTTCAGTTCTTTATGAGGGCTGCTTAAGTTTGCATGTTCCACTTATTTGTCATGTGGTGTAAAACATGCATTGCTCAGGTCTCTGTCTCGACTCGGTCTCTCCGCACCCTGGCCTCAGTCTTAGTCCTTCAGTCTTGGTCTTGTCTCGGTCTAAACACACTCTAGTCTCAGTCCTGTCTCGGCCCTTCAGAGTCTTGATCTTGTCTTGGTCTCAACACATTCTGGTCTTTGTCTCGTCTCAGTCCTTCAGAGTCTTGGTCTTGTCTCAGTCTGAACACACTCTGGTCTCGGCCTTGTCTCAGTCTCTGTCCTTGAGAGTCTTGGTCTTGTCTCGGTCTCAACACATTTTGGTGTCAGTATCGTCTCTGTCCTTCAGAGTCTTGGTCTTGTCTCGGTCTCAACACATTCTAGTCTCGGTCTTGGTCCTTCAGAGTCTTGGTCTTATCTCAGTCTCAACACACTCTGGTCTTGGCCTTGTCTCGGTCTCGGTCCTTGAGAGTCTTGGGCTTGTCTCGGTCTCAACACATTCTAGTCTTCGTCTCGGTATCGGTTCTTCAGAATCTTGGTCTTGTCTCGGTCTCAACACATTCTAGTCTCGGTCCTTCAGAGTCTTGGTCTTGTCTCGGTCTCAACACATTCTAGTCTCATCCCTTCAGAGTCTTGGTCTTGTCTCAGTCTCAACACACTCTAGTCTCAGCCTTGTCTCGGTCTCGGTCCTTCAGGGTCTTGGTCTTGTCTCGGTCTTAACACATTATAGTCTCGGTCTCCATCCTTCAGAGTCTTGGTCTTGTCTCAGTCTCAACACACTCTAGTCTCAGCCTTGTCTCGGTCTCGGTCCTTCAGGGTCTTAACACATTATAGTCTCGGCCTCCATCCTTCAGAGTCTTGATCTTGTCTCGTCTCAACACATTCTAGTCTCGGTCTCGGTCCTTCAGAGTCTTGGTCTTGTCTCAGTCTCAACACACTCTGGTCTTGGCCTTGTCTCGGTCTCGGTCCTTGAGAGTCTTGGGCTTGTCTCGGTCTCAACACATTCTAGTCTTCGTCTCGGTATCGGTTCTTCAGAATCTTGGTCTTGTCTCGGTCTCAACACATTCTAGTCTCGGTCCTTCAGAGTCTTGGTCTTGTCTCGGTCTCAACACATTCTAGTCTCATCCCTTCAGAGTCTTGGTCTTGTCTCAGTCTCAACACACTCTAGTCTCAGCCTTGTCTCGGTCTCGGTCCTTCAGGGTCTTGGTCTTGTCTCGGTCTTAACACATTATAGTCTCGGTCTCCATCCTTCAGAGTCTTGGTCTTGTCTCAGTCTCAACACACTCTAGTCTCAGCCTTGTCTCGGTCTCGGTCCTTCAGGGTCTTAACACATTATAGTCTCGGCCTCCATCCTTCAGAGTCTTGATCTTGTCTCGTCTCAACACATTCTAGTCTCGGTCTCGGTCCTTCAGAGTCTTGGTCTTGTCTCAGTCTCAACACACTCTAGTCTCAGCCTTGTCTCGGTCCTTCAGGGTCTTAACACATTATAGTCTCGGTCTCCATCCTTCAGAGTCTTGATCTTGTCTCGGTCTCAACACATTCTAGTCTCGGTCTCGGTCCTTCAGAGTCTTGGTCTTGTCTCAGTCTCAACACACTCTAGTCTCAGCCTTGTCTCGGTCCTTCAGGGTCTTAACACATTATAGTCTCGGTCTCCATCCTTCAGAGTCTTGATCTTGTCTCGGTCTCAACACATTCTAGTCTCGGTCTCGGTCCTTCAGAGTCTTGGTCTTGTCTCAGTCTCAACACACTCTAGTCTCAGCTTTGTCTCGGTCTCGGTCCTTCAGGGTCTTAACACATTATAGTCTCTGCCTCCATCCTTCAGAGTCCTGATCTTGTCTCGTCTCAACACATTCTAGTCTCGGTCTCGGTCCTTCAGAGTCTTGGTCTTGTCTCGGTCTCAACACACTCTGGTCTCAGTCAGGACTTGGTCTCGGTTTAGGTGGTCTTGACTACAACTCTACCTACAGTAACATGAAAACATTCACTGCAGCTGCACATGCGACTCCATATGTGATAGGAGAGTGAGTGTGATTATGAATAAGCAATCCAGATTAACTATACACCGTTACAAGCTTTGCATATGTCCAGCACATATTCCCCAGGCACTAAGAAATCTCTCCTCTGTGTGTTTTAACTCCTTCTGTCTGACAGACTAAAAGGCCTGTGCTTATCCTCTCTCTTTCTCTGTGCATTCTACCTGCCTTTTCCCCTCCTCTCACGCTGTCCATTTCACCACGAGAATGGGGGGATGAAAAAGCTTGTCCTTGTGTTGTCTGATACGGGCAAATAAGTGTGACTAGTTGTTGGTCTGGTTTGCGCAATTACACTGTGGAGAAAACGTGGCAACACAAACTCTGCCTCGTCTGCAGCTCGGGGGGGATGGAACCAGACACAAAGCTCTTTTACCGCCGGATTCTGGGCATGTGAGAGACACTAACGAGTCCTTTTCTTCTTTGTTCAGGACCCTCCAATTAGCTCCTAAAGCAATAGTTTGCAATCGCAAGTCCTGCCCTGCATGTCTGTGTTTCTCTACAGTAACACACCCGAGCCGGCTTCTTGAAGGGGCCTGGTAATTAGCCGTTGAGTTGTTTTCAGGTGTGTCAAGCAGGGAAAACACTAATGTGCAGAGCAGAGGGTCTCAAAGAGTGGGCCACGGAATCATTCAATCGGCATTGAGCGCAGTAAAGTTGCACAAGCTGACGATCTCAGAACTACACATCAGCTGAGCTCCAGATCCTCACCAAAGATGAGTTTTCAATAATATATTTAACATTAGTGACTACACCTTATGTACATTTTGTAACAAACTGACAGCACATGTTCAACATATTCATTTTCTTAAACACGAGAACAAAAAGACCAAACGTACCCTTGATGAGTTATTATTATTTAATTATGTGAATTGTTTGGTGTTTCCTATTTGTTCGGGGCAGTTGCTGGCGTAACGGTAGGATGTTCGCCCCGTGATCAGAAGGTCGCAGGTTCGGATCCAGGACCGGTAAAGTGACCATTGAGGTACTCATGAGCAAGGTACCGTCCCCAAGCACTGCTTCCCGGGTGCTGCCTATGTTAGCTGTCCGCTGCTCCTTCACGGATGGGTTAAATGCAGAGGTCACATTTCGTTGTGGTGTTCTGTGCTGTGGTGTGTTCACAATGACAAATAATCACTCACTCATTTGTTACTTTTGTTAAGCAGTCAATAGTGAGGAGTGTAAACCCTAACCCCAGAGTTAATTTTAAAGTTCCACTGCACCCTAACCCTAACTCTATATTAAGTAATTACAAGGTGCGTTACTGTGGCTCCACTGCCGTCTCTTCTCTCTGTGCCGTTTGCTCTCGACTCGCCCACAACTGTCTCTGATTGGCTACGTGTCACACGAGTAGCAGTCAGTCTATGGCCTCTTTCTATGGCCAGTCAACGCTGAAGCCTTGTTGTCACTCACACCACACTGACACACGAGCGCAGCATGAAGCTCCAAGAAAGAGAAGAGGAGAGAGGAGAGTTTCAGCTGAACTTGGTGTTTGTAAAATTCAAGATTTTGACAGATTTTCTCTTTTTTTGCACATCGTTTTCAAGTATCGGTTATTGGACTCGTTAACTAGCAATAATCGGTATCAATATCGGCCCTGAAAAACAAATATGGGTTCGACCATCCATATTCGCCCCGTCTGTATGTACACCTGCATAAATAAGCTTAAGTGAGTTTCATAACAATATGTCATGTTGTTCTTTGTTCAAAACTGTGAACAAAACTCAAACCTAAAACCCAAGTGCACCTTTAACACGTGTGTGTATTCTGCACATGCACTCACATATAATCTCATAAATGTACACAACACACAAATTCCAAACATTTAGCTTGTGCCTACCTTCCCGTGATGACAGCAGAGTATCTAGAAGAAACAAGAGAAAAATGTTTAGTTAGGGGTGAGAAAAGCCGTAAGAAAATTTGGGGTGTTTTTCTCCACCTTTGTTTTCAGGCTTATTCTAGTGTGTGTGGAAGTTCTCCATACATGCTTTATGTTGTTGTGTTCACGACGTCCTGCACTACTCAGATTAGTCCTAGTTTGATGTGTAAATGCTGACACAGTCTAGAAATCAGCACATTTCTGATGAAAACTGATTTGCACCTGTAGAAATGTTAACTATTTTTTAGTGTAGTATAAAAATGCTGGAACTGTAGATATAACTACTAGAAGGAGTAAGAACAGTGTCTGTTTTATTTGCTTGTGGAGTTGTTATTATGCAGAGACATTCTATGGCTTAGTGCTGTGAAGAAAAATAAGCTAAGTGTCAGGCGGAAACACTTCTTTATCCATTTGGAATCCATCTGGAGACAGGATGGAACTTTTTGACATCCCACAATGCATTTTTCTATATTTATTATTTCCTATTGATTACTCTCTAACGTTATACATAAAATGGAAAAAATATATTGTTTGATCAATTGAAAATGAAGGAATCCTGGAGTTTGGGCAAATTTTCAGCCAATTTGGACTCGTTTTTGACTTAGAGAACTACATTTTTGCGCAAGATGGCGTTCCACATGAGAGTCGCGTCACTATAACGTGGTGGACACGCGTTGGAATAATCACTGAAAATATCAAGTAAATGTCTGTATTGTGAGTAGAACGCTGGTTGTTTTTGTAATCTGAGTTTTGTCTGTAATAAATGGGAAGATTTAACTGAACTGGAATGTTTTAGTGAATGACTTCCCTGAGAGAGTCGTGCGCGCTAACAAACAGCACAGAATGACGTTCATGGGTTTCTACTAGGGCTGGGTTCAAAAAATCGATTCACCAATCAATATCGATTCTCGTTCGAAAAATACGATATCGATTCAAAAATTTGCGGATCGATCTTTTCCTGCGGCTATGCACTACTTCTCGCGACCGCGCAAGGAGAGCTATAAAAACGTAAGACCGGCGAAACCGAAACCAAATAGAGCCATGGCTGAAGCTGCTCCGCTCAAATCACCGTCTGGCCTAAAGGCCCATGTTTGGCAACACTTTGGTTTTAAAACAAGTTATTTTAAAACCAAGCAAAACTAGTATTGACACAAATTGATATCGAATCGAATCGAATCGAGAACTGAATCGAATCATGACCTTGTGAATCGGAATCGAATCGATTCAGGAAATCAGCAACGATACCCAGCCCTAGTTTCTACACAGTTACTTCAGTTTTTGTGACGCCGAGGCACAGTGCTGGTTTTCGTCTCCTCCTTGTTCTTTTTTTATGGCGGTCAGCGTCCAGTTTAATGCTGCTTTACTGCCACTGCGGCTTTGGTTAGCTCACATAGCCACTGTGCGTATGTGTATAATAACACAGACCCTGCTGTCTTAATAATCGATTCAATCGATTAGTTGTCGCAGCCCTAGTGTGCGGTTTCTGTACGTCTGTAACAAATAATAATGTGAAACGCATGGGTCGGTTTAAAAAAGCTACACAAGGAGAATTCTTCAGCTGTGCTCAGAAAATGGACCGTCAGTATGATCTAGATTTGCCTCCTCAGACGGTGCTGATCCTTCCTCCAAACGCTGGGATCTGCAGTATCCCAAAGCGCCAACCCCCAAAGCCGGACTTCATAGCTGCAGCTGCACACAGCCCCCGCAGGCTTAACGCTGCAACTGCCCTAGAGTTGCCCTAACTGCTTCACACAAGTCAGCAGGGCCTGGCCCAAAACGACCGACTTTTTACTGCCAATTAGAACCAACGGGATGAAGAAGGTAAACGAGAGAAGACAAAGAGATGCATTCGGGAAGGGAGAGGGTTGGAATAGAGAGAGAGAGGTGAGAGGAGAGAGAGAGGGACTGACAGTGGACAAAGAATAAATCCAGTAAATCCAGATTATTGTTGTAATAAATATTTCACAAGGCCACTGTTTGTATACTTCCACGGATTCATTTTTATTTAATAAACTTGTCAGGCTTGGATGAAAACATATATTAAAGGAAATACCAGCTCCTCTCCTTACAGCCTAGAAATCCTTGAACGCCGGCTCCGAACTGGCCGGAAGCCCAAAAACACAGACAGCTCAGTAGTGAGTAAGTGAGGAAGAGAGAGAGAGAGGAATTTGCAGAATTTTGTGGACTTTGCCTAATTGCTAGTTAAGACTGACACCATCATGTCCACCACAGACAGCCAATCGTCCTCTCAGCAGCAGGGCATAAGACTGGAGCGAGTTTTTCCCGCCACGTTTTTTGCCAGATCGGGTCTTTTGTGCCAGACCGACCAAAATCTGCCTGCCTGTTAGCACATATGCCTGCCGGTTACTGGCTTCACTGCAGAAACAAACAACAGTCTCCCTAATTGGGTTTTATATAGAAATCAGAGACACGCTACTGCATTGTGGTTGCATTATCGAGACATAAAAGACAATTCACGTCCCCATAACCACCGACATATGCTAGCTGACCACTCGTAGACCGCTTGCAGGTCTTAGCTAGTGACCTTTCAACATTTCCGCCGAGCGCACGCTTCCTCGAGGTTCCATCCTGCTGTCCAGAGGCGGGGAGCGGAGTCTCATGAATACTCCCACACAAGCGCTGCAAAGTACGTTCACATGAGGGAGAGGGGGAGAGACTGATGTGAGTAATTTGTAAAGCTATAATCACTTCCCCTGCACCACTGACAGTAACGCGGTTAATATTTCAGCGTGTGAGTAAAGACCCCATTTTCCCCCACTAGCGGTGTATCGTAGCGTCCGCTATAGACCATTTCACTAAAATTCAAATTTGCAGCGCGTTCCCAAAGTTGCGTGTGTTTTCCGTATTTGTGTTTTGAATTGCCCTGGGCTCTCTCGGCCACCGTATGGTTCTCATCCCCACCGCTGGAGTCCTCTCTCAGATCCATCTACACACAAAACTATTTACACACACATCCATGACATCATCTTCATCACAGGAGTGTGTGCTGGGCTCAAAGCGGGTGGGTGGGTGGGCGGGTTGTCGGCTGGTCGTGAAGGAAGGAGCGCGTGTTTTTATCATCATTATTCTTATAATGGCCTAGCATAATGGAAAAAGAAAAAGGAGAGAGGGAGAAAAAGAGACGGGCGGAGAGAGAGAGGGAGGTAAAATGGTAATTACATATTCTCTCAGCAGTGCATGATGGAGAAACGAGGAAAACATACTTTTTAATTCTCCTCCCCTCCATTATATTCATCTGAACCTAAAGTGCTGGCAGCGCCGGAGCTGGCTGACCTGATGTCGCCTCGTGCTTTCAGTTGGTCCGCGTTCCGTTCGCGCCGGCATTGTTTAGCCAAGACGCGGCAGCCCGAACGATTCGCTGGATCCCATTCAGAGAACTTCTGCACGGAGGTTTGTGCCGCGTTCGGCCTCCCGACCCCCGCCCCTGCCCCTGCCCGAGCCCCAGAGGGACGCGGACTTAGAAAAACGGGGCCAAGTGTCAACAGAGAAAACCCAGTCAGCACCATTTATGCAAAGCCCGCTAATGTCAGCTTAGCAAGCAGGCCGTCCAGATGGGATTCAAGCGTGCGTCACCGGGAAGTGGAAAGGAAGAGGGCTGTTTGAAGAAACCGCCCCGGAGGACCCAAGATGGAGGCAGCGGCGAATCGGAAAATGGAGCCAGGGGCCTGTGGTGGTTTCTCCAAAAGCTCGGAACGTGCATTAGAGGATAAGCCGCAGCTGCGGACACGTTACACAGCCACGTTCGATTACGATCAATGTGAACGACAGCTCTCTGAGGTTCGAAAGGTTTACCCCGAAGCCCCGAGGAGACGAGATCTCTCTCACACACACACACACACACACACAAGAGGGTGCGCGAACACACCACTTGCGGTCTGCGATCCGCCACAACTCGGCATTGAATCAGCTCATTGTTTGTTGTCCGTCCATCATCTTAATGAGCGCGTTTTTCCGAAGCGCATCCGCTGCGCGCGCAACGTGCAGCCCATGTATGAAATAATTGAATAACGGCGACGCTAACAATCCTTATTTTACGGAGCGCTCCTTCCTGCTGACCTACATTCCTCCACGGACAAGTACGAAACAAAACACACAGATGCCCACGATACAAAATCAAATATACCCAACGAGCACGCCCTCATTACACTGACACATTTTAACCTTTACAAACCGGAACGCCACAACTGCAACTGGAATTTAGATGGATATGAATGCGTGTGGGTGTGTGATGCAACATCGGGTCAAAAGATCGTTCCGGATGTTCCTCCAGATCCTCAACCTGTCCACGTAAGTGAGTGCGGGAGTGATTATTTTATAACTACTGTTATTTTTTTTTTTCACAACTGCTCAAGGCAGACACGCGGCGGGGAGGGAGAGATTTGGGAACGGTGCAGCTGAATGCCGGGAGAAAAAGGCTAAAATTCACAAATCACATCCAACAAGAATGTTCCGATCCAAACAGATGTTTGATTTTAAGTAGCTGTCAACAAATATCTTTCAGAGACCAACGCGTCTAGATTACACTGAGATGATTTATGTAGTTATTTACGAGTATTATGCACTAGTGTATTGTGGTGATGCACGATAAGGAAATTATGGCCCGTGTCGACGTCTGATGTTTTTCATGCTTACGTCTGTCAATACCGATACCAATAAGGCAGAGGAAGGCAGAGTTCAACATGTAAAGACAAGATATTTTGCTCACCGAAGTACCACTGCATGCTCAACATTTTGGCACAAAAGTAACACCATAGGTCTGACATTTCTAAAACGCCTAGTCAAGCGAGCAAGGATGAAACCTTTCGAACGTAGTGCACAACATTTTAAGAAAAAGTCACTTCCCGTCCGATGTGGTGTGTGACACTCCATGTGCACTACCTAGTGCGTAGAGAGCCGTTAAGCTACAACCCCAGCTTGTTCTGCGAAGCATACTACCACATAGAAACGTATGATAAGAGCGCTGCCCCTACCATACTATTAAGTGCGGCAGTGCGCGGCTCGGGACACAGATCACATTCGCTAAGTGAAGCAAACACGCAATGTGGTTACTTTAAAAAATATTCGGGTGTGCGGGCAGAGCTGAGCACGTAAAGACGAGAGATTTTACTCGCAAACCTTCCACTGCGTGCTCAGGGTTTTGGCACAAAATAACGCCGTACACTTTAAGACAGAAGGCGCGGGCCGCTTAAAATCCCCCAGCGCTAGCTTTCCCACGTGCGATAAATCGGTCCGATGCCGATACAAAGCAATTATCAGCCGATTCCGGCATGATTCCGATATTACAGCTGTATGATATATGGAGGCACATACGTATCTCAAGGTAGCAGTTTGTAGCGTAACAGTTAGGGTCTTCAGCCCGTGATTAGAGGGTCCCCGGTTCATACCCCGGACCGGTAGTGGTACCACTGAGGTACTCACGAGCAAGGTACCGTCCCTAAGCACTGCTCGCTGGAGCGCTTCACATCAGCTGTCCACTGCCACAGTCCATCGGTGGTCATTTACCAGGGAGGGTTCCTGAATTCCAGTTCCATTTGAACTCTAACCAGAACTCCTCTGCTGAAACAGTTACAAGCTTCACTTTTATTATGCGAGCAGTACGGAACTGAAGTGAGTGATTATTTGTCAGGGAAAGACTTAGATTGCACTAAAAAAGTAACACTTTTATCAAAAGTAAAAGAAAATTACATTTAAATGAATGAAATGCCTACAGGTCTTTAGTGAAGAAAAAGTGAAAAAATCAACAAGTTGACAAATTATTCTTACTTCGGGCTACGGTTTAAATTCTCAGTGTGTGTGATGTTAAGAGGAAAGAGAATCACTGGGTTTGTGGGGTTTAAAAATGAGATATTTGAAAATAAGATATCAAAAAGGTTTGATAATACAAAGGTTACACTATCTCTTACTCTGGCTTCTGGTTGGTCAGTGGAAGCTCAACGTTTATACATGTTTAACAGACATAGGGAGCTCCCAAAACCACTCAGATTGACACACTGCACACTGCACAAGTCGAGAGGTCACAAGCTGGACTAGGTTTTATCTAGGGATGCACGATAATATCAAAATCATATCGTAATCGGCTGATAATTGCTTTTTTAAAGTCATCAGCATTGGACTGACCCAGATTTGCCCGATATTTGCAGCCGATATCTGATGACGCATTATTGCACGTGGGAAAGGTAGTGCTTGTGCCAGGCATGTCCAAATTCCGAGGTGGGATTTTATATGGCCCGCGCCTTCTGTCTTAAAATGTTCAGCATTAATTTGTGAGAAAACTAAGTTAAAACTAGGGTACAGTACGCTATGCGGTAGTATGCGTCTTCAGGAAATAGCCGGGGTTGTAGCTTAACGCCTCTCTACGCACTAGGTAGGGTACATGAAGTGTCACACGCGCCCTATTTGACTTGGAACACCACATGGGGCGGGAAGAGACTTGTGCACTACGCTGGAAATTCTCCACCCCCGCACAACTCTGCTTTCACGCTCGCTTGACTTGGCGCTGTGTTATGGCATTAATTTTGGGCCAACATTCTGAGCACGCAGTGGAACTTTAACAAGCAAAATAACTTGTCTTTACACCTTCCTCATTTATCAGCGTCGGTATCGGAATTTTGCAGATTTAGGCGTGAAAATATTGGATATCGGCATCGGCCAATAAATCCCATATCGTGCATCCCTCGTTTTAACGTGACATGCTTACTCTTAAAACCCAAAAAGCAAAAAGTGAAATAACACTCTGACTGCGCAACACTAACATATAGCGTGTCTCACTTTTCGGCCCACGTTTCCCCCCAAAAATGTCGATGTCACCGTATTAGAAATGGCAATTTTTGCATGCAGGTTTGAGGCCCTAAGGCTGAATAGAACAGCGGCGAGATGTAGACAAGGCCGATTCCTTTTGTCAGTAACAAATTACAAGTAGAAAACAGCCGAAGGCTTCAGCAGCTCAAGATCAAAACTTGTGCGCAACATTGTAATGAGAATTCGAGTGCAGTTGTGTACAACCCGTCCATATTAAACAACAGCCATAAAAATTGCATTAAAATTGATTTAGGCGATTTTGATCGCGATCACGTCTTCCAGGCTGCCGGCGTCTAGACTAAAAAAAGGGATTTACACCACCTGCTGCGAACTCGCGTTCCCATTAGCCTCTGGGGCAGGAGCAGCTGGACTCTGTTTCCCATGAGCCTCAGGGGAAGCAGCAGCAGCTGGGGTCTGTAGTGTGAGTGTGGCAGACCTGTGGGGCGTCAGCAGCTGGGCACCAGCTAGCAAAGCTGCAGGGGTGTGTGTGTGTGTGTGTGTGTTGTCTGGTGTGAGGAGGAGGGCCCAAACAGGCATCGTGTGCTGGAATGTGTAGGCCAGAAGCGCCCCCTCTGGTGCCGGTCGTACCCAGGGCGAGGTGGGCACAGCTGGCATCGCTGTCACTGCCTCTAGCAGCTCAACACAATCTCATTAGAAACAGGTGATTCAGCAGACTCTCAAGGCAAGCAGAACGAGCAGCGGGCCAAATTGTTAGCAAAGACATTGTTAGCAGGCTTTTGACCATGTAGGGTGTAATGAAGGTACAAATTAGGTGAAATCTAGGGCTGTAAACAAACGACTATTTTGTAATTGAGTAATCTATTGATTATTTACCGACACCGAGTAATCGGATAAAAAATGTAAATGAAAATGACAACACACATTTGTACTAGGCTTATTGGAGTGTGAGTAGAAGAATAAGTAGACGCTTTTATGTTGTTAAAATTTCAATTGAAAATGAAGAAACATGAAGTTCAAGGGTCATTTTGAATCAATTTGGCCAATAAAGTTGCTTTTTGGCCTCTTGAAGAGAACTGCGTTTCCATACTTCCCGCGCACGCTCGGAGCCGCTGGCCACAATTATGGGTTCAGCGTGTGTTCGGAACGTAATCCATGAAAAAAAATCGAGGGGAAAAATCTTAATAAATGGCTGTATTGTGGTGGAACGCTATTGCTGTGGTTATTTATCACAAATTACGCCGCTTTTGTCTGTAATTAAGGGGATTTCGGACGAAAACGGAGCCGCTTTAGCTTAGTAATGGCGCTACAAACAGTAAAAAGGTTTTCACATCGCCAAAAATATCCTTATGCTTTTATGTATTTCATCGGTTCTTTTGTGCACGGAATATCTCACAACACGTTTCACATACAGAGGGATCTATTTCACTTGATCGCGCTTACCGAAAAATATTGTGCATCATTAATAAGCTGCCTGTGTGAAACGGTTATGACATGTAGCCATTTAGATGACTTAAACGGCTTCGATTCTAAAAAATTCGTTTCGACCATTTTTTGTAATCGAATTATTCAATAATCGCCTAGCCTAGTGAAATCCATCCCATATCCTTTAAAGTCACAAATGAGAGTTTTGTTACCAATGCCAAGCCTGTTGACCCCCCACCCGGCCACCCCTCATTCATTACTGAATTTGGACAGTACAAAAGTGGATCATGATGATATAAAACACACACACACACACAGTTTACGGGTGCATGATCTCCTGACGCTAATGCCGCTTCATTTGTCTTTATAAAATGCCAATGGACTTATACCTTCACTTCTGATGGTGTAAATCGAAACAATTTGTTTGGCTTAATTAAAGCTATTCCCACAGCAGTTTTTGGAAGTTAAAGGCCACAACTAAGGCCGGCTCGACAGGGCAGGAGGAGAGCCTACTGATGGGGGACTCATTACAATTAGCGTGTGTGACAGAGAGAGAAAGAGAAATTCCTTAAATCCATTATTATCTGATTTTAACAAGACATCAGCCCATATTTCCTCGTAGCAACTTCACCTCTACCACCACTCTGCTGTCATGAATCTTGACCCACAGGTAACTGACTGTGTGTTGTAAAGTGAACTGATGCGAGGGCTGTAAGTCTTCGCTATACGTCAGTTAAAATTGTGACCCAATTCGATTTTTGCTCATATGACACAGAACGGATTCAGTTCCGGCGACAGTGTAAACAGGAAAAAACGCATATTCGGATATTTTGAGATCGGTTTCAGGCCTCGCTCATATGTGGTAGCCAAATCAGATATAAATCAGATATGTGCCAATGCGACCGTCACGTAAAACAGGCCGATCGATTTTCCTAGGCATTGCGTTTCTGTACGTCAGCAAACCGCGTATAATTTAGAACTTCATCGCGTTTAATGACGCCGTAGTAAATAAGCGAACGGATATGGGTCACAATAAAAACGGTAAACAGAAGGTCAAAATCGGATATAGGCAACAAATCAGAATTCGAGCATCAAGCACTGCAGTGTAAACGAGGCTTGTCAGCTAGAGATTTTCCTCACCCCCATTTTATTACCATCTTTTTCAACCGCAACTCACAGTTAACGAGTACATGGATTTCCTACAAAACAATCAGCAACTCGGGAATGAGTCAATCAATTAGCACGCGCGCTGCACTGTTGCCACGCTAGCATGCCACTGTACAACGCACAATGTAAATCTATAAGAATTGAACGCATTAGACACAATCGCGGATTAATCAATCGTGTCTGCAAATACCGATCTAGAACAAAAACTTGCTGATCTTACCAGTTACAAGTAAATCTTGATGGAACCGAAGGTGTATTTACACTGCCTTTTGGTTGGTCTTAGTCAGTCATTCATCATCCCCCAACTGGGCTGCTGGGGACCGAGCCTATCCTGGGAAATCTGGCGCAAGGCGGAGACCAACCCCTGGGCGGGTGCCAACACACCGCAGGGCACACACTCACACAATCACAACTTAGAGTCAATCAACCTACAGCGCATGCTTTTGGACTGTGGGAGGAAATCGGAGCACCCGGAGGAAACCCACGCAAACACGGGAAGAGCATGCAAACTCCACACAGAGGGGCCCTGCAGCCACCCCTGGGGTTCGAACCCAGTCCCTTCTGGCTGTGAGGCAGCAGCGCTAACCACTGCGCCACCGTGCCACTGTCTTGTTTAGTTCACTAAATGAGTCCAAGTTCGCTGCCTCCTTAGTTTGGACCTTTTTGGGCAGGTGTAAATAAAAGCACCATCCCAGTAGACTAAAATCCAGCGCATCGAGACCCAGCTGAAGAGGTGGTCTCTGCTTCGGGTTCCAAAATGAAACTCTGGTACGGGTTATTTTATGGTGTAAAGAAGCTCAACCTCGAGCCGCACCCAGTTGGGGAAAAAGCACACCTTTTGGATTTAATGGCCCGCTGCTACGGCAGCATCATCACAGTAAATCACTGCAAACTTGGAAACATAAAAACGACAATAGGTGATTTTACTTTAAAATATGACACACCCAACTAAATATTTAAAGTAATTTTCACTTCCAACGTTTAGTAGAGTTTATTTAAAAATACGAATGCAAAAAAATATGGCACTACAATATATTTAACTTAATATTTTAGGGTTTTTTAAGTGACAAAATGTGTTTTTGTCTGCCAGTAAAAATAAGCAATCTCATTTCAAACTTTTAATGGATATTAATTTGAATGAATACGACCACTACTATGACTACTAATGTTTCTACAATTTCTGACGCTAACGCTACTGCTGCTTCTGACACTGTGAAAACAGCAGGTGAATTTTATGATGTCAAATATTTTCCAAAAATCCCTACATAACGTCCACTTCCCAACGTTATCATTTATTTTAAGTAGAGGTGGGCGATATATCGATGTTATCGATTAATTCGAATTTACAGTTCAGGACGCATGTGTTTTATGAAATCGATTTTTATTATTTATTTT
Organism: Distichodus sexfasciatus; assembly: GCA_032718565.1. Taxonomy (NCBI): domain Eukaryota; kingdom Metazoa; phylum Chordata; class Actinopteri; order Characiformes; family Distichodontidae; genus Distichodus; species Distichodus sexfasciatus. Next base: position 1,056,261 of record JAVGVS010000087.1, on the reverse strand, counting down.
ACACGCTGGCAGCCTAAAAAGCGAACCATGATTGATTGCCTACACGGGTAAATTAGGCAAAGGGCGCACCTAAACCTCAGCAGATTCACAAACAACATGGCAAACGACAGGGGAAAGGTATGTATGTGCCACATCAGTGGCAAAACAAGAGCGCTGCAAAATGGCTGCTGCAAAAAATTCATATGAATTTACAGTCACAAGGCAAGGTGACACACCGAGAACACAAATTTAAGAATCGAAAGTGTTAAATGTAGACCCCCCTCCACTCCTATATAATTAGACACTTTTTAGGTGAATAAATATGATTATATAATATAAAAACACGGAATTCAGAAGAATAAATAAGGAAAAACGGAATTCAGGAAAAAATTAAACGGAATTTAGGAAAAAGCAAATGACTTACTAGTGCTCCTATGTATATTGTAAAGACATGGTGTCTTATATGATACTGTGGAAAAGCTGATTCATTAATATGCCAAAAGTTTTTGACCGGCACGTGCTTCCAAGTCAGCAAATATTTTTTCTGACTTTGACCTGCCACAACTGTGTAATGAAACACGTCAAAGAATCGGTAGAGAGCTGGAGGAGGAATAGTCCAGAATAGTCCGGATATAGTATCTGTCTATTATAACTCTACCTCTTGCACATTCAGTGTAAATGTCAATTTTAACTCTGTTAAGTAATACTGCATCCTGACTTGACAAACATAAGCGTACTTGCGTCTATTTCCCTTTAGCTTCTAATTATATATATATATATATAAAAAAAAAAAAAATCCCTTGTCTAGTTTAAATATGTATATTGTATATTGTCTGGTTTAAAATGTATATTGTTTAATGTATATTTTAGTATTTTTACTTATTTATTGTTTATTCCTTGTGCCTAGTCGTGCCACTATTTATTCTCTGTTCTACTGTTCTTTGTTTGTTTGCACTGGAAATAACCTGGAGCCACGTCGTCTCGTCTCTCTATGTATCTGTACAGTATATAGCAGAGATGACAATAAAGTTGACTTTGACTTTGACTTTGACTTTTTGACTTTGAGGAGGTGTCGTATTATTCTGCCACAACTGACATGTGGTTTTGAACCATTTATTTGCCATCTGTAGTTTGATTTTGAGTAGGGGAGGAGAAAATCGATTAAATTTAATTTAATCGGATTTATTGTGAAAAAATCGGAGATTTAATTTTTAGGCCATATCGCCCAGCTCTAATTTTAAGAAACGGCATGCAGCCACTCGACAAACAAGGGAAACACATGACTTACTACAAAGTGGGGGAAAATACTCTACCCCATAATACTCCACCTGAATAGTCCTTGTGATGTGGTTAAACACAGCTCCTTTCACACTCCACCTCCTAAATTCTCTGCTAACCAGGAACCCGTCTGCGGAGTTGGTGCTGCATTGATTGGTAGCCTTGTTATGCGTCCGCAGCTACATCTTTTACTGCCACCTGGCTCGCGCTCCGTAACGGCGGAAACGGCACCGCCCGACTTGCTTACACTGTTGGTTTGGAGCTGGTTTGGAATTAGTTTTCAGCCGTCGCAGCGTATAAAACCGAGTTCACAGCGTGTAGGAAAGGTGAGGTCTCTGTATCCGTTCTGGCTGGCCGGGATAATTGAGCTAACAGGTCCTGGACAGCCAAGATAAGGCAGCACTGACGCTACAGAGAAGACTTTTCTATCGACTAGCAACCCGAGACCACCGCCACGTCATGTGACTGGCTTGTTAAAGCAAGATCGCGAGCGGCTAGTTATCCGAGGCTGTGGTTTTAGACGACAGGGGCTACGTGGCCTATGGACCCGACACTGATGCGTGCTGCTCTTCTCCCTCTCACTTGCTCTCTCTCCACTTCTCTCTCTCTCTCTGGAAAATGTCAGCATCCCTTGCTGGTGATACACAGCACAAACAAGACGCAACCTCCATTTTCCACCGTGGGGAGCACTCAATTACGGCACTGATGAAAGTTCACGCCGCCGACCGGCGTGAAATGCCACGCGGGGAGAGAGCAGGCCGGGTGGCGCAGGATCGGACTGACGCACACGCGGTCATGCTGAGCACACAAGACGTGGGTCGGGCTATACAGAGGCTTAAACACTTCAAGTCTAAATTTAACTCGCCTCCTTACTTTCAAGACGACATGGCTGCCATCGGTAAACCCACCAGTCCTACGGTGTTGGTGGCCTAGTGGTAGGACACTCGCCTTGGGATCAAGAGGTTGTGGGTTCGAATCCGACCTCTGGCGTTACCAACATTGGGCCCCTGAGCAAGACCCTTAACCCTAAGTTGCTCTCAGGAGAACTGTCCCTGAAATTAGGAAATGTAAGTTGCTCTGGATAAGAGCGTCTGCTAAATGCTGTAAAAAATGTAAAAATCTCTTATAGGTTAGGTTATTACAAGCATGCAGACAGTAGCCCCTAATTTGTACGTTTCTAGTAGCGGTGCATGATTCAGAAAATCCTACAATTCGATTTATCAATTCACAATTCAATACATTTGTTTCCAGATTGCCGTTTTGGGTTCATTCAGTCATTCATTAATCCCAGCTGGGGTCGGGAGGGGAGCGGAGCCGAGCCTATCCCGGGAACTTACGGACGCAAGGTGGGGACCAACTCTGGGCAGGCGCCAACACACCGCAGGGCACACACACTCACACAATCAAACACGCACTCACACCTTACTGGGCCAATTTAGAGTCACCAATTAAATTATATTGCGTGCCTTTGGACTGTGGGAGGAAACCCACGCGAATACGGGAAGAGCACGCAAACTCCACACAGGAAGACCCCGCACCCGTCCCCGGGGATCGAACCCAGGACCTTTTGGCTGTGAAGCAGCAGTGCTAACCACTGCGCCCTGTTTTGAGTTACTTTTCCAGATCAACAAAACAATCACACTGAATCAAATGTAGTTTACTAAATGGGACAAAGAAGCTCATTTTATAGGCCAAAAAGAGTCCAAATCGGCTCAAAAGAAAACGGATTCATTTACTTTATATACTGCCTGTTTTTGTAAGTAAATTTTGCGATTTGACTTTACGTTGAATTATTTTTACATTGAATATTGTCTCCACAAGTATGAGTATTAGGACCATGTGAATTTGAAACAAAAAAGGCAAAGAACCTACTGGATGTTAGAGCTAAGATAACAGTAACGTACCGAAACCACACTGACACCGTGGCCAAAACCCTCGATACATAGCGAACCGTGGGCACACTGTACCGTTGCATCCCTAGTTAATACAACAGTTTTTTTAAGGCAACTGCTCCTCGAATTTTTAAGTAAATCTAACTTATTAAAGTTTACAGTATAAGGTAAGAAATGAAGCAAAGGACAGGGGAAGGAAGAGAGACAGAAGGAAAAAATGAAGGGAAGAAAAAAGCGAGGGAATAGAAGGATGGAAGAAGTTGGAGAGATCATTAACGAAGGAGGAAAGGAACAGGAGATGGAGATGGGAAGAAAAAAGAAGGAAGGACACAAAAGGAAAGAAAGCAAGGACAGAAGAAGGAAAAGAGGAGCAAAAAACGCAAGAAGAAAGAAGGTAGAAAGAGAGGAGGAAAGAGGTGATCAAAAACAGGAAGAAAGGAAGAAAGAGGGAAAGAAAGGATTAAATTGCCAAAGCCAAGCTATTATTGGATGTAGGCAGAGCTGCAGAGCTTTTAATTGTGTTTTGTCCTCCACCTCACAACTCTCCCAAAACACTTATGAAGAAAATGATCAATTATTCATAAATGGAGAACACAGCTCCCTCTCCCTCTCTGTGTGTGCGTGTGTGTGTGTGTGTGTGTGTGTCTGTCTGTGTGAGCTGGCACCTACACTCCCCATAATGGGAGCAAGGGAAAACGGGGGAGAAGAAAGTACAGGGTTTGCGTTTTAATTAGATCTGCATTACACTAGTGGTGTGCGTAGCGCCGGGGAAAGTGGAGCTCGCTCTCATTAGGTGCTAATGAGTTGTCTATTAATGAAAACGGAAAACATTTATTGTGCGAGCGCTGCGGGTTCGTCTGGATTAATTATTGCACTAATGCGGCGGAATGGAAACAAAATGGAGTGCGGTGTTAGCGTTGAGTGAAATTGCTAGGCAACAGTTGTCAAGAGCGCCGCCGAGTCCTCCGCCGAAACGCGAAAAGAGTAAATCTGGCGACGCAGCCAAATCATTACACTCTTGTGGGTCACAGGGAGTGAAGGGGGCGACACACACACACACACACACACACAAGCTCAAACACACACCCCCAGTCAGACACGCTCCTCTTAATTGCAGTGTGTAAGTGAATCCAATGCAATTTAGTTTTTCTAGCTCGGAATGCATCACAATAAAACAGAACTAGGGAACTAATTACTTCCCCAGATCATTTGGCTTTCAAACATCCGCTAGGCTCACTCTCCGCAAACCTCGCCTGTCAAAGTGAATTATACCTCCCCAAGCTTAGCCCAGGCCAACAAACATGAGCAGACACCTCAGATAAATTTGATTTAAATCTGCCAAAGGAGAATCCAGTCATGACTAAGGCCGTAACGATACAGTCGATGTAAGGCTCACCGTTCGATCCACTCAACATGCGGAGATGGAAAGTAACGAAGTACAAATACTGTAGAATTGTTGGGTACCTGTACTTTATTTAACTATTTATTTTTGTGCCAACTTTTGACTTTTAACATTTTTAGCATGAATATCTGTACTTTCTACTCCTTACATTATCAAATCAGGCTCGTTACTCTGGTTTAATTTAAATGAGGTTTATTAGGCCATTTTGCCGTGCATTTGACCTGTTCCGTATCAATAATGTGCACCATCCAGACGACCTGACTGATCGGTTGAGGCTTAAAAACGTAGTAAACACACAGAGAAAAGACAATCCCATTGGTGTACTGGTCTTTGTACATGACACAACATGAATCTTTTTAAACTAAACCACAAATAAGTGATGATAATTGGCTAAGGAAGAGTAAAATTTCATGGTAAGTCAGAGTTGGGCGGGCGTTCACACACAAACACACACGCACAGTCGCACACACAACCGACCAAGAGACAAGGGTGAGACCAGAGGATTCAAAAGGAACGTTTTTAAACTGGAAGTACAGACATTCCTCTCACTGTTCCCGCCACCGTTTATTTTTATCGCCATTATTCCCATCTGTGATAATTGCATGATTTGCTTTTGGGGTTGTAGTGTGTTGCGCTGCTTGTTCTGCTCATTGTCATATCAATATGTAGGAATTAGTGCGAATGTCGAACAATAAACCAGCTTTACCACAGTAACACTTCCCATGCAGAACCAACTGAGCGTGCACACATTTACAGATCAAGTCCACAGATCGGCCCAATGCCACTGACTCCAGATCCAGTTGTTTGAGTCGTTACTGGACCGTTATCTGATTCACGTATCAGATCAGTGCATCCCTGATTTTGCAGCCCATAACTGAGATTCTCATCAACTCACACAGGCGCTGATTATCAAACGTATTACTCAAATAATGATTCAAATAAACGGAACTTACCCTGTGTATTGACAAGGAACAAGGCCAAAGTCAGCTGCAAGCCCATCATCCTCTCCTCCTAATCATCCCCCTATAAAATCCCCCACCGAGCTCTACCTCTCCCTCTAAATTAGGCCCAAGCAAACACACAGCCTTCCCTTGTGACCTTCCACTTGTCCAATTTTCATCCATCATTCTCATCAGCATGATCAACTAATCAGATTCCCTCCACCCTCTCTCCTTCCTCTCCTCTCCTCTTCTCTTCATCCCTGGCTTTCTTGCTCCACTTGCAGCGTGTGGGTGACCTTTACAGATGTGAGACCTTTTTCTAAAGTACACAAGCAAACAGATGCAACTCTGTGACTTAATAACGTTGGTGTGTGTGTGTGTGAGCGGATATTTATGCCGTTGTGGGGACCTTTTTGTCCCCTTTGTGGGACATTTGGGAGGTCCCCATGAAGAAAAATGACTATAGAAAAAGTGCATGTTTTATTTGAGAAACTAAAAGAGGTAAAAGATGTGCTTTTGGTTACTGAGGTTAAGGTTAGGGTTAGGTGTAGGTGTAAAATTATATACATCTACTCATTATGGGAGTCTATGGAAGGACCTCACAAAGATACTGTGTGTGTGTGTGAGTGTGTAACCGAAAGAGACAAAACAAGAACTGGCTTAAAGATCACAACTGAGTCATGGTAATAAATAGCTTGCGCACACAGGAAAAACACAAAGATAATGTTTAAATATAGAAAATTCATTAAGAGAAGACGCTCTCACCACTGTCTTCTCTCTTTCTAAAGAGAGAAGCCGATTTCTCCGAGTGATGAAGTGCTTTCTAATTGTTACATTCAGGGATGCACCGACCTGGATCTGGTATTGGAGGCACTGGGCTGATCTATGGAGCCGATCTTTAACCCTTCTGTTATGTTCGTTTCTCAGGAACACCAATTATGTTCCTGGGTCAATTTGACCCGGGGGGCATGTTTAATTATCCCAAAGTGTCAGAAACCAAAAAATCCCAAAACATTGTTTATATCTCATTGTAAACTCCATTACTAGCCATTTTAACCAATATTTGGTGTAATGGTGTTATTTACCTCTCACAAATCATGGTTTAATGAGGAGAATTCACTCTTTTTCATTAAAATGCATTTAAAAACTTTTTTTAATGTACATTGGAAAGACCCACATATAAAACACAACAATTGTACATCACACTGATGATTTTAAATTCAAACTGAGCCGAACAGCAGCTGTGTAATATAAACATGCAGGGGGTGGGTTGCACATATGTGAAATGAACCATTTTTATGTTGATTACCCTTATTAAGCCACGCTCAACAAGTTTCATAGTTTAAAAAAATACTTAAAACTATTTTTAAAAAAGTTTTTTTTTTTTCAATTTAAAATGAGTCAATTTCAACCGCACCTTAACAGAGGGGTTAAATCGTAGGTTTATACATGTTTGCGTATGTGCGCTTTATTGGTTCTGCATGGGAAGTGTTACTTCTGTAAAGCTGGTTTATTGTTCAATATTCGCGCTAATTCCTACATATTGATATGACAATGAGCATAAGAAGCAACGCGACACACTACCACCCCAGAACAAATGATCAGCCAGTTAGTGATGGGTCGTTCTTGAACGAATCTTTAATGTGACTCGGGAAGAACGAGTCGTCTCGTGGGAGTGACTCGTTCAGTCGCGCATGCGCATTTGCGCTATTAGGTTAAGCGTATGGGGCTGTCACGTGATGAACGAACGACTCAAACCCGAAAACTTGTCAGATAAGAGGCGAGGTGAGCGAATCATAGACTAAAGTCCCAGGTAAACAATGAATTAATATTTTCTGTTTCTTATAGCATTATAATTTTGTCTTGTTTGTAGTGTGATCAACGTTTGTGTAAGCAGTAGATGTGTAACAGGTAACATTTTAATAATATTTTGCTAAAATGAACGAAATGACTCGAAAAAAGATTCGTTCATTTTGCTGAACGAGACTCAAAGGTCCGAGTCGGTAAAATGATCCGAACTTCCCATCACTACAGCCATTATACTGTTTCATTTCCGTAACAACACGAGCCCTCGCTCTCGCGCTCCTCGCTGCTGTTTGCCAGCGCGTGCGTCCATTCGAGCGCTCCAGTTCAGTCAGATCTTCCCCATTATTACAGACAAAACTCATATTTATGATAAATAACAAAAACAATCAGACTTGTACTCACAATACAGCACTTTACTTTATGTTTTCTGTGTATTCCGGTACACGCGTGCGCCTCGTTACTGTGTGGAACGCCATCACGCTAAACGACTCTCATGTGGAACGCCATGTCGTCAAAAATGTTCTCTCCAAGCAAAATGTCCAAAATGAATTATAGGCCAAAAAAGCGTCCAAATTGGCTCAAAAATAGGCAAAAACTGTAATATTTGTAATATTTTATTTACATTCTATAATGTTAGAGTAAAAATATAGATGCATTATTTGTTATAATTAAAATCTATATCCAGTTGGATTCCAAATGGATAAAGAAGTGATTCCTAACCTTATTTATCTATATATTACTAAGCCATACATAATTAAAAAAAACAACTCTGCAAGCCAATAAAACATACCGTTCTCACTATTTCTAGTAGTTAGTGTCTATAGTTCCAGCATTTTTATACAGCATAAAGCTGAAAATGAAAGATTCTACAGATGTGAATCAGTTTTTGTATCAGAAATGGACTGATTTCAAGATTGTCAGTATTTACACACCAAACTATGACAAATCTGAGTAGTGCAGGACATTCTGAACACAACAACATATGGCATGTATGGCTAACTTCTACACAATACTGTAATACGCCTAAAAACAAAGGTTTAGGGCCAAATTCTCTTAGGGCTGTAAAGGTTAAAAACTGGTATCAGATCGGGACTCCGGATCAGCCGATACCCAAAGCCTAAGTATTGGTATCGATATCGGAACTGAAAAAGGTGAATCGGTGCATCCCTAGTTACATTACAAAACACACACATACACAATGTTGCTAAGGCCTCTTTTCCTGATCTTCTGTGAATCAGCACTGATGAGAGATTAAACACAGGATATCACTCAGCTGATTATTGCATTCCAAAGAAATAAGAGTGGAGTGTGTCCCACTTTCCTTTAAAACGCAGCATTATGTGCTTAATGCTGAGAGCTCTTGACCCTGCCCTGCTCCCTCTCTCTCTCTCTCTCTCTCTCTCTCTCTCTCTCTCTCATGCGTTTCTCCTAAACAAGCCAAAGCCCCCTCCACCCTTTTATTTTGGCCCAAATCACTGCAGACCACTCTGACTTATGAAAGAGGAATTAAATTAAACGTCTTTGTAGATCTGAGTGGGGGCCGGGAGGTGAGCAGATACGCCACTGATCCTAGAGGACCGCGTTTGGCTGTCTGAGAGCCAACGGACGTGGGGATTTGAGGGATAGGAAATGTGGATCTGAAACTAACGCAGCAGTGGAACGATGTTAAGGAAATAGTGTGAACAGCAACACGGAAAATGTTTCTGCCATGCCACTCTCTGCCATGTCTATGTGGTGTCACAATGTCATAATACACCAACACTGACACACAAACTTGCAAGTAATAAAGAGTGCTGATAGACAGCCTGTTGTGGTTTGATGTTAGGAGTAGGGATGTAATGATCCGGTCTAAGTAAAGTTGGTTATTATTTGACATTCACACCATTTCATACATATTGATATGACAATGAGCAGAACAAGCAACGCAACACACTATCTGGAAACCCCAACCCCAACTCCAATGTGGAAAAGGTTGAAGGCAGTTGAAGGTGAAATTATGTGATTATGTTGTCATTGTGAACACAGTACAGCACAGCACACAATACACCATAGCCAAATGTGACTTTGACCCATCCATGAAGGAGCAGTGCTTGGAGATGGTATACCTTGCTCATGACTACTTCAGTGTTACCTTTACCAGTCCGGGATTTGATCCGGCAACCTTCCAATCACGGGGCCCACTCCCTAACCGTTACGCTACCAACTGGAATTCTGGAAACTTCCTCTTTTACTCTGAATCAAAGATAGATCAGCCAAATGATGAAAGATGTCATCCAAACAGCTGCTCACTCCAGTCAGACAGTAACTTTAAAGCATTTTCTGCTAGAACTGCAGATCCCAATACTGACTGCAGGCATCTATTATTTGTGTTTTACATGTGGATTAAAACATTTACTCGAGAAAGAGCCGGAGGTGGTGCTGCTCACCCCGCTGGGGTTCAGCCATTGTTAGCTACATTAGCAGTTTCAGGCTAAGCATTGAAGCTCTTAATAAGCTTATTCAGGAGTGGTCGTGCAAGTCAGACACACATGGTGAAGACAGAGGGTCTGTCGTAGTGGAGCAGGAACACCGCGGGCTACAAAACATACTCATCCCTTACAGTTCTCCAGTAGTTTCAGTTGAAATGCTTTTGGGGAAACTCAATTCAGTTTGATTGAAAAACAGAGAAATGAGAAAGAGAGAGAGATCAGATTTTAACTTTCAAACAGCTTTAATGAAGTGAATTTGTTGAAAGTCATGGCTCTGTTTAATGCCTGTGCTTCTCCTATTGTCTTAACTCCCTCTCTCTCTCTCCATCTCTAACAAGGCTCAGAAATCCTTCCTTATCTCTCCTTAGCTTTATTACTATCTGCTTCCTAGTCTCCTTATCGCCATGGTGATTAACTTATCGCCGCTGACAACATGCTTCTCATGGGCGGAAGCTGAGGAAGTTCTTTAAGCGAGTTTGTGTGCATGTGAGAGAGAGAGAGAATAAGATAGAGGGGGAGTAAATGAAAGGAAAAGCCTTCTTAATAGGGTCTTTGTTCGATCCACCACTTTCTCCTAAATAAAGACAAAGTGGGACCGGAGATAGAGGAGGATTCATTCGTCTTGCTCGGAACTCACGTCTCACCCCTCTTTCTTTGTGCGGTGAGCTTTTTCTCTTCAAGCGCTGCACCAAGAGTTGTCTTTTTGTCTTTTGTTTGAACTGAGAAAGTCGGATCAGTGTGTTGGCTTTACTGTATGGCCTCAATGTGTTTAGATAAAACTCCACCTTCCTGCAGCGTCCGCAGATACGTTTCTTGACTTCTTGATAAAGCTTGAGAATGAAGTGGGACGTGCATTCATGGTTTGATTAATTTGGGGTGCAGTTTGCGGACTAAAGCACATTGCTAGTTTCCTGCACTTATCTGTAGCCTTTGCAATCTTATTCTCGTTAGCTCAATGTGTATTTTGAAGATTAAATTATTATATGTAAGATTATATTATTATATATAAGTCGAGTTAAGCATGTAAAGACAAGAAATTTTGCTCACCAAAGTTCCACTGCGTGCGTTCCAATACCATCATAACTTTGACATTTTTAACACTGCGGCAAGTCAAGCGAGCGTCGAGCGAGGGCTAAGCATTTCGAGCGTAGTGCACAACATTTTAAGAAAAAGTTACTTGCCGCCCTGTGTAGTGTACCAAGTCAAATAGGACGTGTGACACACTGCATGTGCACTACCTAGTGCCTAAAGAGCCGTTAAGCTACAGCCATGGCTATTTTCTGAGATGCATACTACCTAATAGAAAAGTATGATAAGATCGCCGCACCTAACATACTATTAAGTGCAGCAGTATGCAACTTGGGACACAGCCCATGTGTGAGCTCACATTAGCTAAGTGAAGTAAACGTTAAGTTACTTAAATTTTTTTATGTACAGAGTTGAGCGTGAAAAGACGAGATTTGGCTCATAAACGTTCCACTGCGTGCTCAGAATTTTGGCACAAAATAATGCCGTACATTTTCATTGCAAATCTAAGTAATTATCAGTATATTCCGATACGATTCTGATATTATTGTGCATCCCTACAAATGATGCTTTAATTTAGCTAGTTTACATCTCTGCTGATATTTCAGTGTCAGCAAAGCCGTATTGTTCAGTGATGTGGTTTACACCAGCTGTGGTACTGTGATGAGAGATGTGCAGGGCGAAAGTAAGAGAACTGATGAGATGGGGTGGATATGAGGCGTGTCACATCTGTCGATAATCTGGTGTTTTACGCGTCCCTAATCCCAGATTACGCACAAGTCCATTACAATAGCAAACGCGCACTCAAAACTCTCAGCCAACACATTTAAAGTAATGGGCTTCTGGTTCATCATGCGAGCGTCAAACAGATTTCAAATGGGATATGACATCTGCACATACACAAACAAACACACGTATACAGACCCAGACGCACAAAGAAACACCAGCCTGATTATGAAACATCAGAGTGAGGCTTTTAAGCAAATGGTAGCTGTGTTTGATTACTGAAATAGCACTGTTGAATGTAAATGCAATCATCGGCGAGGCCATTAAAACCTTGTCATTAATGGGATTTTTGCCAAAGCAATTAGACACTTTAGCGTTGCTCATGGCAACCGGAACGCTTGCACAATAACAGAAGGGCCGAGAGAAAAGGTGATGTAAGCAGAATATTGGACTCTGATGCTGTAGTGTGTGTTTGTGCATGAGAGAGAGGAAGAGAGAGAGAGATGGACTCCATGTGAAAGCCACCCTCCAAATGTGTTCAATTTATTATTCTCATTATTCATCTGTTTATATACAACTTTTCAAATTAGAATTGAATGTACAGCTTTTGAATATACAGCTTTTCAAAATAGAATTGTCTGTGCATGTAGACAATGGATAGCCTTCAGAAACTGCTGTGCAATTATAATTGCAATACACATTGTAAAACCTATAGAAAATAAAATATTTAATGTTTGATATAAATGACATGAAATAGCTCTCCTCAGAAGGACTTTTAACACATGAGTAGCCCTCTGTGTTTCCACTAGGGACAGAATATTTCCAAAATACTCCTTCCATTCCGACGGAAACTCTATGTATCAATATATAGCAACAAATCCATCCCTTCCTCACACCGATGTTACTCAGTTACTCGTCCAGTCCTTGGTCATCTCTAAGTTAGACTACTGCAATCTTATGCTTTAGCAACTAACATAGTGTACATTAGCATGGTGTACGTTAGCAACTAACAAAGTGTACATTAGCAACTAACATAGTGTACATTAGCATGGTGTACGTTGGCAACTAACAAAGTGTATGTTAGCAACTAACATAGTGTACATTAGCATGGTGTACATTAGCAACTAACAAAGTGTACATTAGCAACTAACATAGTGTACATTAGCAACCAACATAGTGTACATTAGCAACCAACATAGTGTACGTTAGCAACTAACATAGTGTACATTAGCATGGTGTACATTAGCAACTAACAAAGTGTACATTAGCAACTAACATAGTGTACATTAGCAACCAACATAGTGTACATTAGCAACCAACATAGTGTACGTTAGCAACTAACATAGTGTACATTGGCATGGTGTACGTTAGCAACTAACAAAGTGTACATTAGCAACTAACATAGTGTACGTTAGCAACTAACATAGTGTACATTAGCAACTAACATAGTGTACGTTGGCAACTAACATAGTGTACATTATCAACTAACATAGTGTACATTAGCATGGCGTACATTGGCAACTAACAGTGTACGTTAACAACTACCATAGTGTACATTAGCATGGCGTACATTAGCAACTAACATAGTGTACGTTAGCAACTAACACAGTGTACATTAGCATGGTGTAGGTTAGCAACTAACAAAGTGTATGTTAGCAACCAACATAGTGTACCTTAGCAACTAACATAGTGCACATTAGCAACCAACATAGTGTACGTTAGCAACTAACATAGTGCACATTAGCAACCAACATAGTGTACGTTAGCAAACAATATACTGAACATTAGCAACTATGCTTTTGGGAGACACATCCCAGTATAGCTTCCTCATCCAAAAAGACTTTAACTACTTCCTTTTCTACAGCACTCTTTATTCAGTGTAAGTGAGAGAGAGCTTATTAGAATGTAGATGCAGGGAGACGGGGTGTAGGACCAGTAGCTGGGGGTCAGTCACTAATGAGGTGCTCATGGCTCTCATGTGGAAGTCAGGAGACGGAGAACAAGCTCTAACTGAAATACAGCTTTGTAAAAACAAGTGGAGATAATAAAAGCAGACCAAAAGAGGACAGATACTGCCCCAAAAAAAGAAAAAAGAAAGTAACGCCGCACAAGGGAGGAATCAAACAAAGGAGAAGAGTCAGACAGACAGATTGACAGAGGCTACACAGTTGCTGGGCTGCTAGCCTCTGCGCTAATGACGACTCCATTGCTTCTCCATTTCTGCCTCTTTTCTTTGTCTCGTTGCTGCAGGAGTCGCTTTAATCCGGCCGAATGCGATTCACTTAATCCAGCACACGAGCTCACTCTAGCAGCAAATTGGAAGACATGGCGGGTGCTAATAAAGGTACGCTAGCCTCTCTCTCTCTTGCGTGCTGTCTCGTACTCCCTCTCTCCCTCCCGTTATAGTGAATACATGATGGGAGGAATCATCTGTAGCCGGATGGTTCCTTCTCGCCATTTAGCTGCTGATTAATCCTGCTTCTCACCGGCCCAAAATGCTCATTACCTTGTCCACAGCCACGCTTGCGTGCATCCAGCTAAACGACTGTAATTTATGGATGCTGAGACGATCCGGACGGTACTAAAAGCCCCCAGACTCTAAAAACACACCACAGACAACAACTTCTCTTTCGGGAAACTGAACCCCCATCCACCTGCCACCAACCTGTGTGATAGCCAACCGGGCAATTTAATGCAAGCGCACGATAAATGTGGCGCGGTGACAGTCAGACCCTCCATTCGTTGCTATAATACGGTCTAGCGCAGCGTCGACACCTTGGCTGCACAAGCCGTCCCATCGACACCTGGGAAGAGATCGACGTTTCTGAGTAGGCAAGCTTGGATCGATGGGGGAGCGGCGTAATAGGTGACAATGGAGAAATAAAACTTGTTGACACCGGACTTGAAGGGAGGGACCGGGCGTCTCGCCGAGCTGTCGCCACGCAGGAGAACTTTTCAATAGCCACCACTTTTGCAGCCCCCTTCAGGTCAGCAACGACAGCTGCCGAAGGACAGAATCCGAGTGCTGTAAAAGAAAACACGCTAGCGGCGTTGAGACTGAAGGGATGCAGGTTTGAGTGACCTACTGCAGACAGAGTATAGACACCGGATGACTGGCTTGAATGGGGCTTTTATGGAAGACGAACAGTGCATATGTAGCTGACGTACTTCACAAAGCGATTCAGCAATCAAGGTCAGGACAGAATGACCCGATTCATGTCCGTGACATCAAACTTTTCAATGTGTGGTAGCCTCATGCTTTCTATAGATTCTTTACGTTCCGCTATATAATTTCCGGAACTAACTGTATTTCACAAAAATGTAATGTGGAAATGTGAAGAATATCAGCGTCTACTCAAACTGCTTTTGACACTTATCAAGCAATTGCTTAAGGGCCTGTGTCCGCCAAACGTGATTTTTGCACTAGCAGCACCTATTTTTAATACAAATATAATGAGCTTCAGCATTCAGTGCGCTAAGCACCTTCGGTGGGGGGAAAAAACGTGCTTCAAGTTGAAATCCGTTCCACTTTTAGAACAACACTGGGCTCATCGTTGTGACTTGTCTCTTGCTGGCCAATCAAAATTGAGGTACACAGTCACAATACACAGTCAAGAGTCACTAACAGTAAAGATAATCTCTTTTATGTCGGCTAAACTACCAATCTCAAATCAACGCCTTACAATGTTTACATGAAATGGGAATAAACATGGTGTGCCCCATGACGATTTTCATAACAAGCGCTGAGAGAGGCGCTCTGGAAGTGAGGTTTCGTCCGCTCTCAGCAGGAAAAAAATGTGGACACAGGCCCTTATTCGGTTGATTTGTACCCTCAACCATTTACATTTACGGGATTTTGCAGACGCTCTTATCCAGAGCGACTTCCATTTTCCTAACCTCAGGGACAGTCTTCCTGAGAGCAACTTGCGGTTGAGGGTCATGCAGGCTTTTGGATTGTGGGAGGAAACTGGAGCATCCAGAGGAAACCCACGCAAACCCGGGGGAACCCAGGACCTTCTCGCTGTGAGACAGCCGCGCTAACCACTGCGCCACCCTGCTGCCTCTTAAAGAAGTGTGTCAAACTCAATCACATAAAGGCCCAAAACCTAAATCACAGTCTAAGTTGCGGGCCAAATTGTTTATTAACTATAATAATATTATTACGTTTATTACATATATTATGCATACTGTACTCCTTCACCACCGACACTGCCTCATAACAAAAAATACACAGCGATTTGTCTTCTTGAAGTGCGAGCATATATTCGCTTTCCCATCGTTCATTAAATTGGCTTCCTTTGCCGTCAACTTTTATCAAATTTTATTTTAGGACAGTTTCCCAGTTGAAGATTAAGCCTAGTCCTAGACTAGCTTTGAGTTTGAATTGCAAATCTCCAATTTTACAACTTAGTCTAAGACTTGGCTTAATCCATGAGCAAGAAACCACTCCTTTGGGAGTTAACTGTTGATATTTCTAATTCCCACTCGCTAAAAAAACGTTTGTGAAACGCTGAAGTAGAAACACTGCACTTTAGCGGAGGGACGTCACGTCATCGAAGTGCATTGTGGGAGATGTAGTTCATGGGCGGTGTGCACTTTAAATCTAATTTGAGACAACCATGTGCTTTTGAAGTCACATAAAATGGTGAGGCGGGCCGGGCTGTGGCCTTGAGTTTGACCCCTGTGTTCTAAGCATTCGTCTCAAAGTGCATAAGAAGCAAACCAAACTGAAACGCACCCAGCAAAATCCTCACCACATAAGCCAAGCTTCCATTCCATTCCATTGAGTGAAAAGAGATGTTGTGGATGAACATGAGATGTTTGTTTAGTGATGGAAATGAATCTATCATACTACAGATGGGAGTCAAAGAGCTTATTGGCTCGCGCTGTTTTCACTTAAGTCAAGTCAGCAGATGCCGGAGGCCTATACAACAAAGCCCTTTAAAAGCTAAGAGAGAGCAGTGCTGTGGGGGATTTATTTTCACAGTCATTCTACACTCTGCCTGTTACTTCAATAACTGTCAAGCTAATATGAAGCATGTTAATTTCTGCGTAGGGGAACAGCGTCTAGTCGTACAGTGGCACAGTAATAATTAATAGCCATCAACTGCTGTGGTCGCTGATGAGACCTGACTAAACACTCGCCCTCCCATCTCCTCCCTCGAGGAGCACAATGCCCTTGTGTAGTCTTTGACCCACTTTGGTTTTGATTGTGTGTGGGGGTTTGGTGGGGTGTGTTTTGTCTGTCTGCAGGAAGTGCTTCAGGGAATTGGGATCACCCAAGAGTGAGGAGGGTCCTGTCGCAAGAACTTTCCGGCACCCGCTTTCTGTCACAGCCAAAAAACATGACATCAGCATCACTGCGTATTTACAGTTACACATCTCACACATCGTCTGGTTTTCCACAATTAAATTATCGCTGATAGTTAACATTATGAGACCAACACACATTTTGCATTGTTTATGAATGTGTGTTTTAACAACTCAGAAGGGGGCGGCATGTTGGGGCAGTGAGATGGTCCTGGGTTCGAGCCCCTGGTCGGCCGTAGGGCGTTTCTGTGTGGAGTTTGCATGCTCTCCCCGCGTTCGCGTGGCTTTCCTTCGGGTGCTCCGCTTCGCTCCCAAAGTCCAAAAGCATGCAGTATAGATTAATTGGCGACGCTAAATTGGCCCCGTAAGGTGTGTTTGTGTGCCCTTCAGTGTGTTGGCGCCTGCCCAGGGTTGTTCCCCGCCTTGCGCCCGTAGTTCCCGCAATAGGCTCTGGTCCCCCCGCGACCCCAGCTGGGATTAAGCGGTACGGATAATGAATGAATGATACCTCAGAATCCCTTTAACTTACAGAAACCACACACATACCGTCAAAATCACAAGACTTTGAACTTACCGGACATTATATTCATTCCTCTGTATGTGAAATTATTTCTGAGTAAGTATGTGCACAAAAACTGAAGTAATTGCGAAAATAGGCATTCATTACATTATTCACAATGTATACACACATTAGCACTCGCGACTTATAAGGAACGCCATCATGCGAAAAATGTAGTTCCAGAAAGGACAAAAGCAGCTCATGCCCATGGCAGCTGCCCACTGCTCCTTCACGGATGGGTCAAATGCAGAGGTCACATATTATTGTGTTGCACTGTGTGCTGTGCTGTGTTCACAATGACAAATAATCACTCACTTTCACATAGAGCGCAAATCTTTGATCATATTTGGAATATTTTCAGCTGTATACCATTTCTGCCATATCACTCCAAGCTCTATTCTACACCCAAACTTCACAGCCTCTGACCGATTGGCTGTACTACAACACACATAGTGATATGACCTGTGGCGAGGTTCGGGAGCATGGTGGTGGCGAGGCATCAAAGGAAACAGCAAGCGCTGACCTGTTAGTGTCCAGGCCGAGTGAAGGAGGAAGACCTGTGGCTGCCAAATCACAGCAGGTGCAGTGGTGGATTATTATGTGTTCGACTCTTTAAAGGAGCATGAAACCCCTCTGCTTGAGTAGAGCTCTTACCTTCACTAGAACACTGATAGACAGTCCAATATTGGGCGTTGTGATGGAATGTCTTAAACTGAACTCTTTAACATGTCATTACCGTACATCTCTACCTACATCTCTTCTGTTACGCTTGCTGCTAATTAATTTTCAATCTCAGAAGAAAACAATTACCGATTATTATTCGCATCAGTCACGAGTATGTTATGTAACGTCTTCATACATGCTTCGTGCCCTGTGAAAGACGGACTAAAGTAATATCAATAGCAATATTGCAGGGGATCGATGCTGTAGTGAATTATAGAGAATAACACCATTACTGTTATAAGACAGCAATACATTTGCAGTAAGGATTGTTGTAGAGATGCACAGATCCAACTTTTTCAGTTCCGATACCGATGCCGATACTTAGGGGATACTTTGGGGAAAAATAACTAATCTAATTTAGCATATGCATATAGGTGTGTAATTATTACTTATCGGACATAAAGTGGTGTCGTGCAAAATCCGATTAGGACTATCCGTTAGATGCATTAATGCCACATGCTTACATTGTCTAAATACAGCCCTAAATCCTTTAGTAATTCAGGTGCACACACACACACACACACACACATTTAAACCCGCTAAAGCTGAAAAGCTGCTTTGTGACAATGCCTTTATAAATCAAATTGAACTGAATTCAATTAATAATGTTGTATAAGATTTAAGACACGTGCGTGTGTGTGTCTGTGTGTGTGTGTGTGTGTGTGTGTTTCCAATTCCAACACCTGCAGATATAATACCTCTCAGGATGAAAAATCGCTGTTTGGTTTTTGTTAGTCTTTTGTATTAAAGTGAATTTAAGAAGTGGTATTATTACTGAGGTTTTGGTTAGGTTTAGGGGCAGACATATGGATATTTATGACCAATGACAATTATGTCTATAACACGTCCTTAAAAGTATAATGCAGTAAACTGTGTATTTAAAACCACAATCTTATTGTTACCACGGTCACATTTAGTTTCACCATTCTCCAGCATGCTCACCATTTTCCCAGCGGAAAACATCAATAAAGATTAAGCCGTAGATGCGCACATCACGGGAGCTGCAGTGTTTGACAGCCTACACGCTAACCTGCCTTAATGCGCTGCCTTCAGACACTGAAAAGCTTTTAACCTAAAACAAAGCAAAACTTTACTCTCCCAACAACAACTTCAACGGCTGACTGGGCTTAGTAAAGTTTGTTTCAAACCACCCTAAAAAGTCCATGCGTACCGCCGCGTTTGTGTGTGTGTGAGAATTTGCGTCTAGCGTTAATTGTGTCCCAGAATCCACAGCATTGTTGTTTTGGACTCGCCGGCCAACACGAGGGAGGGCCATTACGCTTGTCTCCCAGATATCAAGCAAATTAGCGCTGGCCGAGGGCAGCTCCAAGTATGTGTGGCCTTTGTGTCACACTCCTTTTCCTTATCATTACCCTTTAGCATGAAAACACGGCAATTATCGGCCCCCGCTGAGCCGCGCAGACCTTCCTCCCAACAGCTACGGCCCTCATTAGAAGTCTTCTCTTTTAAATATAATTAAAGAATGAGTTAAGAATTTGCAACCCTTGATGGGCTACTTGACTGGGGTGTGTATCTTGGCTTGGTGCAAACTGAGCGACTTCAGCCCCGAACACGTTTTTGCCTTGTTCCAGGACTGAGCTCAGATCCAGCGTGTGGATGGACGGCTCCTGCGAGAGTGTTATCATGATCTCTTCAGCAGAGAGTAAACATGTGTGTTTGGTCAGCTTGGGTTGATGAAGAGGATTTATGTAAATGATGCTCTGGCAGGCGAGGAAATGGCAGCAGTTTCAGCTATGGAACTGTTGCTCGCTTTCTCTCTCTCTCTCTCTCTCTCACTCACACACACACACCCCAGTGATTTCACTTGTGTCACCATGGATACATAAGAGAACAGGTAATAGTGATAGCACACACTATCATTAACTAGCCTGTCGAAGTGATGCTCTCTCTCTTTCTCTCTCTCTCTCGCTTTTACATTAAAATTTACTTTTACTTTTTACTTATCCAACAGTGCTTTGTAGTCTATGGCTGTTGTTCGATCTGCAAAACTAGACGTAAATCAACAACTGTTGTCCAGCTGAGTTACCACCAACAAAGTTACACAATTTAACAAATCAGTCAAAGTCAAATGAAACTGCATTTTCACCTCAGCTACATACAAGTATCCAGAGAGATGAGATGATGTGGCCTTTACATAGATACATACTATAAAATGTACACAGTAAAGTGGAGTCTGTCTCTCTATCTATTTGTCCACCCATCTATCTATCTATCTATCTATCTATTTGTCTACCCACCAATCTGTCTATTTTTTATCTATCCATCAATCCATCCATCAATCCATCCATCCATTCACCAATCTATCCATCCGTCCATCCATCCATCCATCTATCCATCCATCCATCCACCCATCCATTCACCAATCTATCTATCCATCCATCTATCCATTCATCCATCCATCCATCTATCCATCCATCCATCCATCCATCCATCCATCCATCTATCCATCCATCAACCCATCTATCTATTTTTTATCTATCCATCAATTCATCCATCAATCCATCCATCCATTCACCAATCTATCTATCTATCCATCTATCTATTCATCCATCCATCCATCCATCTATCCATCCATCCATCCATCTATCTACTGTGTTTACTACTGCTAGTACTCAGTCCCATTTAGGACGATGTCCTTTAACATGTAGCTTTCTGAATATTTCCAGATTCCTCTCTTTCAGGAGCATCTGAAGTATAAACACTGCAGTTCTCACCTCTTGTGTTAGTTATGACTAGTAGTTACATGCTGTGCCATAACCTTCCCATAAATGTACACGTTGGGCATTTATTTGAGTGACTTACATTTCCTAATTACAAGGACAGTGCCCCTGGAGCAACTTAACAAGCTGGTTCTGCCATTCATAAATATAACAAGTCCATCAAGTTCATCCGATTTGATAAAACATGAAAACTTTCAAACAAATAAGAATGTCATACAAAACCATTAGCTCAAACAATGAATAAATAAAGTGAAATAAATCAATCCACTAACACCTTAAACACCTCCTATAAATCTGATGTTTGTGGAATTAAAGATTGTCTGCAGCGAGTCTGATTTTTATAGCACTTTTCTGCTATTTATAAGAAGTCTAATTTGTTGAGTGCTGCGCCTTCACTTCAAAGGACATTTCTGAGCATTAACAGAATGACTCTATAAAATAATGTAAACAATCCCTGAATATGTGTGTGTTAGTGTTAGAGCTACAGGCCATAATTCTAATGCATGATATTTCTTAGCCCTGCACCTCTTTTGATCTGTGCATATGTTTAAGGTGTGTGTGTGTGTGTGTGGCTTCATGGGATTAGGGGAAGCATATCTGTGTGAGTGGGATAAGAGTTCGATCGGAGGGTGCCGTTAAGTGTAGGGTGCATATTTCCATTTTGCATGCATATATTTTTTCAGTGATCAAGACAGACGTAATCCCTGCCAAATGATAAGATTTAGAGAACATTAACCGACATAATTAGACTAGGATACTGGCTGGAAAAAATTACACCCAAAATCTCCAAATCACCCACAACTCGTCTTCTTGTTGCTCCTTGTGGCATCGTACTGGAAACGTGTGCGTTCATATTCGGTATATGAACTTGGAACGCGCTGCTTGGAGACGAAATTAGCCAGTCAGCTTCCTCCATAGAAAAGCAAATCACATGATTATACTGTTTATTTTCTTTAACAACACCAGCTCTCACTCGCAATCTCTGTGTTCCTGATGGTTTTAGCGCCGCAGGATTAGGGAGCGTCACAAAATTACAGAACTGTGTTTAAATCATTATTGAGATGTTATTTTAATAATAAATAATTTTGCATAAACATATGGGTGTGCAATTATTACATTGTTTTAGTTAGAAAAACAGTATTTAACTCAAGTATTTCCTTAAGAATAATCTGTCTCCTCCTCACAGAGAAATACACAATTTATTAAAAACTGGTATCGGATTGGTATGCAGGATCGTCCAATACCCAAAGCCCAAGTATCTGCAATGGTATCGGTACTGAAAAAGTTGGATCGGTGGATCCTTAGTTTTACAGTGGAGAGATCTCGTCACACCCCTAACGGACAAAAAAACGGGAAAACAGAGAGGTGATACAAAGAGAAACACTCAGTACAAACACAACTGCATGTTTTCTGCAAGTCATGACGAAGAAAACTGCACAGTCACAGAGAGCTGAGGTGGAACGGAGCAGCTGTAGCTCTTAATGACTTTTACAGGAGCGACAACAAATTCATCACCTCGTTTATAACAAAAACATTTAATTAAGCGTGGATCACAGGAGAAATGTGGCCACTGAAATGACTCTGCTGTTTGTCTCACTGGGACAAGGGCACGAAAAGAAAGTGGAACAAATGTATTAAAATTCATTTTTCAAGTTCGTTTTGTTTACGTTGTGCCTCGCCGTCCTCTTGTTGTTTTTTGGGGTGAAAAACTTTGCCGGGTGAAGTGACTTTGCTTGTTTGGGTTTTTAGGGAAGCCGGGCGTCTGCAGCCCTGTGCTCACTGCACACTGCTCACCTTCATATTTCACTCCAGTCTGGAGACGCTCAATAATTCATAACCTGCGAAAAACGGAGCTGCCACGCTGGGGAGTGTCCTCTCACCACAGCCTCAGAGGACACGCCAGGAAACGTCCCTTAGTGTGCCCTCACACACACACACACACATTTCTTTCTGTCCCTCTCCCTTCCTCTCTCTCTCTCTGTCTCTCTCTCACACATGCGCCTTTTTCTCTCTCTTTTCACATCCTGTCTTTCTCTAACACCTCTTTTCTTCACACACACACACACACATACACACCCCCTCTCTCTTATGCACGTCTCTTTCACACCTCTCTCACTCTTTTTCTCACATTCTGACATTCCCCAACACCGCAGCAGAAGACGAACTTTGCCGGAAAGTTTCCTCGCTGCTTCACGAACCCCGACGTCCTTGACTTCCGCGCCGGATGTAAAAACCTGACGAACGTCTGTCAGAGCGGCTGGGATTAAAGCTCCCACTCCTCCGCCACCCCGTCTCCCCGCAGACACATCCCGAGTGAGCTCTGTCCATTATGGCAGCGTAGCGCTGTAGGTCCGGCGGGATTCGGCCTGGATCAATCGCACATCAATTCATTATCCCGAAATATAATGACTATCACACTGAGGCGTGTGGGTGTGATTAGATAACTCACAACTTTGTGCTTAGACGCTTGCACACACACAAAAACACACACACACACGTTAACAAGGGAGCATGGGGAATATGGACAGAACCCACACACATGCATTCACACACACACACACACACACAAACACCACCATATGGGCTGATAAGCCGAGCAGCTGTACGCTGCCCCACAGGAGCAGTCACAAGTTCACCTTCATCTCCTGCTTTCAAGATAACAAAAGCTAGGCCTATGGATTACTGTAGGCCTCAAACACGCACACACACACACACACACACACACCTTATCCTGAAACACCACACACCCCCAAAAGAGCCTTAAAAAGCTATTAAACTAAGCAGCAGTTAGATGTTGAAAGGTGATAATATCAGCCTCGTAGATTCTCCTTTTCACTAAGGGTCGACGGATTATCGGGGGCTGACATTAGGCATTTTGCCGATTATCGGTATCTTTGTTTAATTTTGACCATCACCGATATTTAGTAATTACAAGGTGCGTTACTGCGGCTCCACTGCCGTCTCTTCTCTCTGTGCCGTTTGCTCTCGACTCACTGCTTCGTTTAATTTCCCGCCCACAACTACAGTCTCTGATTGGCTATATGTCACACAAGCGCACCGTGAAGATCCAAGAAGGAGCAGAGTTTCAGCTGAGCTCGGTGTTTGTAAAATTATACATCTTGACAGATTTATCGGTTCCAAATATCACTTAAACATGGCACGATACCACCTTTTTTTACGTCTGATACTGATACCAATATAGTAAATGTGGATATCTGCCGATAAGATACAAATCCTATACAGTCTCTGAGTCTGTTTTAAACAGAAAACAGAAAATAACGCTTTAAAAATTACAGGACTGAGATTATTCTGTTATGCTTAAGGAAATACTTGAGTTAAATACTGTATTCTAACTAAAACAACGTAATAATTACACACCCACGTGTATATACTAAATTATTTATTATTAAAATCTCAAAAATGATCAGTTTAAACACAGTTCTGTAATTTTGTGACGCTCCCTAATCCTGCGGCGCTAAAACCATCAGGAACACAGAGATTGAGAGCGAGAGCTGGTGTTGTTAAGGAAATTAAACAGTATAATGGTGTGATTTGTGCAGTAACACTTCCCATACAGTACCAATTGAGCGTGCACACATTTATAGATCAGCTCCATAGATCGCCCCAATGCCACCGATACCTGATCCAGCTTGTTTGAGTCGTTATCGGACCGATATCTGATCCACGTATCAGATCGGTGCCATCTTTAGTTATCGGCCCAGTTAACTGTGTGCATTGTGTGCTTTGGTGCGAATAAAAGAGAGTAATATTTCATTCAGCTCCTGCATCTGCGTCTTCTCTCACAAAGGGCGACCCTGGGGAACGTGACTGCCTCATTCATCTACAATTTTTACTTACATTTGTTCTTAATGCATTTAATTCACTTTATTCATTTTATTTCTTCATGTAAAATTGAAGAAAACCCAATAACCTAATGTGGCCCGATCTGGTGAAATGAGTCGGAAGTTGCACATTCTAATCTTGAGATACAGACTGATAAAACTGAAATGTGTTGAAAATATGGATTTTTCTTTTTTGATCATCGGTGAAGGAGCAGTGGACAGCAGACATGGGCAGCACCCAGGGAGCAGTCCGGGATCTGAACCAGCGACCTTCCGATCATAGGGCGAACGCTCTAACCGTTGCGCTACCAACTGCCCCACTGTGATTGTGTGTGTGTGTGCATGTGTTGAGCAGAACTCTGTTTCAGCACAAAACTATGCAACACACTTAGGACTGTGCGACCGCATTTCTGGCTTCCACATTAAAACTTCATTAAACTCGCAATCGGAAACTTTCTCCGCTATTAGAGGGACGAGACGTCACGGCAAGTTTCATTCTGCAAGACAAAGGAGGGAGTTTACAGACGAGCCGAAGAGAGAACACAGTTTTTCCATTTGGGTAAAATAACACAATATTCCAAAGCAATCTTTTGTTATTCCATTCCGCTTTCCATTAAAAAGTGACATTTCATCTAGACCAGACCCTCCAGGGGAAATTCGACAAACACTCTGTATGTGTGTGTCTGTGTTTGTGTGTGTGTGTGTGTGTGCAAGAATGTCTTTGCTTCTCCACTGACTCTGATCAAAGGAAATGTCATTATTTGTAGCCATCAGAGGGAAAGCAGTGTAATTATGTTGAGTCTGCTCTATGGCTGTTCATGGAAAGCCTAATTTGTAAAGTCATATAAAACACCGCAATGCGCCGCAGTAACGGAACTCCTGCACGTCATTAGCTTCTTCCGTGCTGGATGCTCCCCTCACTCTTTAAAAGCTCCTTCATTCATCAAATTGTGCATATGGTAACATTGAGAACTTCTTCCATGTGTCATCAAGGAGTGTGTATGTGTGTGTGTTAACACCCCGCATCAGCAGAGCAAAAGGCAGGAGCTTAAAGAGAAATGACAGAGAACTGAATGGGGAAAGAAACAATAAAGACGGGTGTTGAGAGCAGCGGTCGACCGATATTGGGCTTTCAGGGCCGATATCGATAACGATTATTGCAAGTTACCGAGGACGACAACCGATATTTGGAACCGAAATGCAAAAAACCAAGGGCAGTTGATAGCGTAACGGTAAACGTTGACCCCGTTATCGGAAGGTCACAGGTTCGAATCCAAGAACTGGTAAAGGTACCACTGAGGTACTCATGAGAAAGGTACCGTCCCCAAGCACTGCTCCCCAGGTGCTGCCCATGTTAGCTGCCCAATGCTTCTTAACCTCTCCTCTTCTCCTTCTCGGAGCTTCACACTGCGTGAGTGTCATGTGAGTGACAATCTGTGTATCATTCATTCATTCCATATTCAGTTAAGAATCCAAAATGGGAAAATCAGCTTCTCCTTTGTTAATCTGATACCAAGAAACAAATTACGGACAGTTTTCCGTAGTTTGATTTTTAGGTTGAGACCAAAAAACGCTCAGAGACGTTTACGGGATGTACTGGGGATGTTGTGTTTGGTTTTTTTGGCTGCGCTGTGTCTATAACGAGTTCAATATGTCAAATAACTTCCAGGGCACACAAGTCGGAGAAATTGAATATCAAAATCAAATTCGGCTTCACCAGGCCATTTTTTTTATGTCCTACTATTTTTGACCAAACTACGGAAAACAGACTGGTATCAGACTAACAAAGGGAAAGTTAAATAATGAATCCTTTTTTAATTTTCCGATTTGGGATTCTGACACTGCAGACACTGAAGCACTGAGTCGAGAGCAAACAGCACAGAGAGCAGAGACGGCAGTGAAGTCACAGTAATGCACCTAGAAATAACTTACTATCAGTGATGGTTAAAAATAATCACTGATACTCTGCAAAATGTATAATATCGGCACCCGATAATTGGCCTGACCGCTAATCGGTCGACTCTTAGTTGAGAGTTCGCTTTATATACTTGAAAATAATGTTAATTGTGATTGTGACGTGATGGCGTGGCCGTGTGTGTGAGTGTGAAGTGAGATATATAAAAAGCGTGTGTGTCTTAAAGGTCAGAGCATCAGTCTGAGGCGTATCTTTCATATGAAGTTCAGAAAGAGTTTTATCTGCTGTTAAACTCTGTCCATTTGCATCGCTGCTCCAGATTTAACATGGACAACGATCGCTCGGCAGGTGGACCGGATGTGGGGGGGGGGAAAGGAAAGACGATGAACAGCAGAAAAGCAGAATTTAAAGACGGGTATGGGGGTGGAAAGTTTTTAGAACAAAGAAGAGGATGGGGAGTGCAAGTAAGAGACGGCGCAAGAGACAAGAGGGTGATCCAGAGGCGAGTGAAAGAGGCAACGGGGAACGAAAGAAAAGAAGAAGGACGGATTCGGCTGTGGGAGAGCGGCCAGCACTGATAACAGCCAAACATGCTTTGTTTGCCGTGACTAAGCACAGCCAAATCCAGCACTGAGCTTCATACAATCCACACAGGCAAGCCAGTGCCAGGAGGTGAATAGAAGAAGTGTATGTGTTTGTGTGTGTGTGTGAGAGAGAGAGAGAGAGAGAGAGAGAGATTGCCTACATCATGATGTGTATGCAGTCAGAATAAGTCTAAATTAGGAAGGCTGGACTGTAACAGCGGAGTAAACCGTTCCCCGTGTTAGGCCGTCTTGAGTGTGGCATTATGGTTGATGAGAAGCCAGACGTCATGGTGATCAGATCTGTTCAAGAAGCAGGGAGTAGCTGCACTACAGTCCTACTTTACCTCACTACTAACCAAACAACGAAAGGTCACTCCTCTAAACGGAGCATTTTTGGGTACTTTACGTGAGTGAGTGATTGTCATTGTGAACACACCACAGTACAGCATACACTGCACCACCTCTGCATTTGACCCATCCATTTACATTTACTGTACATCATTTGATGTTTTTGTTTAGAGAGACAGTACATGAGGGCAGGCGGCACAGTGGCGCAGTGGTTAGCGCTGCCGCCTCACAGCAAGAAGGTCCTGGGTTTTTGCGTGGGTTCCTCCGGGTGCTCCGGTTTCCTCCCACAGTCCAAAAGCCTGCACTATAGGTTGATTAGTGACTCTAAATTGGGCTCGTGAGGTGTGACTGAGAGTGTGATTGTGTGAGTGCATGTGCCCTGGAGTGTGCTGGAGTGTAACACAGTGCATTTTGTGTTGTGTTCAGTCAAACTGTAAATAGAGCGTGTCCATTAAGGCGCACCGTAGTTTAGGGCATCGGCGTCTTTATGACTCAGACTGTGCATTAACACAGCCCTCGACCGATCCAACCAATGGCACAGAAGCTTTATTAAATATTTTGAAAGACAAACGAGATGCATTTTGGATGTCCAACACGAGTTACATCAGGGCCACGAACTGATTTGACTTGTTGTTCAGGTAAATGTTATAATGTTGATGGTTTGGGTTCCTGATGGACACATGATTTGGCAGAGCAGCTCCACCAATCAGAAGTGTACAATTTATGGAAGCGCAGATTGAACGTAACAACGCATTGTGCAGCTTGAACCGTAAGTTGCAGAACGTTTAAGTCAGTGTAAGTAGGAATGGTGTGCGACTCGCCATAGGTTAAAAACCCTAGTGATCGGCCTGTAATTGGCGCTATAGCAAAAAAAACAGGTTTTTACCTCTAGGGGTGCTAAAACGCTACAACAATTTATGTGATTTCATAACAGAGCTTTTATGATTGACATGACATTATAGCAAACCACCCAAATCTTATATGAACAATGTTAGAGGACACAACAAATTGAAGTTGCCATAACAAGAAAAAAGCTTCACAAATTTCTGTTTGCATCTTTAATTCTTTTTCCAGTCATTTCACTTTGTTTTATACTTTCTACATTCCAACTCATGTCTTGATGTGATTCATGTAGTTATGTGGTTTTACCTTTCGTGTCATTTCACTTTATTGTTTTACACACATACGCAGACACTGCTGATGATCAGGGCTGATCCTTTTGTGCTGCTTTTTGCGACTTGTGCTTGGACCCCGCTTCCAGAGGAGAGACAATGAGTACATAGGTAGAAGGATGCTGAGGTTGGAGCCACCAGGCAGGAGGCTGAGAGGAAGACCAAAGAGGAGATTTATGGATGGGGTGAAAGAGGACATGAAGTTAGCTGGTGTAAGGGTGGAGGACGCAGAAAATAGGCCTAGATGGAGACAGATGATTCGCTGCGGCGACCCCTGAAGGGAAAAGCCGAAAGAGGAAGAAGAAGTGCTTGGACCCCGCTTGCTGCAGTATGCGGCTATATTTATGATTATTAGTATTATTACAGTTTTTAATTTTAATCATGTGTTTAATGTAGCTATTGTCTCATTTTTGTCATGCAAAAAATTAAAAATATTACAGAATTCATTCATTCATTCATGATCTGAACTGCTTAATCTCTATCCCAGGACCTTGGGCACAGGGTGGGCACGAAAAATTGAACGGGCACCAACACACACTTACACAAACACACTAGCATTCATCCTTTATGGGGCCAATTTTGAGTAACCAGTCAACCTAAACTGCATGCTTTTGGACTGTGGGAGGAAAACAACCCACGGGAACTGCTCAAAGAAAGACCCCACGGCCGACCCGGGGATCAAAACCCAGAACCGCCTTCCTGCGAAGAGGCAACAGCACCAACCCCCGCACCACCTTGCCGCCCTGATTACAGAATTTACTGGAAAAAAAATAATACTTGAGAACACAGCTCATCTAAAAACGTAGAACCCAAAAGCGTACTTGACGTGTATCGTGAGAAACTGACTGAAATGGTAAGACAACGTCTCTAAGAGAAGTTTGTGTGTGTGTTTGAGATGTTATAGAGATGTGCCACCACAACCAACTCGGCCGTCTGTCCTTCTGTGATGAAATCAGCGCTGTATAACTTTTCCGAGGTTATTGTTCTTGTATGTTGGCAGCAATCAGACGTGAAATGACTGGCATCAGTGCTGATATGCGATGTCTTTTCAACTGACGTCCTCTGCACTGTGATGTTCTATTCTGTGTGAAGATAAACTAACACACAGTGTCACACCGTGTCCACTTGGATAAAAATGTAAGACTGTGTGTTTTGAAGATTGCAGAAAATGTATGTTATTTTTAGGGT
Source organism: Distichodus sexfasciatus (assembly GCA_032718565.1). Taxonomy (NCBI): domain Eukaryota; kingdom Metazoa; phylum Chordata; class Actinopteri; order Characiformes; family Distichodontidae; genus Distichodus; species Distichodus sexfasciatus. Next base: position 1,026,361 of record JAVGVS010000087.1, on the reverse strand, counting down.
CGCACGATATGGGGATTATTGACCGAAGCCGGTATGCAAAAAAATGTTATGCGTCTGTCTGCCGATACCGATAAATGAGGAACCCTGAGTGGAGTTGAGCAGGTAAAGACAAGATATTTTACCTCCCAAAGTTCCACTGCACGCTCAGAATTTTGCAAAGTTTATCTCATGCACCCAATCTCTACGTCTTGAAGACATGTGAGTATCTAGTTCAAACTCTGCCGCTAATGCCACGATGCCACGTCTCTCCATTGTGAAGAGAATCTCTTTCATGTCAGCTAAACTACCGTTCTCAAAGGGACATGTTACAATGTTTACACGAAACAGGAACAAACGTGGAAGTGCCCGATGAAGCTTTGCGTAACTTAGCAACAACAAGCGCTGAGAGAAGCACCGAGAAAGTGCTCTGGAAGTGAGGTTTTGACCGCTCTCAGTGCCAAAAACGTGTCTGGTGGACACAGGCCCTTAAAGGCACACGCACAATAGAACTAAACATGTATTCGTTTTAAGAATACTACGTTTCACTCGTTTACACGTATCCGCAGAATCCAGCGTTTTGAAAAATCTTGCCTTTGGAGGGTGTTTAAAAAAATATGCGTTTGAGGTGGCTAAAACTCCACTCACGTGTAAACGAAAGGCCCAAACGTGTTTAAAAAATATGCGCATACGTGTTAACAGGACCTTGGATTGGTGATTATATGCTGACTGAGGGCGGCACGGTGGCGCAGCGGTTAGCGCTGCCGCCTCACAGCGAGAAGGTCCTGGGTTAGCCTCGGGTCAGCCGTAGGGCCTTTCTGTGTGGAGTCTGCATGCTCTCCCCGTGTTCGCGTGGGTCTCCTCCGGGTGCTCCCGTTTCCTCCCACAGTCCAAAAACATCCAATATACAATAGGTTAATTGGCGACTTTAAATTGGCCCGTGAGAGCGTGATCGTGTGAGTGCGTGCATCTTGGCAGCTGCCCAGGGTTGTTCCCCGACTTTGTGCCTGCAAGTTCCCCCACGACTCCAGTTGGCATTAAGCGGTTCGGATAATGAATGAACGCTGACTGAGCTATGATTAAGTTGAACAGGAACAAATGATGTTCTCAAACTTCTATAAAGCATTCCAGACCCTTAGACGTAAGGAATAAAAAAAACCAAAACATGATCAATGAAGAACTTAATTTCATCATTCACTTTCCCTCGCGCAGTTTCATCATTAAAACAAGTTGGAGTTGGCCAAAAAACAATGTGGTACAAAAGTGAGCTTGAATAGCTTTCTGAATTTCCATTCTGCTGTGAGTGAGGCTGAAGAAAACCCTCCAATCTTTTAATTCAGTATAATTATGGCAGTTCCAGAGGAGAAAATAAATTACGATCTAACGTTGTGAGTGATGAGCATTCTTTGGCTAGTGCCCGCTGTTCGGGCTAATGGTATTGCTTTAGTCTCACTAAGCAATCTTTAATGTGCATTCTCATTACAGATAAGGCTCGAAACGGCGGCGGCTGTATCGGTGGTGCCGCGTGAGGAAGGCGGGCGCGTTGGGGGGATAAATTTGCAGGGAGGCAGGGAGCGAGTGAGCGAGCGAGCAAGCACGGCAGGGCTGAGGGAAATGACACATTCCGTTTGGCAAATGAAAACAGAAGAGCGGAGATGCGGGGGGGGGGAAGCAATAAAAACCAAGTGGAGAAGTGAGAGATGAGGGGGCGAGAGGGATGAGTAAATGAGGGTTAGAGGGAGGGAAGGAGGAGGAGCGGAGGGCTGAGAGTGAGTCGAGGTCAGGGGTGAGGCCGGCGGGGTCAAGCTCGACGGCGTTTAAATTAGGGCGGACAGAGAGGGTGCTAATTAAGCCTGAAGTTCAGCTTTTGAATTTCCACCTCAATAATTCACACACTTCTTAAATTATTAATTAAAAAAAGCCCTTCCACCGATACCCTGCTCTCGCTCAACGCCACACGAGCACACACACACAGAAAGAGAAAGAAAGAGAGAAACATTACAGACAACGATACACCTAAACGGAAAAAGCGCATAAACTGTTGGTGAGTGTGTATGTCCCACAGAATTTTCACTGTTTACACTAGACATGGCATTTTGTGACGCTCCCTAATCCTGCGGCGCTAAAACCATCAGGAACACAGAGACTGTGAGTGAGAGCTGGTGTTGTTACAGTATTAAATAGTATAATCATGTGATTTGCTTTTGGGGTTGTAATGTGTTGCGTTGCTTGTTCAGTTGGTAGCGTAACGGTTATCGCCCCGTGAACGGAAGGTCGTCGGTTCAAATCGCAGGTCGGGTAAAAGTACCACCGAAGCCCTCCTGAGCAAGGTAGCGTCCCCAAGCACAGCTCCCTGGTCCTCCTTCACGGATGGGTCAAACGCTGAGGTCACATTTCGTTGTGGTGCGTTGTGTGCTGTGCTGTGGTGTGTTTACAATGACAAATAATCACTCACTTTCACTTCTGCTCATCGGCTCCATAGATCGGCCCAATGCCACCAACACCCGTTCCAGCTATTTGGGTTGTTATCGGACTGATATCTGATCCACGTATCGGATCGGTGACATCTCTAGTTAAAACTCACTGGATTCACACCCTGGGCTCGGATCCCCACGTTTTGATGCTAAAGTCCCACGCTGAACCACAAAGAGAGGACGAGACGAAGCACACTACCTACTGTTTCGATCAACATACAGCCGGCTCGCCTTTAAATGTCATCTTTACCACCATGATAAACATCTTCACCTTTATTTGATTGCTTTTGATTAAAGTTCACTTTGCTCCCCTTCTTTCCTTCTTCTTGCTTCTCTCTCCCCGTCTCCGACTGTCTCCGCCGTGCCGCCTCTAACGCTGCCTGCCGGATTGAATAAATAATGTAATCTCGCAAAGGTTAGCGCGCAGAAACAGCACAATCATATTAGGGACTTATTAGGCATATGAATGCGAGATCAAGAGCTCATAGAGAATGATTAGCCGACTGCAGCACCGCAGTCAGGTAGAATGAGTGGGAATTGAATTAATCCTGCTCTCCACGACGGAGGCCCCCACCGTCTCCTATGGGGAATTTACAGAGAAAACACAATTACCGCTTATGAGTTACACCTCGGTGATTGGTATAGGCTTCATATTTACGGCGGGGGAGAGAGATCGTCATTCTGTCGTTATTCTGCTAGGTAATAGACGTCCTTGGCAACATTCAGGCAGAAGCCTGCATTGCCTTTGATGCTTCCACTGACAGGCCTACAGGTTCCAGGTATGTGTGTGTGTGTGTGTGGGTGTGTGTGTGCCGGCTCCGAATGTCCTGTTTATCCAGCTATTTGGTAATGCACCGGGTCTTCCTTTATACAGTGCGCTGTGCAGAGAGACAGATGGAATTTCACGTCAACTCAGCGGGACGAAAGCAGAGCGCCACGCCAAATCCATCTCAATGAAGGAAACAATAGCAGCTCTGTTCAGTGCGTCTGCTTTCTCCCAGTCCTTCCTCCCTCTCGACATCGGACAGCTCGATGCACCTCCCTCCCTCTCTCTCTCTCTCTCGCGCGCGCGTACGCGCACGCACACTTTCCGCCAGAGATTCTTAGACCAGCTGCTTCTGTCACCACCTTCTTTATGCAGCGTTTCCTCCATTGATTACAAAAAACACACAAATCTCAAAACACCTCACATTTTCAGTACTGCTGACTCAGATCCCAACATGCTCTCCATTTCGCAAAGCAGCACATTTCGCTTCCGGAACGGGCCAAAATTGTGAAAGAAGGAACATGGTCTAGAAGCAGATCCATTTAAATTGCGGTTGGGGAACAAGCAGCATGAGAGTTAGCGGTTTTCGCTAACAATGACACAATGACAGTGAGTGATTATTTGTCATTGTGAACACACCACACCACAGCACACACTGCACCACAACAAAATGTGACCTCTGCATTTGACCCATCCGTGAAGGAGCGGTGGGCAGCAAACATGGGCAGTGCTTGGAGACGGTACCTTGGTCATGAGTACCTCAGTGGTAACTTCACCAGTCTGGGATTCAAACAGCAACCTTTTGAGCACGGAACGAACGCCCAACCGTCACGCCACCAACTGCCCCAATGTGCTTTACGAGAATATTAACACCAGCTCATAGCATTCGGGAAGCCAGAGTGATCAAGAAAAAGCGCATTTTCTTTCAAGTAGCAACGTTGTGGGTCAAACACCATAAAGTGCGGGTCAAAGTCTGGTTGTTCTCAAATCCTGCACTTTTCACTCACTATTAGCACCATGTGAGAAATAAAGGGCCGATGCCAATATCCAATATTTTTCACGTTTATATTTGGTGATGCTGATAAATGAGGACGGCGGAGTCGAGGCCGAGCCCAGGCAGTTCACTGATTAAAGACAAGATATTTTGTTTGCCAAAATTCCACTGCATGCTCAAAATTTTGGCACAAAATTAACACCATAGTTCTGATATTTCTAACACAGCGCCAAGTCAAGCGAGCGTGAAAGCAGTGAAAGCAGAGTGGAGACGAGGGTGTAGGATTTCGAGCGTGGTGCGCAATGTTTTTAGAAAAAGCCACTTCCCACACTATGTAGTGTATCAAGTCAAACAGGGACTGTTTGACACCCCATGTGCACTACCTAGTGCGTAGAGACCTTTTAAGATGCAACCCCGGCTATTTCCTGAGATGCATACTCCCGCATAGAAAAGTATGATAAGAGGGCAGCACCTACCATACTATTAAGTGTGGCAGTACGCGCCTCGGGACACAACCAGTGTGCGAGCTCAGATTCGCTAAGTGAGGCAAACACGCAATTTTACAGGCAGAGCTGAGTGCGTAAAGACAGGAGATTTTTCTCGCAAACGTTCCACTTCCTGCTCAGAATTTTGGCACAAAATAACGGCATACACAAGGCGTATAAAATCCCACCTCAGACTTTGGACAGGCCTGGTACAAGCTCTACCTTTCCGACATACAATAAACATGTCATCAAATATTGGCTGAAAATATCGGTCAAATCTAAGCATCGGTCCGATGTCGATATGATTCCGACATTATCAAACATCCCTACTAACTATGCTTCACTCTACTACACTTTCATCAAGGAGTTCTTGCCACTGGACGTTTATAATCATTATCGTTCTTCACTTCAGTTCTTCTCCCGCTGTAGTGGCTTTAACGCATTGTGAAACACATTTTCAAGCAAATTGAAAACATCACGACCTACCGTCTAACCTTGATCCATAAAACTAGCAGATCATAACTGTGCAGCCGTGAATCAGTGGCGCAAATGCTCAAAGAACCATTCCAGCAAAAGTAAGTAAGTGAGGGTCATTCCTAGCCGTTTAAAAATTGTTTTCCTCCCACTGCGTGTCCTTCTCCCTTCCCAACACCTACCATGTCCCAGATTCCTGCCATTTGCATAAGCTGCCATCTTTAATTATTTAACGGTGCTGGGTGAGCTTTTCTGGGTAATTATGGTCTGTGCATTTCAGGCAAACATGTGGCTTTCTTCAAAGCTTACCTACACACCCACACACACACACACACACACACACACACACAATCTAACCCTAGCTTTTATCTTAGTAGCCAAATCCAAATCTTTCACTTCTTAAAATGCTAAAAATAAAACCACCTTTTTATATGAAAACATTTGAGGACCTTCTCAGGACCGGTCCTCACGTATGAAAATGTCCCCACGAAGCCTCAATCTGGGACTGATCTTAGTTTTTCCTATCTTTAAAAGGACCAGTCTCGGTCTCAAGATCACTTTTTGAGGGTCTCGGTCTTGTCTCGGACTCGTCCGTATTTGTACTCTGTCTTGTCATGGACTGGAACAAAGAAGACTCTGGATTTTATTTCGAGACCAGCAGATACCACAACTCTGAGAAAAATACTATTCAAACATTTTGAGACGGACGCAGACATTTTGCGTTGTTTATTAATTCGTTTTTTAATAACTCAGAATCCCTTTAACTTACAGAAACCACACACATACCGTCAGAATCTGTACGTGAAATTATTTCAGAGTAATTCCGTGCACAAAAACTGAAGTAATTGCATAAAAATGCATTAATTACATCATTAGCGATGTAAACACTCGCGTTAGCGCTCGCTTCTCTAATACGGAACGCCATCGTGCACAAAAAAAAGTAGTTGTTTGCTTTGTTCAGCTCTTTTTGAGAGTAGCTTAGGCTTTGCATGCTCCACTCATCTGTTATGTGGTGTAAAACGTGCATTGGTTTGGTCTCGGTCTCGGCCCTTCAGAGTCTCGGTCTTGTGCCTCATTTGTTCTTCGTTCCTTGTTATTTGCACTGTTAAAACTGGAGCCACGCCGTCTCATCTCTCTGTATACTTGTACAGTTTATAGCAGAGATGACAAAGTCTACTGTGACCCTGGTCTCGGTCAGGACTTGGTCTCGGTTTAGGTAGTCTTAACTCTAGTTCTCATGGCCTAAATAGCACAATTACATTAACATATTACTTTTTGCTGTTACAGAGTAATGTAAGGAATTACTAATACATTTTCAGTAGTTTACTTGTTACATATTTCAGTAACGCACGTTACAACACACTTTTAAACCAAATTTAGTTTGTTTTGTTTTTAAAGAAAAAATTATCACCAACACCGTGAGAACTTTGGCACAAAAGAAAAATTCTGTTCATAAACGCCACATTGCCCCCCACTGGATGCAGAACGAACTGCAGTAAACCACATTGGAGCATTTTACAATACCATACCCCTACTTTACCCACACTTTTGGTGGTGTAACGGTAGGCTGTTTGCCCCGTGATCAGAAGGTCGCAGGTTCGAATCCAGAGCCAGTAAAGTTACCACTGAGGTACTCATGAGCAAGGTACTGTCCCCAAGCACTGCTCCCCGGGCGCCTGTTAGGTGCCCACTGCTCCTTCACGGATGGGTTAAAAGCAGAGGTCACATTTGGTTGTGGTGCACTGTGGGCTGTGCTGTGGTGTGTTCACAATGACAAATAATCACTCACTTTCACTACTTCCACACTTATTATGGTGAAAGAAACTCAAAAATAATGCAGCGTTCGTGTAAGGCATTCCAATTCACAGAGTAATGTTGTCATGTAATGAACTACTTTGAAATAACAGTAAATTACATTAGGTCGTAGTGAGTTATCTTTAAAGGCACTGGGTAAATGAAAATAAGTCACCGACATTAATCTAGACGTGATGAACTCTAACGTACTTGTGGCCAGTTCAACTAGAAGAGGGAGAAAGTTTCCTCTCCCCAGATCTCTTTAATTCGTTATCAGCTAATCAAGGTTCAATAGATGAACTTGACGATTCTTTAATTACTATTAGGTCCCTGTCGCTCGGAGCACAAACACATTTCTGGGGTTTAATTAGATAGCATCCATCTCTTCTTTCTCGCCCTCCTTTTCTGCCTCCCTCTCTCATATCCCACTCTGTAATCAGTGTCAGTACGAGGCGTGAACCTTCACTGGTCTCACGATTCATTTGATATGATACGATATCTCCATGCATCATCTCATTTTTTCTACATGACTTCACACTGTACGCAGATCGGGCAGCCATAGTTACTACCTACGTATGAATCTAATGCCATAGATGTTTGTGCAAAAATCTGAATTTTGGAATTGATCTCTTGAGTTTAAATTGGAACTGAATTGGCTCCACCCCACAGGATGTTGAATTGCAATGACAGGAAGTGGAGTTAAATGCATTGTAATTGAAAGACGTTCCACTCAGTCACACAACTGAAAGAAATAAGTCTAGGAAAACTGTATTTTAGCATTTATTCTGCTTCAGAACAGATATTTAACACTGAAAATGATTCCCAGTCGCCCCGGACATGAGTTGAGAATAAAGAGAACTGCTTTTGTTACAATCTTAGTTCTTAAATAAGTCAAGAAGTCAAAAGATGCAAATGCAGTCATCTTTTATTCCAGCACATAACTCATTGGGCAAAACTGCTAAAAGATAATACTGAATCAAACTGAATTATTTGTTCTATGAACGGCACTTTTGTGTTGATGACATTACATTTTACATGCGGTTCACACTGCAGACTGTTTGTGTAGAATATTTAATGCACACATTAAGAATATATATTTTTTAATATATTCACAATACTATTTTATTGTGAAACTTTACCTAAATATTGCATGACTTGCTTTGTATTTCAGTGAATTTTAATTCAACTTCCTTTAAATTCAATTTAGAATTGTGACTCTACATCCTGTTTGCTACCTCAATTCAAAATTCAACTCAAATTCATGAACTGAATTAGAATTCATGAGTCACTCTCAATTCAATTCAGAATGTTGCACAGTCGTGCTACCGGGACGTTCTTTTTAACTAGGATATTTATGCCGTAGCCAGAAAATCACCAAGCAATGTCATTATGATGAAATCCAGGGTTTTTCAACTGGTTCTGTCCCAGGGACCACCACTCACTGAGACTAAGCAGTGGGGGGAGCATTTTTTTCTATTACTTTTTCGATATTTTGCATTAAATTAATGATTCATAAGGATGCCCAAATCATCAGGAAATGGTTTGAAAAATGCATAAAATGCAATCATTTAAAAAAAATGTCACAGATCACCTGCAAAGCCACCGCGGACTCAAGGGCTAGGGTGTGCCACCGCATCGATGCAGAATCGTTGCATTAATACATCGATTATGTGATTAATTTCACCACCCCTAGTGTAAGCGCACACACATATACGACAATTATAAGTGTAATTAATACCTTCTTACACAAAAATATTCTGTGTATCTTGTGAGGTATTTGTGCATGTGTGAGAGCGTTTCTTTCCCTTAGAAACATCTGCAGGAATTGAACTGTTACCTCCTGGAAGTCAATAATCTAAACATGGCATGATTCCACCATTTTATTCTCACACACACACACACTCATGGACACACTGAATAATACATCACACACATTCACCGCTTCGGCATATTTTCTTCAAAAATCCCATTCTAATTTCATTACTCAAAAACGTTGGAACGGCAACACCTCAAAATGTCTTTTGTCTTCCCCTTTTCAGGGATCCAGTCTGTCAAAGCCTCCATCTTAGATTAGAATTAGCAGGAGCGGCAGCGGTGGAGGTGAAAAATTACAACACACTAATTGCAATGACAAGGTACCTGCGAACGTTTCCCGTTTGCACTCGGCTCTCGCAAGCTGTCAAGAGTCTGTTTTTAGTGCAGACCTGCCAGCTTTCAGCCCCACAACACCACGACTCAGACAGCCCAGCTTAGCCGGGGGACGGTCGGACAAGGCAGCGCAGACGCTAGTCGCTAATTAAGAGGCAGCCATCTCTTTCGCCAAGGGAACGTGTCTACTTTCCTAGGACACGATAGCTTCAACTGGCCTGCATATCGTAAAATTACACAAAGGTTATGTCGGGAAATGAAGTGTGTTCGTCCGCCGGCTTTCTGTCCACTGGCGCTGGACTCATTTTACTCCACCGTCTCACCTTTCCGACTTGGAATTTTGTATTGCAGCGGGCTTTGGACGAGCTCATATCGGGCTGACATTTGCACCACCGATGAGCAGAGGGAGAGACGTACGGCTGACACGAGTGCTCAATGAGAGAAGATTCTGTTCCTTCTTGCTTTCTTCCTTTCTGTTTCGCTCTTTGTGCGCGGCCCCAAAGGAATTTCCATTAGATGCCCTATTGAAATTTTAATTAAAGCTTGGTGCGTCACGTCCATCATGCAGAAGCGGTGGCTTTGTGCGCATCCAGAGCTGGTATTAAAAATATGTCTGGTTGCATTCAGAGTTAAGTGAAGCGGTACGGGGCGCACAGGAAAGGTTAAAGAAGCGGTTTACCAATGGTGAGCCTGACTTTCTGACAGTGTGTCCAAGACTACACACACCAGCTCTGCGCAGTGAGAATCGGAGTTGGCCTCCATTAGCGCTGCCGGTTCTGACGCACGCCGGATCGGTGGACAGGGAGAGACCCGACTCTTTCTGAGTCAGGAAAAGGGAAGGGAAACGTGAGAGATGTCGATAAGAAAACATGTCAGATCCTCACAATGGCTGCCGTCACCCCGCTGCCTGATGCTGTCAGCCTGTTCCATCTTCCCCACCAATCGCTGGTGCGATATGAGCAAACACCCAGGCGTTGACTGAGTAAAGATGTCATCAGTGTGTGTGGTTCGATCAGACACACACACACACACACACACACACACAGGGATACACAAATACCATTTGCTTATCATACATTTCCTCTATGCTGTCACCCTCAGATGTCAAAAAGTGTGCGACTTACACTTGTGTAATGGTTTGTTCAGGGCTGTGAGTTTCCATTTGGTGGTATAATGTCACCGTGTTCTCTTCGCTGTTGTAAGTCTTGCCACTTAAAGCAACACTATGCCATTTTTCCACCTTCAAACTCTATTTTACAAGATCATTCTGACGGTACATCAACTCACAATAGGTTCAATTACACCTTCATCATCGCTTGAGAGTGTCTGCGTCGCCTACACTGGCACTATGAAACTTGGGGTGTCGGGTGGGAACCTCGTTACAAAAAGAACTACAAAATTTGACCGCTTTACGGCATACGTCACGTCCGCCTTCAACAGACGAGGCAGGTAAGCCAAGTTACGAACGCATGACTGAAGCGGCAGGGAAAAGGAAGATGGTAAAAGTGCTGTCAGAGGAGACAAAGAAAAGAAAGCAGGAGAGAGATAAAGTAAGAGCCCGGTCTAGGGTGAATGTTGTCCGGCTGACAGAGGAGGAGTGATGGTGATCTGGCGCTGTTACTGTTGGAGTAGTAAGTATAAATGCTTTGCTTATCATCTATATCTAGTGCGTTTGAGCTCGCTGTGTGTCCGGCTGTGTTACTGAAGTTACAGCCCTCCGCTTATGTCCATAAATCACGTTATTCAAGTTGTAGCCTACAGCAGTGTATCGAGCCGGTAGCTAACATGCTAGCTAGTTGTCGATAGGTAGCGTGTTCGTTACCTCTATTCTCATTTTGACTTGAGAGCATTGAATAATACAAATAAGATAAGTGCTGACCGTATGCCATGAGTGTTACATCTGTCGTCAGCTGTATTTCTCCAAGTGGCAAACGGCTCAGACGCATCTCTGGCTAGTGCAAACAGATTTTTCAGCCTTGCTGATCGATTTACGATGCTTTGAATTACAATATGGACAATAACATTACTATCACCACGCAAACAGCATTGCATTACAGCAGGACCACAGCCTATTTCCACAATGGCCAATCAGTTATAGGGCAGGCCGAGATGAAAACCTTTTCATTTGTCGTTTTTTTGTGCTGAGTTAGCCTTTGTTTATGATTTCAAACGATAAAACAATATTCATGTTTGAATAAAAATCCTGTAAGGCTACTTTACCAGGCCCGAAGACATTGATCGCACATTAATTGTCCTGCTTCAGGAAGTTATCCGGTGTTGTTGGCTTGTCAACTAATGTAAATGTATTGCTGTGACACAGATTTTACGACAGTTTTTACAGGTGATACCGTTTCTCGTCTGTAGGAGGACACTGTGAGCAAATCTTACAGAGTGTTGTTTTAACAAAAACTTCTGGCTCTTGCTTGTTGGGAGTCCACAAAAGCTGCCAAAGAATCCACACAAACGCGAAGAAGTTACTCACGCTATAAAAGTCTACTTTTCTCACTGTGGTCACATAAAAGGCTAAACACGTATGTGATTCCACACCTGTCCACAATTAGATTGAAATTGCAGCAGCTGGCAATTTCTCTGCACAGCAGACCGTGGCTGATCAGAACTAAAGCTTTGTATAGAAATGAATCAGATTGGAATGTCATTACTGGTAAACAGTAAAGTCCCACTTAAATCCCCTCTTTAAATGTTTATTTGAGGCCAGTTGGGTTCACAGACCAGTAAATTCTGAAGATTGGTTAATTAGGGTTGGGCAATGAACCGAAATCATATCTTAACCCACATTTACAGCCTGTGTAAACCAAATAAAACACTATGTCTTGTTCAGCCATGTGTCCATGTGAAGAAATAATCGTTTATTAGTCAGTAAGTTAAAAAATGATTTTCATACTGGTTTGAAGTCAGTCCTAGTGTTAATCCAAGTGTTGGACGCTGAATGTAATCTTAAAACAAAGGCTACACTTAACAGAACTGTTTGCAATTATGGAATTGATTTGCTGTGAATATTTTTTAATGCAGATAAGAGCTGTCGTTCCAAACTGCAGCCTAATGCACTGCATACTAGGGGGGGCCGATATATATATAGAATATACTCGATGTATCTCGGCTTGTTCCCAGTGTGATGTAGTAGATGACAATATCATGAACGTCAAGTACAAATTCTCACGTTAATGTTAAACAGACAGCATGTACTTCACTTTCGCGTTTGCCTTTCTCTGTCCTCTCAAAGCAGACAGCTCACGCCCCCGCCCTTCCAGAACGCTCTCCTAGCGCATGTGCGTTGTGTAGCGCAAGTGGAGGGAAGCGAGCGTGCAGAGAGATTTCTGAGACATTCATTTGAAATGGAAGCGGGCGACTTGGAAAAACAGAAGAACGTCTTCCTTTAGTTCGTGTACAAAAACAGAAGTGAATGTGTAAAAACGCGTAGATGACATTCTTCTGTGTGTGTGAGCGCTCGTGACTCTCACATGGAACGCCATCACTCACTTTATTACAGACGAAACTCATTTTATCTGATAACAACAATCAGCGTTCTACTCACAATACAGATATTTACTTGATATTTCCAGTGTTTATTCCAAACGGACGTCTATCGCGTTATTGTGATGCTGCTCCAAGTCATGCATGGGGGATTGTGGGAAATGTAGTTCTCTCCCAGAAACAGAGGATATATCGTGTATCGTAATATAGCTTAAAAATATCGTGATAATGTTTTTAGGCCACATCGGCCAGCCCTACTGCATACTATTAGTGGTTCCTCGGGTTCCTTTAAGGGTTTGGACTCGTGGCTCTTTTATGGTTTGATGTTAGCATCTAGTTGATGAATCGAAATGAAACAAACACACTAGAGCTTTTGATCATTATAAATTAGCTCCATTAAGCAGACGATTATTAGCCATTATCAATAATATTGCCACTTGTTTTGGTAAAACTATTAACCAGTCCCTCCAGGATTTCGCGGTTTTTTTGAGATTGTTGCAGCCTGATGTAAAATGCCTGATTTAAAATGCGGCAGCTTTTCTAAAAAATGCTGCTTTGTTGCAATGACGTTGCGGGAGCAAGTCAAAGTTGCGGAAAAAAAGTTAGCTGCCCACTGCTCCTTCACGGATGGGTCAAATACAGAGGTCACGTTCCGTTGTGGGTGGCACAGTGGCGCAGTGGTTAGCGCTGCCGCCTCACAGCACGAAGGTGCTGGGTTCGAACCCTGGGGATGGCCGTTGGGGCTTTCTGTGTGGAGTTTGCATGGTCTCCCCGTGTTCGTGTGGGTTTCCTCCGGGTGCTCCAGTTTCCTCCCACAGTCCAAAGGCATGTGATATAGGTTGATTGGTGACTCTAAATTGGCCCCGTAAGGTGTGAATGTCTGTGTGAGAGTGTGTGCCCTGCGCCTGCCCAGAGTCCCCACCCCACCTGCGCCCACACGGGGGAACCGGAGTCTATCCCTAATCAGATAATGACTGACTGACTGACAGACTGACGTTCCGTTGTGGTGCACTGTGTGCTGTGCTGGGGTGTGTTCACAATGACAATCACTCGCTCACAATTTTTCCCCCTTTATAATTATTCTTTAACAATTAATTCAAATGAATTCATTAATGAACAAGAAAAAAATCATCAAAACCATGATTATTTTTGTTAACCATTAAACATTTAGTTATTTATGAAGGTAAACGTGAGGCGTTTTCATTACACACGTTTCCTGCGCCGTCCAAATGTAACATGGAAGTGCACTCGCTGACGTGAGGCTCAACGTTTTGTGGAAAATTGCAATGAAAAATTGGAAAAGTTGCAGTAATTAGTCAAATTTGCAAGGATGAATTTGCAGGGATTGGCAGAATTTTAATAGTTGCGATCGCAACATCGCAAAATCCCGGACGGTCTCATTAACTAGCCTTTTCAGTGGCCTACGCTGCAAGAATGCAAGATGTGAGCTACGACAGGTCTATCATTCCAGGTTCGCATTCACACCTACATCTAACTCCTCGCTAAACCAACCAAAGTCACACTCATATCCCATCCACAGTGAGTATGGCAGCCTACACTCTCATTACTAGATTTATTTGAAAAACCCATATCCTGGTCCTGAGAGTCAGAGAATATTTGGAATCCTGGCCTCCAGTAACAAGCTTTCCATCCCCGAGGACCAATAAACAGCCTGAGCCGCAGCAGACCCGATCAAGTCACATGAACGGTGTAGCAGGAAGAGTCCAAGGTCCTTGGAGTGTCTCACGCCGTTCGATAGATACCGATGAGCATGGTGACTTTTTAAAAAAATAATAACAATAACAACAACGTGGTAGTACGGTCAGCCCTGGAGACGTGGTGTAACGGTCTTGATTAGGGGAACAGAACGCCACTCACGCACACAGCTCCTCTGGTTTCGCCGTCCGTGCAGCTGAAGCGTTCCCCCTTCCTCCCGCAGTTCATTAACCTGTGTGGCAACGAACCTTCCTCAAGTGGGCTTGAAGAGAGAGGTCCTAATGCATTACTGTAATATCTCGCAGTCGCCCGCTAATTACAGCCGTGAACCGCCGCTCGCTCCTGGGATTCTTCGAGCCACCTATTGCACTGAGGAAAATAATAGCCTCAAATGTTCTTATGAGACACTTTCTAATCTGGAAATAATTGGATGGAAACTACTTAACAGCAGCCAACTCCGAGGCCCAAGACTGATGAAACACGATGGAAATGGGTTTCTTAATATGCCCCCCAAAAAACGGGCGGGGAGAGGTGGGTTAACCACCAGTGGCGGCTCACGACTTCGTGGCAGCTTTTCTAAACACCAGCATGTTCCAGCACAGGGATCGGTGCAGGACTCACGTTGCCCTCCTGATTGGATAATGGAGTTCGGCGCGGTGGAGAAGGGCGGGGTGAGATTCCGGTGTCCCTGAAGCTGTCTCTCTTAAATCTTGACCGTGTGATTTAGGTGATGAATCTCAATCAGGTGGAGACCAAGAGCAAACTGCCGCCTCCGTCATCACCGCAGGAGAGAGAGAGAGAGAGACCAGCCCGAGGGGGGCTGATGGATAGCACACAGTCTAGATGTGGCCGGTCAGTGCTGCCAGTGATTACAAGAAAGAGACGGCAGTGTGGAAGGAGAGAGAAGAGTGAGAGCAAGAGAATTTGAGAAAATAGCACTAAAAATGTCACTAGACATATCCTATTATTATTAGGGGTCCAAGAAACAAGTGCTATGGAACCCTCTTGTAACTATTCTGTTTCGTATTTATTATTATTATTATTATTATTATTATTATTATTATTATTATTATTATTATTGCCCTAAAACTGATTTTGCAGCTTGAACCATAAGACGCAAAAAATGTTCAGGGTAAGTAGGAACACGGTGCATCTCAGCATAGGCTGAAAAGCTTAGTGATCAGCGTTTGGACCTCTAGGGGCGCTAAAATGCTACATAAATGTATGTGATGTCATAACAGAGCTTTTATAATTTTACATGAAATTATAGAAAACCACCAATAATAGAGCTTTTTGCAATTTTGACTTTTGAGTCACTGACTCCTTTCTTCGACACTTCCTGCACCAGCTGCTATTGTGCTGCTCTTTGTGACTTTTGTTTGGACCCCACATATTGCCACCTGTGGCTATTATTATTATTATTATTATTAACAACAAATGTAATGACTGGTAGGTGACAAGCCACAAATTAAGGCTTTGTCCTGTCATACATGCCACAGTTTCTGATCTCTCCGTTCTGAGTAAACATTCTGTCAACCATCAGCAGCTTAAAGGCATCATTTGCATCGAACCATCACACACAACACGTAAAACTTCTTTCATCCAAGTTCAGCTCATTAATGCCAGAGTCACATTCCGATCCGCAATTGGCAAACTCTCAATTGTCAAATGATTTATTCCCACCCCTGGAGGTGCCCGGAGCCAATAAGTGTTCTGAGTTGGCTGGTGCTGCTCTGTAATTGGTTGATTTTTATAGTAAATTGCCCGCATTCGGCAGGACACGGGCAGCCAGTGGAGCAAAGCCGAGGCCACTCTGCTCTCCTGCAGAAATCAATGACTTTAATGGTCCTGACATTTTTCTTTCTATGTGCAACATCGATACCTTTAGACTGCCTCGACCTCCCAGACACAGTTTCTGAAGATCTGACTGGAAGTGGGAAGAGTGGGGGAGGGAGCAAAGAAGAAAGAGAGGGAAAGAAAGAGAAAGCGTGAAAAAGACTGGAAAGGAAAAGAGAAGAGAGCGCAGGAAAAAAGAGAGGACGGGAATAAGAACGGAATAATAAGATTAAGCATAAACGTTCTTACCTGGATTAAATGAGCAGGCGGAGGAGGCATGAAAGAGAAAAACAACAAGGTCCCATTAATAAGTTTGACACAAACTTGGCAATAAATGTGTTCGTATTATTTGTCCATCATGTTGTAACTTGTCAATGTACTGCCATATTTTTTTACATTTCTAAAACATTCTGTAACAATTTCTAATCTCCGTAGTTACGCCACAGCACTTCAAAAATGCCTCTGCAACACCTGACGTCGGTTTTAACACACTCCCGCTTGACCAAAAGTCACACTCTCAAATTTTGGGCACAGATTACAGAGCAGCTCGCGTCGGCTCCACACGAAGGCTTTTAGCAGATGCTTCTGATGCTGAAGTGAGTTTCACACTTACAGTTCTACTCCTACTAATGGCCTCTTTAATACCCGTCAACTGTCAAAACTGTCCGCCACGGGAGCTTTGATGCGTGTTTGTGGGCTAAAAAGCCGCACTCCTGTAATGAATTCTAAAAAAAGACGCGTCGTGGCATTTTTTAAAGTAGTTAGCGCCAAACTGTCAATAGCTAAAGAGTCCATTAGAAAGCAGAGTGTCGTGCTGTTGTCACCTCGCTTTTGAAAAACAACCACAGCTCTCCTCTTCCACAACACTTTCACACCCTTTGCAGTCTACTTAACCGTCATTAGCTCTCTCGTCTCGAACATTTCGCTAATTGTATCCTCGATGGCACGCGTCGCTTCCTCCATTTTTTTTTAAGTGTAACTGATTCTTGATTCATCAATTTCATTAACTGTTTGTCTCTATAATATGTATAGATATATTTACTATGTAGACAAAAGGTGTTGAAATTGTTAATACTAGTACCAGAGGAAGATGTCCTAGCGTTAGAGCTTATTAGCAAAATTATATGGACTACGATGTAAGAATGCTCGAGACTCGAGCGTGTAAAGACAAGATATTAGCTTGCCTCAGTTTCACTGCACGCTCAGAATTTTACCAATATACCAATACACCAATATAACGCCATGGTTCTGACATTTCTAACACAGCGCCAGGTCAAGCGACCGTGAAAGCAGATACGGCGAAGGCAGAGCATTTCCAGCGTAGCGCACTTCCCGCCCTATGTGGTGTACCAAGTCAAATAGGACGCGTGTGACACTCCATGTGCACTACCTAGTGCGTAGGGAGCAGTTAAGCTACAACCCCGGCTACCTCCTGAGATGCATACCATTACATAGAAAAGCACGATAAGTGCGCCGCACCTACCATACTATTAAGTAAGGGAGTACGCCGCTCGGGACGCGGCCCATGTGCGAGCTCACATTCGCTAAACATGTAATTTAGTTGGTTAAAATATTTCCCCGTGTGCAGCTGAGCGCGAACAGACGAGATTTTGTTTATGACCGTTCCACTGGGTGCCCAGAATTTTGGCACAAAATAACGCTATACATTTTAAGACAGAAGGGGGCGGGCCGTACAAAATCCCACCTCGAACACTGGCACAAGCGGAAGAAATGCGTCATAAAATATCGGCTGAAAACATCGGGCAAATCTAAGTAACGGTCCGATGTCGGTGACTTCAAAAAATCGCCCGATTCCGATATGATTCCGATATTAGCGTGCATCCCTAATGTGGACGATATATGTGCATCAGCGAAGCACGATGAAATGAAAAAGAGACCGGATGAAAAGTAATTGCTGACATTACAGTTTGTTCCAGACCATCTTTAATCCATGTCTACAAATCCGACCCCGTGTTTATCTCCAGCTAAGTTTGAGTGAGTAAACTTCCCGCGTTGTGAGCAGAGCACGCCAGGCAGACGTGTGATCTCTCGTTACGGGCTGCGCTGTGTTCGGGAAAACAAAGCAGAGGTCAAGCTCACAGTGAGGTCAGGGTAAAGGGGCATATATTGAATAATAAGTATGTGCAGGCATATTTGTGTGCGTGTATAAGTGTGTGTGTGTGTATGTGCGTGTGTGTATACGTACTCCTTTGTGGCTAGATTGTTAATAATTGAAAGGCCTGTAGACAGATAATGATTTACACTGAGATGCACAGCAATAATGCTGCTCTCCGGACACATCTAATGGAGGAAGCAGCCCTTTTATTAGCTCTGCAAATCCAATAGCTTTAAATATTAAAGGCCTCATTACATATCACTCCCCGTTCTTCCCCATATTGCACTCACATAAAACTACAACACCAGAAATCATACGTATAAACCAACCATGAAGGCTGTAATTACTGGAAACCACTCTAATGGATTCCACAGCCGACATGTGCGTGCGTGAGAGAGAGCGAGAGAGAGCGCGCGCACCTTTCTACTTGTCAGCAGACGGCATTACATACATAATAAATGGCACTATACACAAACAATAGCACACAATCTAACTCAGTGTAGACGGTGAGACAGTGCTTAATGAAATCACCAAACCCATGACTCACTCCACAACCGGTCCACAATCCAATTCACACTTCCTGCCGGGGTGACAGTGTGAGGGCATGCTTTCCGACAGCAGTCAAATGCGATGATAATACTCATTAACTTCAACTCTTATTTGTGGCTGTTTTCCACAGAAATAATGCAGTATATTATAGCCCCCCCCAGTCTGACCCACGTGTCTAAGAGAATTTGAGGGTGTTTTTTCTCGAACCCTGTTTTTAAGTTGATTCTAAATTACACGCTTTATGTTGTTGTGTTAAGGACGTCTTGCACTATTTGTCACAGTGTGATGCGTAAATGCTGACACAGTCTTGAAATCAGTCCATTTCGGATGAAAACTGACTTGCACCTGTAGAAATCTTTCCTTTATTAGCTTTATGTAGTGTAAACGTACTGAAAGTGTAGATATAGCTATTAGAACAGTGTCTGTTTTATTGACTTGCAGAGTTGTTATTATGCAGAGACATTCTATAGCTTAGAACGGTGAAGAAAAATAAGGTTAGTGTCAGGCGGAAACACTTCTTTATCCATTTGGTATCCATCTGGAAACAGAATAAAATTATTTGATAACAAACAATACATTTTTCTCATTTATTTTTCCTCATTGATTACTCTCTAACATTATAAAATGGGGGAAAAAAAAAGCTTTTGATCGGTTGGAAATGAAGAAATGCTAAAGTTTTGGGTAATTTTGAGCCAATACGGACCTATAAAATCAGCTGCTTTTGGTCTTTCTGGAAGAGAACTACATTTTTGCGCACGATGGCGTTCCATATTAGAGTCGCAAGCACTTACACGTGTTTACACGTGTAAACAATGTAATGAATGCCTTTTTACGCAATTACTTCAATTTTTGTGCACATAATTACCACGAAATAATTTCACATACAGAGGAATGAATATAATGTCCGGTAAGTTCAAAGTCTTGTGATTCTGACGGTATGTGTGTGGTTTCTGTAAGTTAAAGGGATTGTGAGTCGTTAAAACACCGCAACATGTCTGCATCAGTTTTCAAAAAGCTGCAGGAACTAAAGATGTAGCTAAACGAGTGAATAACAAGTTGTAAAAAATGCAGAGAAAAAAAGAGAACAATTACGAGTCCAAACGTGGGAGCGTGAAAAGGAGAAAGGGCCAGTTAAGAGGACAGAGAGAGAATGAGAGAGTGGGATGAAGATAATCCCGCTCTGCTGAATGATTGACGCTACTCTCAATGGCTACTGAAAGATTCATCACAGTACAAAGTCCAAGAGTGAAGCTGCATCGGAAGCCATTATGATCACAGTCGTCCAGGACTGTGACCAAACTCTCTCTTTCTCTCTCTCTCTCCGTCTCAGCTACGCACTAGTGATCGTGACCTACACAACACAGCAACACTAAAATCATTATTTTTACAAATAATGAACAGCACAGATCCCACATGCTTCACCCGGCAAGGTTGAGGCTGTAAAAAATAACTTCACACTACTAGACAACAAGCTCAACTAGCCACACACACACACACACACGCACAATTGATTTCTCTTTGGTACCTGAGAGCACAGCCAGCAGAGATATGACTCTGAGGCCAACCGCTGTCAGGAGGCAGCAGACATGATCTCAGTGTTTCCTTTAGCGAGCGACTCCGCGGCCCTGTCGGCACGCAGCTCAACCCCCCACCAACCCCACCTCAGCTCACCCCTTCCCCAAAACCCCAAAGCCCAGCGGCACTTACTATTCATAGACTTCACTTAGTTTCAGCTGCTATTTGCTCCTCCGTGCGCAAAGGCCAACAGGAAAAAAGAGGAGGAACAACGGGACGGAAAAAGCCTCCAGTCCAGAATCACGTTAGCCTTGATACGGAGCAAGTGACACATAATTACACACTGCTGACTGCTACTGTTTCTGCAAGGAGAGGAAACTCCATTATTCTTTCAGATACTGAGAGGCAGATAACCTGGAAGCGACTGCTCCTTAAAACAGCAGCGAGACGCTCAGCTGAAATGCACCAACGCCGACAACTATGGCGGTATTCTTTCCAAAAGCCGAAACTGACTGGAGTTTCCCTTTTATCTGAGAGTTAACGAGGCGAAGAATCAGAAGCCTGTTGACCTAACGTTTTTGGTAAAAGGCAGACAAATGAACACTGCAGCAACTGATCTAATCGGCTAGTCACTCCGTTTTATTCTGATGGCTCGCTTTCAACGCCGTGCGTGCGTTTTTGAGAAAAAAGTTCCAAGGACAGTATTTCAGATGTGAAATTATGACCCATTCACTATGAAGACATGCAAAATGGAATAACTAGAAATCACAACTCAAAAAAAGAACAGAAATGAGAAGAATCTGTGTGATGTCTGCGGGCATTTGGTGGTCAAGCCTGATGAAAAGTATTGGGCTAATGTGTCAGAAAAGATTTTTGATTTAATTCTGATTTAATTTAAAATAAAATGGTGGATTTGCAGCAAACGGTGGAGTTTATCATTGTCAGCCCCTAGTGGAAAACTCAATGTTCTCAAATAATTTAACATGCAGAGGAATGAATATAATGTCTGATAAGTTCAGAGTCTTGTGATTCTGACGGTGTGGTTTCTGTAAGTTAAAGGGATTCGGAGTTAATAAAACACAAATTAATAAACAACGCAAAATGCCTGCGTCGGTCTCAAAGAGTTAACAGTAATATTTTCAGAGTTGTGGTGTCGAAATAAAAAATAAAAAGTCCTCTTTGTCCTCTGCGTCCATGACAAGACAGAGTACAAATATGGCCGCTTCCGAGACAAGCCCGAGACCTTCAAAAACTGGTCTCGAGTGAGACAGGACTCCTGTTCTACAACACTAGTAGAAGTCCACCGCGAGTTTGTCGCAAACCTAATTTGCATCCGAAAATATCACCTTGCTGTAAATTTGCGGCAACATCGCCAAAGGTTGACCGTGACCGCTAACTGTAACTGCAACTGCCAGAGCCCAAACATTTTTGTTAGGGACTGTCTGCATGGCCTGTGTCAGTTTGACAAAGAAAGGCACATTGCCAGGTCTTCAATCCTTTGCATCAGCAGTGTTCTAGACTTTTGCCTTAAAAAAATGTTCCTTCCTCTACTCACACGAGAGTTGATTTCCTACAAACAAACAGCATTTACTAATTGATGGTGACGAGACACCTCCCATCTCTCCTCTCGTCTCAATCTTTAATGGGTTAACAACTGTCTTCGCACTTTGGTTATGCATCCACATCTCTGAGGAACATCTCGTTTTTCAAAAAAATGTTTTTAGAAAGGCACCTTCACTTCTAGAAAGTTGCAGCGCCGCCACATCGTTCAGCGAAACTGGTAAGACCTTCCTGAGGTTAACAGTCCTCTTAATTACACAGCCCGACGGTTGTTACGTTGAACACGCTCGCGTATCACCGAGCCGTGGCTTTGATCAATTAGTCCGCGGCGACTCGGAAAGCGTCTTCGCCTCTTCCTCTGAATCGGCACCTACAATCAGCCACGAGCCTTCAATTAAAACTTCAAGCGGCAAAATCCAAACGAGCCCTTCTGTCTTCTTGTCAGGCGGCGCTGGCGGGAGAAAGGCCCTGTATCGCTCTCTAGCGCCGAGCAGCTCCGTCAAAAGGAGGGATAAACAGAGAGGAGGCAGGAGAAGGGGATGGAGTTTTAATTAGTCTTGCCTCTCGTGGTTTATAGCGGGTGCAGCCGGCAGCCTGAGAGAGAGGATGTATGGCAGTGTTCCGCCCGCTGCCGGGTGCCTCTGCTTTTATTTTTATCTGCCCGCCTCAGAGGAGGCGCGGCGGCGTAATCACGCGAGCGATCAGGGCCGCGAGGAAGCCTCGAATGAGTCCGCTCGCCTCCGTGAGCTCTCACACAAGCGCAGCCCGCGCCGCCAAACTCATTACACATATTTATTAAGGAAAGTGGAAAACGAGAGAGCGAGCAGACTGATGAGCTTTATCACTCCTCACATGCGCCAAATTCACCCTTGAGAAGCAGCAATGTCACAGTTTCCACAGCACCCAAAACAGCTCGTGGAGGACCGCGAGCACAAACTTTCTCCACTCTAACGACTCAGCTAGAGATGAAGACATTCGTGGTGCAAAGCAACTGATAATGAGAATAACTTAATATTCAAAAAGACATTACGTGGTTCAACAAAACGTCAGCGCTCTTTTGCCAACTAAAGCTTTAATTATTACCGTCGTCTTAACTGAAGCTGGGCATCTCGTAATTTTAAAGATCTCTGTCAATTATCTCCCGTATCTGTCCATTCTAGGGACGCACAATATGGGAATCGTCGGCCGATGCCGATATCCGATATTTTTCATGCTCATATCTGCGATGCCGATACTGATGTCGATAAATGAGGAAGGCAGAGACGAGTGGGTAAAGACTAAAAAAAGTTCCAGTGTGCATTCGAAATTTTGGCGCAAAAATGGCAACCATAACGCTGACATTGCCAAGTCAAGCGAGTGTGAAAGCAGAGGGCGGAGCATTTCCAGCGTAGTGCATAACATTTTAAGAAAAAGTCACTACCTGCCCTATGTAGTGTACCAAATCAAATACAGTGCATGTGACACTCCATGTACACTACCTAGTGCATAGAGAGCTGTTAAGCTATGCATACTACCACATAGAAAAGTATAATGAGAGCGCCGCACCTACCATACTATTATGGGTTAAGGCAGTATGCGGCGCTGGACACAGCCCATGTGCGATTTTGCTTTGCCACAAAATATCGCCATACATTTAAAGACAGAAAGCGCAGCCTGTAGAAAATCCCACCTCGGACTTCGGACGTGCCGGCACAAGCGCTACCATAAACGTGTCCTAAAATATCGGCTGAAAATCTGGTATCGCTCCGATGCCGATGACTTCGAAATAAGCAAATATCGTCACATTCCGAAACCAAACAGTTTAGTCCATTCACCGTGATTTTTAAAAATTCCTTTGTTTGACCCAAAATGCATTTCCTCGGGTGAGGTTGCCAGTCCCTGAAGACGCATCTCAACCCTTTTAGGCTAAGCCAGGACATAAATGAGTGCGTCTGTCTGATAGAGTGGACAGTCCGAAAATGAAGAGAGTCTCCGTGCACCCTAAGAACCTCTGGCCAAGTATGTTTTCACACTGATGAGTCAGTCTTAGTAGTGAAAGTAAGTGATTATTTGCTATTATGAACACGCCACAGCACAGCCAGAGACATAATGCCACCTCTGAATTGAATCCCTCTTTTGTGAGAGCAGCGGGCAACCACTGTCTCACAGTCTTTCAGTAAAACAAGTGTCATCGGGTTCAAACGTTCAAATATTTATTAAATTAAGCTTCACCCAGACGGCACTTTTTAAAGTATCACCATATGTAAGTGCACGACTGATTAATCCAAATGCCATTACAATAAAAAGCATTTTAAAGCCTATCCTTTGCTTGGTAGCGTGAGGACCGAGAACACACCCTTAAGGACTATACATTACCCGTCAAAAGTTTGGACACACCTTCCCATTCGATGTTTTGTCTTTATTTTCATTATTATTTACGTTGTAGATTCTCACTAAAGGCATCAAAACTGTGAATGAACTGTGTAAGGGCTATTTGACCCAGAAGGAGAGTGATGGAGTGCTGCTCCAGATGGCCTGGCCTCCACGGTCACCTGACCAAACCCAATCGAGATGGTTTGGGATGAGATGGACCACAGAGTGAAGGCAAAAGAGCCAACAAGTGCTCAGCATCTCTGAGATCTCCTTCAAGACTGTTGGAAAAGCATTTCAGGTGACTACCTCATGAAGCTCATCGAGAGAATGCCAAGAGTGTGCAAAGCAGTGATCAAAGCAAAGGGTGGTTATTTTCAAGAATCTAAGATATAAAACATGTTCTGGGTTATTTCACACTTTTTGTTTACTACATAATTCCATATATGTTCATTCATAGTGCCTTCAGTGAGAATCCACAATGTAAATAGTCATGATAATAAAGAAAAAACATTGAATGGGAAGCTGTGTCCAAACTTTTTACTGGTAGTGTACATCACTGGTCACTTTCTAACTAACTGTATCTGCACAAATTATTGAAAAGTATCGCACAGACTCTGCTGTTATAATATCTGCACAAACTTAAATGTTGGTCAGACTTTTTAAAAAGATACTGTTTTATTAAAAGACTGGATATAGAATTTTTCATATTGAAACTGTTTCTAACCTCCTGCACCATCAGTGTGAAAGTCAACCTCCACTTTTGTAGGTTAATACTGCATCCAAACTGTCTCTCCTCTACTTCTATTTCTAGTTCTAGTTTAAAGTTTTATTTAATATTCCATTCCTAGTTTAAAATGTATATTTGTATTCTATTTATATATTGTTTATTCCGTGTGCCTTATTTGTTCTTTGTTCCCTATGTCTTATTGCACTGTGAAAACTGGAGCCACGTCGTCTCGTCGGTCTGTATACACTGCAAAAAATGCCTTTTTAAAAATAAGAAAAAATGTACTATTTTTAGGAAAAAAATACTTATTTCAAGCAAAATTATCTGCCAGCCAGTGCAGCAAGAAAATTGCACTTGCTAAGACTTCTTAAAACAAGATCAATTTTCTTGAAACAAGTCAAATAATCTAAACAATATTCAGTTTTACCAAGAAAATAAATCCAAAAAATGGCATAACAAGATTAAAATGCTGAATTCAAGTCAATTACAATTGTAGAGATTTTATTTTTTCCAGTGTATCTGTACAGTATATAGCAGAAATGACAATAAAGTTTACTCTGACTTTGACTTTCACTGTCCAGGCTGTTGAAAGAGCATGGGTCAATGGATAAGTTTCTTGGTTTGTATTTATTGCAAATAAGTCATAAATAAATGAATATAAATTCTTCATCATTTTTGAGGGAAAGTGGTTCACGTGGTTATGTGCTGTGTGTGTGTGTGTGTTCTTTTGATTTCTACCCAATATGAAATGAAAAATAAACACTCCCACTAATAGGAACATATCACAGAGAGTTTGGAAGACTCCAGCCGAAAGCTTTTCTTCACTTATGCGCCTTTAATTCCAATGTTGTTCAAATCCAACCCTGATTACAGATAAATCCCCCTCCACTTATCGAGAAGCGCAGCACTGATGCCACATGTGAGCCACAGACTTCTAAGACGGTATGGATGATTATATGAACCTTTTATCTCTATTAAAGCGGGAAGCGGGAGCCGAGGAGACGGATGGACCGTGATGTGATAAAACAGCGTCGTTGTTTTTAACCTTTAGGTGGAGCTCGACTGAACAAATTGCGCTGATTTAAAGCAGACCCTCAAACGAAATGTGCAGTTTCCCTGGAGAGCATCATTGCTTTTCTCTGGGGACAGGTTCCATCATGTCTTTAATATGGAATTAGAGAGGAACGGAGGGAGAGCAATGGCACATATGCTTACAAGCTTAACAATACACCGAGTTCTTTCTGCGTTCCAACGTTTTGCTTCAGCCATTCCAGGACTTTCGGAGGAAGAGGAAATGATACAGATCTCATCGCCAAGCACAGTATCCCTCGGATGCCGAGCCGCAATGAGACGCCCACACAGGCAGTGAAGAGGCAATAAATACGTTTTAAAGCTGAACAACAGATCAATCTTCACTCTATGCATGACACTGGTATATCTTGCAAAGGAATTCGAGACACGGGCTTCGTGCACACTCACAAGCATTATATTACATACTACAAGCTGCTGTATATGGTGGACATAAGAAAGTGTACGCTCGATAAAGCAGGGGCGCACGATGTGGGATTTATCGGCCGATGCCGATATATGATATTTTTTATGCATATACAGTACTGTGCAAACGTTTTAGGCAGGTGTGAAAAAATGCTGTAAACAAAGAATGCTTTCAGAAATATAAATAGTGATTGTTTATTTTGATCAATTTACAAAATGCAAAGTGAGCGAACAAAAGAAAAATCTAAATCAAATCAATATTTGGTGTTACGACCTTTTGCCTTCAAACCAGCATCAATTCTTATAGGTACACTTGCACAAAGTCAGGGATTTTGTAGGATTATAGTCATTATATTATTTTGTAGGATTATAGGATTATAGATCTGTGGTTAGTTCTCCAAGATGTTTGGAACAACCTACCAGCCGAGTTCCTTCAAAAACTGTGTGCAAGTGAACCTAGAAGAACTGATGCTGGTTTGAAGGCAAAGGGTGGTCACAGCAAATATTGATTTGATTTAGATTTCTCTTTTGTTCATTCACTGCATTTTGTTGATTGATGAAAATAAATGATTAACACTTCCATTTTTGAAAGCATTCTTTGTTTACAGCATTTTTTCACACCTGCCTAAAACTTTTGCACAGTACTGTATCTGTCGATGCCGATACCGATGCTGAGACGCGAGAACGTAAAGACAAGATATTTAGTCCAAAGTTCCACTTCACGCTCAGAATTGTGGCACAAAAATATCTCATAGTTCTCATAGTTCTAACACAGCACCAAGTCAAGCGAGTGTGAAAGCAGAGTGGAGCCAGGGCGGAGCATTTTGAGCGTAGTGCACTACATTTTAAGAAAAAGCTACTCTCCGCTCTATGTGGTGTGCTCTATAAAGTCATGTGACCTTCCAGGTGCACTACCTAGCGCGTAGAGAGCCGTTAAGCTACAGCTTGACTATTTCCTGAGATGCATACTACTACATAGAAAAGTATGATCAGAGCGCAGCACCTACCATACTATTAAGTGCGGCAGTACGCGACTTGGGACACAGCCCATGTGCGAGCTCACATTCGCTTAGCGGGGCAAACACAGTTAACAGTTTAGCCTGTTAAAATTTTTACATGAATGCAGGTGGAGTTGACCGCAAAAAGATGAGAGATTTCGCTCACAAACGTTCCACTGCGTGCCCGGAATTTTGCCACAAAAATAACGCCATACATTTTAAGACAGAAGACGTGGGTCGTATAAATTCACACCACTTGTGGCATGTCTGGCACAAACGCCACCTTTACAACGCTCGATAAAGGCGTCATAAGATACGGGCTGAGAATATCGGGCAAATCTAAGTATTAGTCCGATGCCGATGACGTAAAACAAAAGGAATTATCGTTCGATTCCGATATGATTCCGATATTATCGTGCATCACTACTATAACGCTCTCAGTGGTATATAAAGTTGTTGTTGCGTGTGTGAATGAGAGAGAACGGTATAATTATGTACAATCCAGCAAATAATGCATTATAGATAGTGTGATATGAGTAGCAGATGTGAAGAAACATGCACACGTTCATGGACATAATTTGGATCATGGTGCACTCTTAATTTAAGGGAAAAAAAAAGGAAAGGACGGGAAAAAATTATTAAATATTCTCTCTCTCTCTCTCTCTCTTTTACAGAGCAGGATGTCTGACGGTGTCCTCTGGGGACCAGAATGCACTTTGCAGCTGAAGTGGGCATAATGACTCACCAAAACGGAGCACTTTAAGAAAAATACACACTAAGCTGTCTCAGGGCTCTCTCACTCTCTCCCTCTCTCTCTCAACACACACACACCTTAAAGTCTTGCTCACTCTCTCTCTCTCCTCACACACACACACACACACACACCACGAGAAGCAAGGCTACTTATAATTTAAATGGCGGCCCCTTGAGGATACTGTGCGACACTTGTGTGATTCTTGACCTTTCGGAATCATTGGCGCCGTTTCCTCGGTGCACGGCTGCATTTCAGCACTGGCAGTTCGGAAATTCCACGGCACTACACATTAGAGGTCGACCGATATTGGTTTGTCAAGGCCGATATTGATACCGATTATTGGTAGTGGAAAGAAAAATTCTGTCAAAATCTTGAATTTTACAAACTCCAAGCCCAGCTGAAACTCTCCTCTTCTCCTTCCTGGTGTGTCACGCGGTGCTCGCGTGTGAGTGTGGTGTGTGTGTGTGACAACAAGGCTTCAGCGTTGACTGGCTGCTACTCGTGCGACATACAGCCAATCAGAGACTGTTGTGGGCGGGACCTTAAATGAAGCAGTGAGTCGAGAGCAAACGGCACAGAGAGAAGAGACGGCAGTGGAGCCGCAGTAGCGCACCTTGTAGTCACTTAATATCGGTGATGGTCAAAATTAAACACCGATACCGATAACCGGAAAAATGCCTAATATCGGCCTCTGATAGTCGGCCCAGGAATAATCGGTCGCCCCGTGCTACACATTTCTGGTGATAATTAGATAATGGGCAGAACTTGATCTAGCACAGCAAGACACAGCAAGTACCACGTAAAAATAGTACATAAAGCCATAAAGACTAAAACGTTTTGTACATGAACACGTGATTTTTGCCTTGCCTGCGCCCATCACACGCAGTCATACCTGCCTCACATCCCCGTGTGCTGACTCTATTTCTCTCTGACCTTTCCATCCTCTGCCTTTTCTCTAGATGAAGGATGACATTCTCTGCTGTACAACACCTAGAACACATGCTCAAAAACAAAAAGATACAGTGTTTCACAGGAACACACCCCCATATCCCAATGCTGACGACAGATTCTTTAACAAAAATCAGACGCACACACACGCATACCGCCTCCCACACACACACACACACACACACCCATCCACGTCTATCCAACTTCAAGCAAGATTCAAGATCACAGCTACAAAAAGCGTAACATGGAGAAAATGTGCTCTGAGATGGCCATAAAACCTTGCAATAAAGATGACTAATAAATCCAGCTATCGAGTAGTTTGAAAATGTTACACCACGTTAATGAAAGTATATGGATGATATATATTTAAGTAGGGCTGAGCGATATGGCCTGAATACAGTACGGTGATATTTTTAAGCTACATCGGGATACACAATGTATATATCTCGATATCTGGAAATTTCTGTCAAATCAGGGGTTTTCAACTGGTTCTGTCCCAGGGACCACCATTCAGACTACGCAGTGGTCTGCGGCGCACTACGTGCCTGTGTGTGTCGGGGATGGGGGTGCGATGATGATGATCAGGGTCCACGTCCCAAAGTGCATACAATAATGAGGTGTGTCGCTGCTGTTTTTAATATTATCACAGCTCAGTGTCGCCATCTGATTGTAGTCTGCAATAAATACAAATCCTGCGTCTCCTGATCCATCTTTTAGTGTTGGACAGAAAACAATGGAAAATATGGCGACAAGTGGGATCCAAGCAAAAAAAAGCAGCACGAAAAAGGTCAGCACCGTCCAAATCATCTGTAAATGTTTTGCAAAATAAATGAAATAAAATAATTATTCAAACGTGACTGCAGTAGTGAAACCGCCTGCATTGCTGCCATGGACCACCGGGTGAAAAGGCCTGCTCCAAATCACTGTATAAATGTATTGGTGGTTGTTATTTATCAGCTTAAATATGAGTTTTGTCTGTAATAAAACGTGAAAGTGACAAACATGCTGTCTGTTTAACATTAACGTGAGGATTTGTTCTCGATGGTCATATTTGATATATTGCCCACCCCTAATTTTAAGTCCAATTTAATGAGAGTAGAGCGCTGTCACTGTTAGTCTGACTATAATAAAAATGTGATGAAACCTCGAGTACCCGCTCTTGTAGGTCCCTGTCCCTTACACATGTGAATTGTGCACTAAGTCAAAACGATTTGGATAACCGGACTGCAGCTTTCAATTCTTTTAGTAATATGGACCATTTTTCAGATTAATGAAATAAGTTTAAATAAATAGGTGAGTGTGTGTTTATGTGCATGCCTAAGCCTTCACAAAGCTAATAAACATTATTAAACATATTTCATACGCACTTTTATTATAAATTATTAACCATACAGTTGAATCAAAAGTTCCATTAAAGGTAGAGGGGTTCTAAATTCTTTCACATATTTGAACATATTTAAAAAATGTTATGCAATAGTAACTATCCCTGGTAACTAGTTACTGAAATCACTTTTTGGGAGAAGTAACTAGTAACTATAACTGACGTGTTCAACACTGATCTTGATTCATTCCTGCTCCACTTTGCTGAAGCGACTAAAGCTTTTTGGCTGTAACACAGGGAGAACAGGCCAGAATAAAGATGTGGGGCAGATAGGAAGCAGCCTGGCTATGGCTGAATTAAGAAGGGTTTAAATAGAGCATCCCGCTTCGTCCATCTCTCTTTGAAGAGAAGAGGAGGGACGTGAGGAGGAGATGAGGAGAGAGAAGAGTTGGAGCGCTTTCCGTGTACATTTCAGGTTCCTTCGCCTCTCTGTCCCCAAGCAATTTCCAACGGGAGCATCATTAACCCAACACATATCTCAGCTAACCCACACAGGGCAAAGGTCAACCAGCTCTGTGGTTTGGAGCAAAACAAATTCTGGTGCAGACAGAAAGAGAGAGAAAGGGAGAGAGAGAGGGAGAGAGAGAGAGAGTAATTTAGCTACATGGGTGTATGGTATATGACTGAGTGCATTTAAGCTCTTGAACTTTGAGCTCAGGATAGCGATGACGGCAAAGCGCATTTTAGTTGCCGTGGCAACGGATCCGGCAGTAACGATGCCCCTCGCATCACTTTTAGCTCTGGAGTGTAATTTCCAGCTCAAAACAGTTCTGAGTGACACTTACAGCTAAGGTTTCTCTTTCCCGAGTTACGCCCTTTTCCCGTCGCCATAAGAGCCTCCTATAATAAATGCGTTATAGGGCCACGTTAGAAAAGTAACCTGCTTCCACCGAGCCCTGCGACATGAAACCAATCTTTTCATCCCCTTCTGCACAAACGCGGCTAGCAAAAGTGCAGCAGGTGTCAAAACTGTTTTTCACTTGTACGTGAAGCTATTATTTTTCTTTTTGTCAGCATTTCACATTGTGAGTTGATGATGATGATGATGATGATGATGATGATGATGATTAATAAATAAAGCGAAATGACATAAACCACATAACTACATTAATCATATCAAGACATAAGGAGTTAGAACATAGAACAATAAAGTGAAATGACTGGAAAAAGACTCAAAGACGCAAACAGAAATGTGTGACTTGGTAGTGAAGCTTCTTTTTTGTTATGACAGCTTCAACAAGTTCTACTTCCACTTCTAGTTCTAAGTGTATATTTTATGTTCTATTCATATATCGTTTATTCTATGCGCCTTCTTTGTTCTTTGAAAGCTGGAGCCACGTCTTCTCGTCTCTCTTTACAGCTGTACAGTATAAAGCAGAGATGACAATAAAGTTTACTTTGGCTTTCAAGTTGTGTTTATAAAGAAACTAACCTCTAAAAGTGTTCCATAAGAACTGACGAGTTTTCTATAATTTCGTGTAAATTATATAAGCTCTGTTATGACGTCACATACATTTATGTAGCGTTTTAGCACCCCTGGAGGTCAAAACGTGTTTTACTTTGCTATAGCGCCAGTTATAGGCCGATCACTACGCTTTTCGGCCTGTGCTTCCTACTTACCCTGAAAATTTGAGCTTTCTGTGACTTACGGTTCAAGCTGCACAATTTGTTTGGTAGGAAAAAATATATAAATTGATAATAATAATAATAATAAAGAAATAGAACAATTACAAGAGGGCTCCATAGGACTTTGTGCTTGGAGTCCTAATAATTTTGAAATAAAAACTAAGAAAAGTGTGTGACTGCATGATCTGTACATTAGAAGAGTGATTTTTGTAAGTGAGCAGA
Source organism: Distichodus sexfasciatus (assembly GCA_032718565.1). Taxonomy (NCBI): domain Eukaryota; kingdom Metazoa; phylum Chordata; class Actinopteri; order Characiformes; family Distichodontidae; genus Distichodus; species Distichodus sexfasciatus. The sequence goes on along the minus strand of JAVGVS010000087.1, from coordinate 993,964 downwards.
GTTGAGTTACCACACTGTACAGTCACGAAACCCTGCTACAGAGAGAGAAAGGCAGAAATAGGGAGAGAAAGAGTAAGAGAGACGGAGACGGAGATTGTGTTGTGCTGTGGTTAATGTCAGGGGTGATAGCGGGTCTGGTGGGTTGCCATGCTCAGCAGCCTTTCCCATTTCCAACTGCAAATTACCCCCACTGCTACCACACACACACACACACACACACACAAGTCAAATATTTTCAGACCAATTGCTGACTTAATTGGTGCTAGTAAATTCTTAAGTATTTCTTAAGGGTGTAGCAAAGCACCGGGGCACAATCTATCGCGATTTGCAAATACGACAATAAACATTGTAGAGAAGTGAACAAACCAGTGCTTCTTTTGCTTCTTTTTAAAGTTTATTTTTGCACTTGAGCCTGCGGAATGAGGGAAAGAAGCTTGAAAAAAAATTCAAAACTGCTATTTTATAAATGCACATGTCCATGAAGGATTAAAATATAAAGCGCTGTGAGATCTTCGTTTGGTTTTGATCTTTCTTTATTGAATATACAGCATTGTGAGAGCAACACTAGACTTAAATCATAATCAGAAGGTGGTCGGTTCTAATCCGGACCGATAAAAGTACAACTGAGGTGCTCATGAGCAAGGTAACGTCCCAAAGCTCTGCTCCACAGGCACTGGCCATGTCAGCTGCCCACTGCTCCTTCACGGATGGGTCATATGCAGAGGTCACACTTCGTTGCGGTGCACTGTGTGCTGTGCTGTGGCGTGTTCACAACGACAACTAATCACTTTGGAATCTTGAACCGAATCATGACTTGACTGTATCCTCGCACATCATGTCCTTTTATAGAATGAACATACTCCATACTGCCCTTCTCTTTAGAACTGCTCTGCACTTTGTGCTTTGCACAAATAAAGTAGAGACAGGGAGACAGGGGTCGCTGCCCTAAGTGCCAAGATCTTTCCAAACTCCAATGCTGTCCTCTCCCGCTTTTGCATTTATGCTGTAATTATTGACCTCATTACAGGCGACACCTCCATTAGACTGACAGAAACGAGAACAGGAGGCGTGAAAGGGTGAACGAGGGAGCAAGAGAGAGGAGGGAGAGATGAGTGGAGAAAAGGACAAATGAAAAGAGGTGCAAGCCAAGATCATGACCATGAACAAGGCAACTGACAAAAGCGGCTTTTTCTAAGAGTCATCAGTGAATGAGAGAGAGCGAGAGAGAACGGAACCCAGTCTGTTAATGGCCACAATCTTAAAGTCAGATCTCTATTAGGAGTAGGGATACATGATATGAGAACCACTGTCCGATACTGATATCGATACATATGTGACCCTGCACGGCAAAACCAGTCGCTTGTCACAAATTTTCAAAATGAAAATCATGAAAGGGCATAAATCAAGCTTCAAAACGATACCTATACGGAATGAATGGGACGACATATGACTGAGATATCAACATTCAAAGGAGTCGGGTTTCTCCTGTCACGCCTAAGTGAGAAACGGAGAAATCTGCCTTTGAAGTTGACTTATCGCCGTAGCACTCACAGATCGCTTGGTGCGTCAGCGTTGTTGCATTTACGGTAGCCTACGCTGCATTCACAGCCGGTTACCGATAGGCCTACCCGCGCGGGTTAATCTTGAACTCGAGACGTAAGAGATGGATTCCGGAGTAGCTGTCTTCACGCTTAGTCAACCGCGGATTTACCGTAGCTTGCTTGAAGTAGAGCGTCAAAAACAGAAACTTTAACATTCTGCTGAATTGAATTCTCACCAAGAAAGTCAATGCTTTTTAGGATGGAAAGGGTAGCTTTCCAGCGGTAAATTTATTCGGCTGCAGTACAGTATATAGACCTTCCACCAATTCAAAAACATTAAAACAAAACTAAAATTTTACCCACGCAACATAAACTGTCGCGAATTCTCGAAACCCTCTGCTGCAACAAGCGACTGGGGTTTTGCTGTGGAGGGTCAAAAGCATATGACGATAAATGGTGGGCTGCAGAGTTGAGCCGCCAGAAGACAAAATATTTTGCTCGGCAGTACGCGGCTCGGGACATAGCCCATGCGCGAGCTCACATTCGCTAAGTGAGGCAAACGCGCAGTTTAGTTTAGTTAAAAATTGTAAAGACGAGATTTTTCTCGAGAACGTTCCACTGCGTGCTCAAAATAACCCACAAAATAACGCTGTCCCTTTTAAGACAGAAGGTGTGAATCCCACCTTAAGAGACATAAAAATCTCACCTTGGACCTTGGACACAAACTCCTCAAAAATTCTCGGCAAATATCGCTAACGGCATCGTCCGAAAAGCGTTATCGGTCGATTCTGATATGATTCCGAGACATCGTGCTATTACCACTCTGGAGTAAATCAAAGACAGGATTGAACGTGAGGATTGAACGTGAGAGTATTGAACGCCTTCAGAGTCTTCCTGTCAGAGTGAAGGGCAGCAGCAATCACAGTTTATGAAGAGCCTTCTAGAAAAGCAAAAGCGCAGATGTTCCATCAGCGTGGATTAATGACTCGCCACAGCTCAGACTCTTGGTTCACTCTCTCTTTCAGTCACTCGCACAAATACCTACTGCTGCACGTACACGCTGAACACGGTTACTGTGATTTGCTTGGAAACTGTGGGTAAACTCTCTTCTCATGCACACACAGAACTTTAATCGTGCTCCTCGAAAAGTTCATCTGCATAGGTCCCGAAGGCCTCTTACACACATGGTCCCCTAGTGAATGTCACCTTTAAGGTGAAAACAGCCAGTGTGAAACACAGCACACACACACACGCACACATACACACACCTCACGAGTCTGCAACCCCAGGGTGGGAATTTCTTCATTAATTGTGTTTGATCATGTTCATCTTGCCACTAAGATCTTTAAAGTTAATAAACTCTGCGTACGACTTTTATGTTTCATGCATATTTCAGAAAACTCCCCCGAAGCCCTGCTTCAAAGCGGCAGTGGGTCAGCTTCCACAGCATGAGGCGAGCATCAATATTAATAGAAGAAAGCAACGATTCACTTGGGTTTAATGTTTGATTAGAATGTTGCTTTTGTGCTTTCATATACTTGAAGAAGACGGATGCCCTTTCATTTAGCCATGCGGAGTACACAATAAAGAGAGCGCGGAGGGGGAACGGACCGCCCCTACTGCGAGCGCCTGTTAAACTCAAGACACACTCCTCCGACCTGACCTGATCTGATCTGATCAATCCATCGAGACTCTGATCAAGCCGCTGCATCTGCTCTGCTCTGCTGGGTCTGTCTACATCACGCCAGGAGCTAGAACTCTGGGAGCTAGCAACGTTTCCGTTGCACAGTACAGCCCTCGGTCTGATCAATCTGCAGTTTAACACAAGGTATAAATCAGCCTCAAAAAGGTTAAGTTCTTGTGCTTTGTTCATTGTGGACTGGTTTCCTGGACCTGGATTAAGCCTAGTTATGGACTACATTGGAGACTCACCACTGAAATTCAATGATAGTCTAGGTTTAGGCTTGATCGTTGTCTGGGAAACTGACTCTAAATGTGACCCTGCACGGCAAAACCAGTCGCTTGTCACAAATTTTCAAAATTGAGTTATGTTTTCATGAAAGGGCATAAATCAAGCTTCAAAACGATACCTATATTTCCAACTTAATTGACGACATATGACTGAGATATCAACGCTCAAAGGAGCTGGGTTTCTCCTGTCACGCCAAGTGAGAAACGGAGAAATCTGCCTTTGAAGTTGACTATCGACGAAGCACTCACAGACGCTTGCTGCGGTCGCGGCTACGTTTGCATTTACGTAGCCTACGCACTGCATTCACAGCCACACGATACCGCCTATGCTAAAGGTTAACTGAACTCGAGACCTACCAGTTAGCTTATAGTGGATTTACCGCAATATTGGAGAGCGGCCAAAACAGAAACTTTTAACATTCTGCTGGACTGAATTCCTCACCTCAAGAAAGTCACGATTTTAGGATGGAAAGGGTAAAAATTTATTCACAGCAGCACAGTATAGACCTTCCACTGTTTCAAACACTAAAAACAAAAAATCCAAAATTTTACCCCACGCAACATAAACGCTCGTTTTTCTCGGAAACCTCCGTTGCGACAAGCGACTGGTTTTGCCGCGGAGGGTCACATATGTCAAGAAAAACACTGTGATTCACAAATCAGTACGCATAAACCGAAATAACAGTAGAAATAACATTACTCATGGCAACTTGTGCCTGTAGTTCTGGGACAGGCTCCAGGATAGGCACAGAGAGACGAGACGGCAGTGGACGCACCTTGTAATTACTTAATATTGGTGATGGTCAAAATTAAACACTGATACCAATAATCGAAAAAATCTAATATCGGCCTCTGATAATCGGTCGACCCTGGGTTAATACACGTGCTTGTGACTATTTAATCCATATTTTGATTTATATCTGCCTGCTCAGAAGAGCGCTTGCGACAGAAGACTCTTCTATTTTATTAAGGACTCCAGATCTGACAAAAGCCAGACAAAAGCCCTCATACGCATCATAAATCTTTATATCGTTTCCGAAGGAGTGTAAATCCTTCAGATTTTTTTTTTTTTACATCAACAAACTGGCACTGCAGTACTTCCCCGATTTCCTGGTCATCACTGACAACACATCAAGATTCTACATTTTTGTGTCTGCTCCCGACGACAGACATCTGAACCTTTTGGACCTTTTAGAGTGGGAGGGAGGGAGCTTTTCTGTCACCTTCGCGTAACTCGTGCTCTGCCAGGTGTGGAGTGGAGGTGGTGGGGAGTCTCGTCTAAGCCTGAGTGAAGACATGGCATGAAACACCCTGCAATTTTTCTTTTTTTCTTGATGGGAAGAACGTGCACGGCTGCATTTAGTCTCTGCAGGGAATGTGTCAAGGCGCACAACCACTTCCCTCCCTTCCTCCTCTCTCTCTCATGCTCTGCATCTCTTTGTTTCGCTCTTATTCTCTCGCACGCTCCCTCTTCTTCTTTTTGTGTGCCACAAATATGCTCATTCCTTTTATTTGGCTCTAATGTCATACAGGACAGAGCGGTGGTCTGTTGTCGCTAGTTCCAGGGCGGAATAGGGCGTTGGGTCTCAAATGGGCATTGCCACGGCTTTAAAAGAGTGTACTGTTCATTCGTTTTCCCCTAAAGACCAGAGAGAGAGAAGCACCTCAGTGTGAGGCCGTTTCACGGGACGGCGTGAGAAAGGCCCGGATGAAAGGTGCTTGGTCCCCAGACCTCGGCAGCTCTCAGCTAGCCTGACTTTTGTTCTGTTCTTGCTCCACTCACACATGGAGAGGTGTTTAATGGATTTATGTAGCTACCAGGTGAGACCAAGCTGGTCGGTAGACGAAAGTGGTTGTGGGGATCTTGTGAGTGGACTCTCCAAGTGAGAATAAGACAAACTAGTAGCGAGAGAAGCTGAGCAACAGGAATATAAAGATTCAGATCAACACTGCGCATAGTAAACTACACTCGCAGTAATATGTTATAGTGAAAGTGAGCGATTATTTGTCATCGTGAACACAGCACAGCACACAGTGCACCTCTGCATTTAACCCATCCGTGAAGGAGCAGTAAGGGTTAACAGGCGCCTCGGGAGCAGTGCTTGGAGACGGTACCTTGTTCCTGAGTACCTCAGCGGTAACTTCTTTACTGGCCCTGGATTTGGAACCTTCTGATCACGGGGTAAACACCTCATCAAGCATACGTTCAACTGGCCCCTGTGAGCAGACACATTATCTCTGTGGAGTGTTAAATGAATCACATAATCAGCGCATCGCGATGTTTATTACGGGATGATTCTGCATGACGCAGGCAGACTATAATCGATTATTTTGGGGTTTTCAACCGGCGCTATTGCAGGGTGGTCTGTAACATGCGGTCCAGTTTCACTAATAAAACTACTTTAAAAAAGAAAAAATTATTTTATTTATTTTTCAAAACATTTGCAGATGATTTGGGCATCTTTATGAATAATATGTACTAAAAAGTAATATGAAAAATATTCCCCTCACTGCTTAGTCTGAGCGGTGGTCCCTGGGATAGCAGAGGTTGAAAACACCTGATTATATCATAATGACGTAGCTTTGTGATTTTCTACAGCATAAAAATTCTAGTTAAAAAGTTCATCCCGGTAGTAACTTTCTGCACTCCACGTCCAGCCTGTGTGCAATGTGAAGTAATGTAATGGGATGCATCGTGATGCACTGAGATATCGTATCGAATCGAAACGTTGATCTGATAATTGTAGTTGAATCGAATCGGGAGACCAGTGAAGGTTCACACCTTTTTAACATTCTATGCAGCCCAAATAAAACAGGAAAACAAAACAGAATCAACTTCAGAATTGATGATCAAATGCAATGTTCAAACCGGGTAAGAGGAGGAAAAGTGAAAAAATATCAAATGATTTTGGTAGGGCATCTTTAGCAGACAGCGACGAAACAAATATAATCCCCTAAGTTCATTGTTTTCAGTTCACATTATACCTCATCTGGACTGAACCTCATCTCACAAAACCAGCGTGCATAAAGCATTTATAACTATTATCGGACTTTTTGATTAAATAGACTAAAAAATTACGTCAAATCACTAAAGTCGCAGTTATGAGCGCCGCGAGGATTATTTGTCATTGTGAACACAGCATTGCTATCATTGCGTGCACTAAAACAAAATATGACTCCTGCATTTGATCTATCCGTTATGAGCTATTTTTCTTGGCGGCCCCGAGCAGTGCTTTTCTGGGGATCTATACCTGCCTGCGAGTACCCTAGTGGTAATTCTCATTTTATTTAATAACCTATATCACAGGGTCAACTCCCTGACTGTTAAGCTAATCTAAATCCCCCAAGTTTAGCCAGATTAGTATTATTTTACATGTTGATCAAGTAAAGAATTGATGCTGTAGACTTTGGGTGAATCTCATTTCACATATTAGCACTAGTATTCACATGTAGGGGTAGGGTGTCCCATTGCCCATTTAGACCGAGGTCTAGGGGTGAAGGGGAAGGAGAAGGTCTAACTACCCCCTTTAAAATGAGATTTTTTTAGATGCTTACTCCAAACGGAGGGGTAGGAAATATATCCCAGAATGCCCTGCGAAAAGCTATCAGCAACATCACTGCGGAACCGAAAGGGACATAAAAATGTATGTAAATTCTCCATGAGTTTCAAATGAAAACAACCGCGGTGTTGTCTAGTTTGACTTCGTTTTAGCCTCTTCGCAAATGCCACAGAATTAAATCTCTAGTGTGGTGTCTGTCATCATTATATGTCTCCGGTTTGCTGCAGACAAACGCAAAAAACGGCAACAGCCCACGCGATGGAATTAATAAATGCAGACGACGGCATGTTGAACATCCAGAAAAAACACGTCACGTCTGGTCGCCTACGAAAATTCACCGGAGACTAATGATGACATTTCACGTTCTTACAGGGGCATCCCTTTTCGTAGGGGTAGATTTTAAGCCCTGGTCCCATGCCACGCCATGCCAAAGGTCAAGGGCCAAGGGCTAAGGGGTAGGGTCAAGGGCTTGAAATGGGATTCACCCTTTCTTACTCAATCATATTTGATCTGAAGACTTATGCCTTCTTTCTTTCTCTCTCTCTCTCTCTCTCCCTCTCTCTCTCTCTCGGTCTCACCCATGTTTGCCTGTACCTCTATAGTCCTATCGGTGATGGAAGCAGGAAGTAATTAATAATCTCATCATCTGGTAAGGAGCTGCTTCAAACACACCAGCGCTCCAGATGAGGTCACGCCACTAAACTTTATGTCACTTCCCATTTCGTCTCTAACAGGCTCGCAAAGATGTTATCACAAGCCCCTCCAAAACCATAAACGGACTGATATAATCAGCTGGCCAAAATGATTTGCCAATTGTAAGTGTTACACTTCATTACTCTGTGTAATAAATAATTTAAAGCTATCAAAAGGTGCTAACGTCTCCTGTCTAGTCCTCCTGCGGCGTCCGCACTCCCTTCATCCGTGGTTCTCGCCGAATCCCCACAGGTTATCTCGCTAAGCGTGACGCGGAAATCAATCGATGTTTTGGATTACCTGCTGCCACGCCTAAATGAAACGCTATGCAAATCAGACAAATTAATTCTGCATTTTGAGCGGCTGGAGGGGTGACGGGCGCGGCGGGAGAGGGGGGCACTGTCGCTAGTGGTTAGTGTGGTGATTGGAAGGGCGGGGTGGAGAGCAGCAGTTCAGGGCCTGAGGATTGAACCAAACGTCATGTGGGCTACACAGAGGGGAAAAAGAGAGAGAGAGAGAGAGAGAGAGGGAGAGAGAGAGAGAGGGAGAGAGAGAGAGAGAGAGAGAGAGCCTCCTGCTGCCAAGTGGATGAAATTTATTACAAATAACTGTTCCTGATGCTCCGCCGTTTCAATTTCACACAACACAATCCCACATCTCTGTAGCAAATGTCCCCTGTCAGGATCACTTAGAGTCCTACCCTTTGCTCCACACGCCAGCTGGGAACCTCGGCCTCCCAACGCAACCGAAAAGGGTGAAAGGGAGAGGAGCAGAGACAGACAAATTTGTTAAAATTTGTTCGTCTTCGCAACATGTTGAGGAAGATAAAGAGGAAATGAAGAGAGGGAGAAAGAGAGACCCCAAAAAGCAGTCTCAGATTCTATCACTGCAGACAAGAGCTCCAACAAAAGGACTACTACGATAATTGAATTGAGTAATCCAACGATTAATAGAATGATTAATTGGACAAATTGGGTAAGGCAACAACTAATCAAAATCTCTCTAATAGCACAGCAGTATTACGCGTGTAACCAGCAGACAGTTCCTGAATTTTCATTTTAAGAAGCCTATCTTCTTTTGTATATATTACGAATCACGATATGGGATTATCCAATCGACATTGATACATCCATGTTCTTCATATGCATATTTGGGATGCAACTGCTATCACTTTGTTGGAGACAGAAAAGTGAGTACTGATATTTATTTTGGGTACTCACCAATACCGAGTAATTAGGGCTGGGTATCGTTGTTGATTTCCTGAATCGATCTGGATTCCGAATTGCCAAGGTCATGATCCCATTCAGTTCTCGATTCGATTCGACTCGATATCAATTTGTGTCAATACTAGTTTTGCTTGGTTATAAAATAACTTGTTTTAAAACCGGCGTTGCCAAACATCGCCTTTTAAACCAGACGGTGATTTGAGCGGGAGCAGTCGTTTATGGCTCTATTTGGTTTCGGTTTCGCCGGTCTCACGTTTTTAAAGCTCTCCTTGCGCGGTCGCGAGAAGTAGTGCATAGCCGCAGGAAAAGATCGATCCACAAATTTTTGAATCGATATCGTATTTTTCGAACGAGAATCAATATTGATCGGTGAATCGATTTTTTGAACCCAGCCCTACCGAGTACCAATACCTGTGTAGGTCTGTTATTAATAACAATGACAATAATAGTAGTGTTTTTTTTAAAGTTTAATTTTTTTACCAATATATAAATTAAAGTTCACTTGAGCCTTATGTCATTTTATAAAATAAATGATACTATTTTTATCCACTTATTTGTTCTATAAGTATGAACACATTAAAAAAAGCAACAACAATTAAATAAAATATTAAATATTAAATATTAAAATATTAATCTGCTTTGCTGCTGTCATTATGATTTATTTTAAAGTACCTCCAGACGGCTGACATTTCTATCTCTGCACAGTTTACAGTTTATTTGGCAAGTGTTGTGGCATTTACACTGCCTCCGCGTGGCGATGAACATAACTACATCATATCTTCCACATGTGGTATCGGTAGTAGGTAACAGGGAATTTTGTCCCGAGTACGAGTAACTGCACCGGGGGGTGGTATCAGTGCATCCCTAATGCATGTGCCTGGCGATGCTGATATACGAGGAAGAGTTGAGCGCGTAAAGACAAGATATTTTGCTCACCAAAGCTCCACTGCGTGCTCAGAATTTTGCCACAAAATTTGCGCCATAGTTCGGACATTTCTAACACAGCGCCAAGTCAAGCGAGCGTTAAAGCAGAGTGGTGCGAGGGCGGAGCATTTCCAGTGTAGTGCACAACATTTTAAGAAAAAGTCACTTCCCGTCCTATGTGGTGTACCAAGTCAAATAGGGTGCGTGTGACACTCCATGGGCACTACCTAGTGCGTAGACAGCTGTTAAGCTACGACCTGAGATTCAACCGGCTATTTCCTGAGATGCATACTTTCACACAGAAAAGTATGATAAGAGCCTACCATACCACCTACCATACTTTTAAGTGTGGCAGTATGCGGTTCGGGACACAGCTTATGTGTGAGCTCACATTCGTTAAGTGAGGCAAACACGCAGTTTACTTGGAACGCGGGTGCAGACAGACTTTGAGCGCCAAAAGACGAGAGATTAACGCCAAAATAACGTCGTACGTTTTAAGACACAATGCGCGGGGACGTATAAAATGCCACCTCTGACTTTGGACATGCCTGGCACAAGTACAATAAATGCATCATCAAATATCGGTTGAAAATATTGGGCAAATCGAAGCATCGGTCCGATTCCGATAATATACAGTGGTGTGAAAAAGTGTTTGCCCCCTTCCTGATTTCACATTTTTTTCCATGTTTGTCACACTTAAATGTGTCAGACCATCAAACTAAATTAAATATTGGTCAAAGACAACACAAGTAAACACAAAATGCGTTTTTTAAGTGAAGGATTTTAATATTAATGGAGAAAAAAAATCCAAACCTACATGGCCCTGTGTGACAAAGTGATGGCCCCCCCTGTTAAAACATGACTTAACAGTGGTTCATCACACCTGAGTTCAATATGTGACCCTCCACGGCAAAACCAGTCGCTTGTGGCAAATTTGCATGAAAGGGCATAAATCAAGCTTCAAAACGATACCTATATGGAATGAATGGGACGACATATGACTGAGATATCAACATTCAAAGGAGTCGGGTTTCTCCTGTCACGCCAAGTGAGAAACGGAGAAATTGACTATCGACGTAGCACTCACAGACGCTTGGTGCGGTCTCGGCTGTGTTTGTATTTACGGTAGCCTACGCTGCATTCACAGCCACACGGATAGCCTACCTGCGTTAGGTTCACTGAACACGGGAGACGGAGATGGATTCCGGAGAAATATCTTCACGCTAGTCAACGAGTAGATTTACCGTAAATATTGAAGTAGAGCGGTCAAAACAGAAACTTTTAACATTCTGCTGGAATTGAATTCCTCACCTCAAGAAAGTCACGTTTTTAGGATGGAAAGGGGAAGTTTTTGAGTGAAATTTATTCACAACAGTACAGTATAGACCTTCCACTGTTTCAAAACACTAAAAACCAAAAATCCAGAATTTTACCCCACGCAACATAAACGCTCGTTTTTCTTGGAAACCTCCGTTGCGACAAGCGACTGGTTTTGCCGTGGAGGGTCACATATCTCTAGCCACACCCAGGCCTGATTGCTGCCACACCTGTTCTCGATCAAGAAATCACTTAAATAAGACCTGCCTGACAAAGCGAAGTAGACCAAGAGATCATCAAGACGTCATGCCGAAATCCAAAGAAATTCAGGAACAAATGAGAAAGAAAGTAATTGAGATCTATCAGTCTGGAAAAGGTTATAAAGCCATTTCTAAAGCTTTGGGACTCCAGCGAACCACAGTGAGAGCCATTATCTACAAATGGCCAAAACATGGAACAGTGGTGAACCTTCCCAGGAGGCGCCGGCCGACCAAAATTACCCCATCCAAGAGGTCACAATAGACCCCACAACAACATCCAAAGAACTTCAGGCCTCGCTTGCCTCAGTTAAGGTCAGTGTTCATGACTCCACCATAAGAAAGAGACTGGGCGAAAAATGGCCTGCATGGCAGAGTGCCAAGACGAAAACCCCTGCTGACCAAAAAGAACATTAAGGCTCGTCTCAAACACGCAAACACTTTGTCACACCACTGTATTTTAGTCAGAGGTTACTGGCAATGATGATGAACTCAAGCTATCGTGTCAGCCCTCTATACGACTGGATTCACAATATAGGTTGAAAATAATAAATGAGCAGAATGAGGAAGACATGATGACGGTAGAAATTTTAATTAGAGGACCGACAAAGCCCTGTGTCTTCGTTTAAAGGAGTGGTTCGTACAGTTTGGCTCTCTCTGCTGGCAGAAGGGAGAGGCCTAAACGAGCTCATTTGTTTAGAGCTCGTCTTAAATAATTGATCAGCAAAATGAAGAAGCACTCGTCTGTTCTTCGGCTAACGACGTGAGGCTGATCGTTTTCTCGAGGCCCCGCTTCTTTCATCTTGGTCGGGGGTGAAAAAGTCGGCTTAGGGTTGTAAGTTTATGGGGGGAAAACTGAGGGAGGAGAAACTGCAGCAGGATGTACAACTGTGCCACACACTCGATCACCATGGACTAATGGGGTTGATCATAATAGTACGTGTGCAGTAAGAGTGGGTGTGTGTGTGTGTGTGTGTGTGTGTGCGTGCTCAAAACCTCCACTATAATTTGTACATTAATAACTCTCATGACAATCGGCACTGTCACGACTCAAAGTGTGGAGCATTTTTAGTGCATAAACAGTCCCACACTTAATAACCTGCAGCAATTTCGTGCTGCTCTGAGACAGGGGCCGGTAAATGCATTTCTCCACATCTCTGAATTTTAAAGACTATCCTAAAAAGATGGAGAACACATATTTTCACACTCATTTGAATTGCATTCATAAACAGCCTTTTCATAGCAGATACCCGGGCACACAGCATGTCTAAGCACGTAACACTGATCTGGTAAAGCAAAAAAAAAAAAAAAAAAACAAGGCACTGAACATTATGGACAGCAGTACAATAAAGGCACGGCTGAGTGCTGCATTTAAACGTATCAAAGTACGCAATCACTGCTAATTGCAATCAACATAAAACACAATGATGATGTCGCACTAATCGTGTAGCCATGACTGACATTGAAGACCCTGTAAATGATGTATGGTCTTTGGCTTTCTCCTTTCAGCCAAAAGGATCCTAATCCGGTGTTAAATTCAACAAAACGCAAGTTGTAAATTCGCCGTGCCTCCGCGAGTGATCTGCACACATCTAAATTAACAGCCAGAGTAAATGCAAAAGTGTTTTATGTGCTTAAATTGCTTTTAATCTCCGGCTCTGACCGTGGACGCTTTATCTGGACCGAGCTTTTCTCTACGCCCGGCTTAATGAACGTGCGCCATGATGTATATCAGTCCCATACGGCTGTGACCTTCAGCGTGGCACAAGTCCAGGTACGCGAGAGGAGCACAATCAGTTAATGAGAGCAGTGAGGGGTAGTATGGGGCTGTAAGGGATTAGCGCAGTGTACATTACCTCCTTCCATTAGCGGTGTGTGTTGTAAACCTATTAAGAGATGCCCTAACCTGATGCTAGTATCACGCATCGGTTCAGCACTACGTCAAACAGATGGAGCGGGTACTCGTAATGAGAAGCAGAAAACTACTTTATGCTGTAATTTATTAAGTTTGTTTTGCATTAGTTACTTTTTGTTTTCATTTGATATTGTTTAGTTGCATTAGAATGGGATTTTAATTCCTGGCCAAATTCTTGCTGCGACCATGCATTTTTTTTGCTAATTTTCACTTCGGACTGATTTCCTTCGGCGCTCAAAGCTTCAGCTGCTATTGTGCTGCGTTTTCCACTTATTACAGCTTGCAACTATGTTTATTTATATATTTATATTACTTTTTTCTACATAACGGATCGCACGGCTTGAACTGTAAATCACAGAAAGCTCACATTTGTAGGATAAGTAAGAGCTAATTTGCATAATATGAAAAACAAACTTTTGCGAACTCCTAGGCTAATTAGCTGATGAAGGCAAGTGACGTGTCAAATTAATCTGAGGAGCTTTTTTGGGATTTCACCAAGGAGCCGCTGAAATTAGCGAATGAATTGCAGCAGGGTGTGGCTAATTTAGCTTCAACAGCTGTACCTTTGGCCCAGCCAACATCAATGGCACCAATTTAACATTAGGGGGCGCTATAGATACCAAAACAGGAACTGGAGTCCGGGAAGAGTGACCCTATTATGGTCTATGCAACGCACAAGTCCTCACAACACACACACCCACCTCAATATTAAGAACACTGGGAACCAGTGACAGCTAGCACTAGGCATGGGCCGGTTACCGCTTTACCGCAGTTTAATAAATCCACCGTTTCAAAACCATACAAAATTACTGTAATGCTTTTATCTCAAGAGCCGTAAGTCCGATTTTGCTGTATTTTTTAGTATATACAATCAAAACTAAGATATGGAAAAGAGAAATGTACAGTGTTACTATTTGAACAACGGTGGTGCTAAAAGGCTACATACATTTATGCGATGTCATGATAAAGCTTTTTTGTGTTTTTTTCCCAGACTGGTTAAGTTACCACTGAGATACTCAAGGTACCGTCCCCAAGCACCTGCTCCCCAGACGCTGTCCATGTCAGTTACCCACTGCTCCTTCACGGATGGGTCAAATGCAGAGGTCACATTTCGTTGTGGTGCACTGTGTGCTGTGTTCGCAGTGACAAATAATCGCTCACTTTTCACTTTCACGTAGTGGATTTCTGGCTCACCGTGGACTTGGATACAATGCGAGTTACTGCTGGGCCACATGCTGGACGTTATGTGGATAACTGTCCACTTTCGTTTGTATTATGACAGCAAACACAAAAGTGTCAAATAAACTGCGTATGTGCATGCTCACCACCAAAGGATTAGCCTGACCCTTTTTAGCTTGCTAAGGTGTTGCAAACGCCTGACTGGAATCAAGACGCGAACGATCAGTAAACGGCCAAAACCTCTGCAGATTTTTTGTTGTTGTGGACATGATGGAACGCATGAGTAAAGAAATCAGGAGCCATTTAAATATATGAACTGCTGCTGGAGCATCTCTACACCTCTCCTCCTCCTCCTCCTTCTCCTCCTCCTCCTGTGCTCATGCGATAAGCCCCATTATTTTATTACGTTTCGTTGGGCTGAGCTCAGCAATGGCTCATGCCCAGAATCCACCGGGGTTCGGCAAATCCGCCACCCAAGCCAGCCGAGCACTTACCGGCGAGGCTAGATTAGTGGAAATAAATAAAACACGCTCATCTATAAACAGAGGCATGCCTTCTCTTTTTCACAGCTCTGTCACGGATGTGCAAGGCTGAACATCAGGGTATAGTGGACACATAGATCATTCAGTTTTACTGGCGCTCGTTCAGAGTTTTACCAAAGCAAAAAGCAGCAGCGTAATCCATAAATCCATTATCTATATCCTACATTCATATGGCAGTGAGCAGTGTTTATTTGGAAACGTGGTGGTAAAAACTGAAAAATGCAACTGATACAATACACTTGAAATTGAGTACAAGTAAGAGCTTTCTCTCTCGCACTCTTTCTCTCTTTTTCTCTTTCTCTCTACCGTTTCGAAGGACCCTGCCCTCTTCCCCTCCAAAGTTGCACATCGCTGAGAAAGGCTCCACATTTGTGCGGCGCTCTCGTCCCTGCCGTGCCCTTAAGACTCCTGTTTTCAGGCCGACTGACAGGCTGCTTTGGCCTTTTCCTCCGTGTACAACCTCGCCCCCTTCCCCAGCGAGACGAGGTCAGCACGGGTGCCCAGGCTCCCCGCCCTTCACCCGAATGGCATAAAAGGTGGCATTTCCCACCTGCGGGGAAAATAAGAGCGCTGACCCACTTGCGGGAGTGGCCACCGGCGCCGCACATGACAGCTTCAACACGGTCATTATGGGGAAATGTAGTCTGTGACATGTTGCACTAAATGGTGTGTCAAAACGCCAAATTGCGGTGGGTGTCGGGAGCAGAGAGTTAGCTTGTAGGAAAACTGGCTCTCAGAAGTTGATTAAGCGTAACGCGAGACTGATAAAGGGCCTTTAAGGAAAGATTTCAACATAGCAATGTAACTGTGACTTTTTTCTCTTAAGTGAAAGTGAGTGGTTATTTGTCGTTGTGAACACACCACAGCACAGTACACAGTGCACCACGACCAAATGTGACCATTTGACCCATCCATGAAGGAGCAGTGGGCAGCTAACAAGGGCAGCACTTGGGGAGCAGTGCTTGAGGACGGTACCTTGCTCATGAACACCACCTCAGCGGTAGCTTTATCAGTCCTGGATTCGAACCTGCGACCTTCTGATCACCGTTACTCCACCAACTGCCAACTGCCCCGCAAGCAGGCATAGGATAGGACTGGGCGATATGGCCTAAAAATAATATTGTGATATTTTTAAGCTATATCACGATGTACGATATACTTGTATATACAGTACTGTGCAAAAGTTTTAGGCAGGTGTGAAAAAATGCTGTAAACAAAGAATGCTTTCAGAAATATAAATGTGACCCGATCTGCCGTAATGAGTCGGAAGTCGGCGTTCTATTTATTTAGATACGGGCCGATTATGTTGCAAAACATCACAAAAATATCGATTTTTCTTTTTTGGAGACCAGATTAATTTTGATGACCCTTTCTTTCATATAAGACCAAAAAAAGAAAAATCGATATTTTTGATGTTTGTCAACATAATCGGCCCGTATCTAAATAAATAGAACGCCAACTTCCGACTCATTACGGCAGATCGGGTCACAAATAATGATTTGTGTTTATTTTGATCAATTTACAAAATGCAAAGTGAGCGAACAAAAGAAAAATCTAAATCAAAGATGTTTGGAACAACCTACCAGCCGAGTTCCTTCAAAAACTGTGTGCAAGTGTACCTAGAAGAATTGATGCTGTTTTGAAGGCAAAGGGTGGTCACACCAAATATTGATTTGATTTAGATTTCTCTTTTGTTCATTCACTGCATTTTGTTGATTGATGAAAATAAATGATTAACACTTCCATTTTTGAAAGCATTCTTTGTTTACAGCATTTTTTCACACCTGCCTAAAACTTTTGCACAGTACTACACATATATATCTCAATATATTTCCCACAATCCTCTGCGCTGGATGCAATGGATGTGTGTCTGGAATAATATCAAGAATATTATCAAGTAAATATCTGTATTGTGAGTAGCGCTGCTTGTTAGTTATCAGCTAAAATATGGGTTTTGTCTGTAATAAAGGGGAGGATTTGACTGAACTGGAGCGTTTTTGTTAGTGAGGGCGTTCCATATCACGCGGGTGAACGCCCACATCTAGTTTACATCGCGAAGAATGTTATTTATGCATATTTACGCATTTACTTCTGTTTTTGTGCACAGAATAGCAGAATAACTCACTCCACTGACTGAAGTGAGCAGAGAACCGTCATCATTCCGTCAGGGAAAGTGATAAAATACTTTATTTTAAATGATTTTCAGCATCAACTTAATGCAGTACACATTTAGGGGCAGCAAGTACAATAATTCTTATTATCATTAAATGATCTCATCTCACTATCACCACATCGAATCGGCTTGTTCAGATGTGCCACTCTGATAAAGTCATACAATAATGCAGCAGACAGTGGCACGTCCCGTTTTTGGCACTGCCGTCTTCACCACACACTTATGGCAGCGGAATTGAAGATGGAGAT
This sequence comes from Distichodus sexfasciatus, assembly GCA_032718565.1. Classification (NCBI taxonomy): domain Eukaryota; kingdom Metazoa; phylum Chordata; class Actinopteri; order Characiformes; family Distichodontidae; genus Distichodus; species Distichodus sexfasciatus. Next base: position 976,418 of record JAVGVS010000087.1, on the reverse strand, counting down.
CTGCCAGGCCAATGCACAGTCAGCCAAACTTTCCGAGAGAGTGAGAGAGAGGAGTTTTCTACACAGACCTCTTCCGATTAGATGAGACTGGACAAATAACACAGTAAGAGCCCTGACATTTCAAGGGTGTACTCATAAGTGCACTGGACAGAATGAGAGAGAGGGAGGGAGGGAGGGAGCGAGAGAGTGAGAGAGTTTTCTCTTTGCTACTCTTTAAAGTCCACTTCCCTAAGCCTCTCTTCCTGCATCCCAGAAATTACAGTTGTGCCCACTCGCAACACAACACGCTGTGCTTCCAGAAACTTGACAATGACACACATGCCCACGCTAAACACTCCTCTCCTTACCAGTAGGGAGGAACGATATGAGAATTATCGACTGGTGACGATATCCGATGTTTTTCACGCGCATATCTGCCGATACTGATGCTGAGAAATGAGGAGGGCAGATTTCAGTGTGTAAAGACAAGATATTTTGCTTGCCAAAGTTCCACTTCACGCTCAGAATTTTGGCACAAACGTAGCACCATAACCCTGACATTTCTAACACAGCGCCAAGTCAAGAAAGCAGAGTGGAGCGAGGGTGGAGCATTTGGAAAGTAGTGCACAACATTTTAAGCAAAAGTCACTTGCCACCCTTTGCAGTCTGCTAAGTCAAATAGAGCGCGTGTGACACTCCACGTGCACTACCTAGTGCGTAGAGAGCCGTTAAGCTACAACCCAGCTATTTCCTGAGATGCATACTAGCACATAGAAAAGTATGATAACAGCGCCTTACCTACCATTCTATTAAGCGGCTCGGGACACAGCCCATGTGCGAGCTCACATTCGCTAAGTGAGGCAAACACGCAGTTTAATTAAATGTTCCACTGCGTGATGAGCGTTTTGCCACAAAATAACACCATACAGTTTAAGACAGACCATATGGACATACCTGGCACAAGCGCTACCTTTCTGACGTGCAATAAATGTGTCATAAAATATTGGCTGAAATAAGCAGTGGTCCATGATTCCGATACTATCGTACATCCCTACAGTAAACACTGCCACGCAGCCATATTGTGAACATGAATCTGCCCCTATTAGCACTGTAAAAAAGCTGCAGTGATGCGGGGTGTGTGTGTGTGTGTGTGTGTGTGTGTGTGTGTGTTGTCCCGGAGCTAAATCGTCTAACTGTGTATCCACCTGGTGCTTGCAACAAAACACAGGGTCTCATCTGAGTCGCCTTGGGGATGTGTCTGTGTATGTGTTTGTGTTTGTGTCAGGAGCCATGCGGTGCTGACCAACCCCTTAAGCCAGTGTCACCGTGTGGCCAACAGGTCCGAGAGGGTCAACGCCAGGTCTGGTCACATGACCACTAGTGGTGGTCACCTGAAATTAAGCTTAACAGTCTCACAGTGTAACGTACTTGTGTTGTGACTTAGCCCTTTTAACCCTTTTGGGGTAGTTGATAGCATAACGCTTAGGACGTTCCTCCCTTAATCAGATGGTGGCCGGTTCAGCTCCTCAAATCCCGGACTGATAAAGGTACCACTGAGGTACTCATGAGCAAGATGAGTACCTCAGCGGTACCTTTACCGGTCCGGAATTCACAACCCCAAGCTCTGTTCGCTGGGTGCTCCCCATGTCAGCTGCCCACTGCTCCTTCACGGATGGATCGTGAGCAGAGGTCACATTTCGTTATGGTTAAACATGGCACGATACCACGGTTTTATGTCCGATACCGATACCAATAAACCAGTTTTACCGCAGTGACGCTTCCCATGCATAATTTACAGATTACAGATCGGCTCCGTAGATCTACCCAACGCCACCGATACCCGATCCAGCTATTGGAGTCGACTATCCCATGCACGTATCGGAACGGCGCAGCCCTACTAAATATTAAAGTTTACATCATGGAACACTCCTGCAAGACCAGCTAAGTTCCTTTCTCATCGCTCTCTCACACAAGGTCACCACGCTGTCCTTCCCATTATAGTAAATTTGCCAGCCATCATTTTCATTTTCCTCCCTCCTCACACCAGTCAACACTGGGAAATAATTCTTCAGGGCGACAGGAATCTATTTCTATTCCGGCAAAGTCACCGAGTACACCTTGGCCACCTCTTGCTCTCTCTCTCTCTCTCATTCACTATCTCACCTGTACCTGACACCCAGCTGGCTAAATGTAGAAGATACACATCCTAAATATAACCCTGGAGATGAATGAGCCTCTGGTGCTGCTTCTGGAGTCCGGGAAGAGTGACCCTATTATGGTCTACACAGCCCACAAGTCCTCACAACACACACGCACACACACACACACACACACACACACACACCCCTCAATATTAAGAACACTGGGAACTAGTGACAGCTAGCACTAGGCATGGGCCGGTTACCGCGGTTTAATAAATCCACCGTTTCGAAACCATACAACATTTCCGTCATAGCACCTTTTCATCACAAGCTGTTCTTTAACTCCTCGTAAAAGATAGAAAGCGACGGATTCCCCTTACTCTTTACTACTTTCAAAGTAAAAGACTCGAAATAACCGTTAGCAACCTGCTACTATAGTTAGCGCGTCTCGCATCGGTGACGTAAATAGTATAGGTTTGCTACCAAGGTTAGTTTTTAGCTTACCATTGCCCGTAACATTTATTATGAACTGCCAACTAAATTTCCACACAGTCACACAGAATCTGCTGCACAGGCTGCTTGTGATTTACTGAAAAGTTCATCACTGTAGTATGTGCACACAACCAGAAAACGGAATTTGCCGCCCAGTGTGTCAGTCGTTCGCGGATTTGTCACCAAATAGACTTATTTGCGCTTTTCAGTCGCTAAAGTGTACGGCGTCTCACGCGAGCGCAAGCCGGCGCATTTTTAGAGTAAAAATTAGGGCCCGTGTCCACCAAAAGCAGAGTTTTTTTGCCGGCGCATTTTTACATTAAAAATTAGGACCGGCAGCGCCTATTTTTAATACAAATCCTATGAGCTTCAACATTCAGAGCGCTAAGTGCCTTCAGGGAGAAAAGGCACAGGCGGAGACGGTTGAAATCAGCGCTGCGCTCGTCAATGTCACTTGTCTTTTGCTAACCAATCAAAATCGAGAAAGGGGGCGGGGCATACACTGTCGACCACTCACTACCAATGGCGGCGCATCTGTAGCAGCTGGAGAAGATTTCGTGCACCCAATCTCGTCTCGAAGACGCGTGAGAATATATTTCAAACGCTGCCACTAATGCTAAGATGCGATTTCTCTCCTTCTCTATCGGCTAAACCAGCGATCTTAAAGAAACACGTTGAAATAGGAACCAACGCGGAAGTGCCCGATGACGCTTAGCGTAGCTTAGCAACAACGAGCGCTGAGAGAAAGCGGCGAGAAAGCGCTTTGGAAGTGAGGTATTGAGTGCTCTCAATGGAAAAAAAACGTGTTTGGTGGACACAGGCCCTTATGCGTTTCCAAAAACCTTGCTAAGCTGCAAGTTTAAGTTCGAGTATGTGTCTGCATTTTTTTTTTTCTCTGAAAAAAAAATCAAGCGCCCTTTTTGCGCCGCTCAGTCACTAAAGTCTATGCGTATAACGCGAGTGCAAGCCAGCGCATTGTTTGCGCAAAACTACGTGGATGCGGTAAAACAGCTTTTTCTCCTCAATAAATGATTACTTTTGGTCTGTAATAAAGGTCTATTGGTGTGTGTTTAGTATAAATGCGTTAAACAAGCAGACACACACACACACACTCTCTCCGCCCGTTACATACTGTATGTGTGTATCAACATTCAATAACTAGAGAATTATTATTGAATATTATTCTTAATAGTAGCAGCAGCGGTAGTGTGTACCTTTACCTTTAAAAAACCATGTAATACATTATCTACAGCACCATCATTTGGAGTAAAGTTGAAATGTTTACAAAGTTTCCAAAAACCATGCTGAGCTGCAGGTTCAGGTTCGAGTAAGTGCCCGCATTTATTTTTTATTTTTGTTTCACTCAGGAAAAAAGTCAACTATTAATGTTCATTTTATTTAAAATAATTCAAATATTTACTATTTTATTATTTACATTTACTAATATTCAAAATATTCTATATGTTGTTTAAAACTGAAAGAAATTCTGTTCAATGTAGAGAAGTTGTTCTTTACCCAAACATTTTTAGATAAATTTAATACCATGACGCTGTGATACCGTGATATTTCTGCGTAAGGTTATCATACCGTCAGAATATCATACCGGCCCATGCCTAGTGTAAGCACTTAGCGGCAGTGTACAGGGCAGAGTGAGAAGAAGAAGAGATTCAGGAAAAGAGAGAGAAAGAAAAGAGAGAGAGAAGAAGGAAAAATATGCAGTATGTAGGTCAAAACATCTCCCCACGATATCAACCTGGTAGATATTAAAAGGAACCGCTGCAATTTGACGCGCTGAGACTTTAATCGAAACGGCAAATTTGAGCCAGTGGGAAGCCAACGCTATCACAAATCAGTACTTCTTGCCTTAGATTCAGCAGCAGTTGTCGCTCAGATGGAAAACGTGGCCCCACGCGTTCCAGCCGCATGACACCCCGAGCCCTCGAAGCAGGGGAATGGGAGCGACATTTAACTCAATATGGCAAACACTTTTAAATTGAATTAAAATGCCAAACTCTTCTCTCTGGCTCTCCAGCCCTGTCCTGATTTTTTAACTGACTACATATTTAAAAATTATCCGTGGAGATGTTAGTCCTTGACCGGTCCTGTGTGTCCTGTGGACTTCAGATGAAATTGCTCACCTTTATATGTCTGGCAGTAAGGAGACACTTGGATAAGTGCCATCTTATCAGTCACTGTCAGACCTTTTACCTCAAACTGTCAGCATACAAATATGAATTAATGTTTACATTTATCATTTTTATCCTTAAATAATAATAATAATAATAATAATAATAATAATAATAATAATAATAATAATAATTAGGGCTGGAAATGATCATTAACAATTCAATTAATTCATTTCACTCACTAGAGCATGCACCGCCAGGTTTCATTATGACGCCATAGTGACGACAACATTTTCAGTTCCGCTGATCTGATCCTCTGTATCTGAAAGGTTTCAGGAGTAAGTAAATGCATAAAACGAGATAAATGTAATTTCGGCGATAAACACACAGCACGCCTTGTGAGCTACTATGAGTAATCAATAACAAACATATAGGAAAATAGAGCAGTAGAACATTTACATTTACAGCATTAGCAGACGCCTTATCCAGAGCGACTTACATTTTGATTTCTGTGACAGTTCCCTGAGAGCAATCTTAGGCTTATGGGTCTTGCTCATGACCCAATGTTGGTAACACCAGAGGTCTGGATTCGAACCTGGCCAACCTCTTGATCCAAAGTCGAGTGTTCTACCACTAGGCCACCAACACCCCAAAAATGCTTTATTGTTATAACATAATTTTATTCTGTATCCGGAGAGATATCGAATGAATAAAGAAGTATTTCCGCTTGGCACTAACCTTATTTTTCTTCACAGCGCTAAGCTATAGAACAGGGTTAGGCACCCAGCTCTGGAGGCCCGTGTCTCAATAGCTTTTGAGAGTTTGGACATTAAAATGTGTAAAATGGTCAGTAATGAAATTAAGACATTTAAACCAATTATACCCAATTTTGCTGCCTCCCACAGGACTGGTGTAGTCTTCACACTGTGAGACAGGACTTCAGGGTCCTCGGACAATGTGTGCGTGCGTGTGTTTTTAAGGTTTCTGCTCTCAGACCTCTCTCTGCAGCAACGGTGCTGGTGGATTTCTGCCATGTTTACAGCACTGGGAGCGTGGATCTGCTCTCTGGTGTTTCCACTTCATTTGTATCTCTCTGTAAGTCATCCATCAAAGCCACTGCAGCTAGTGGTTCACCACACTGCTGGGTCCCTGAAGGCCCAGTGGCTTGTGTCTGTCTGTGTGTGCCATGTATTTATCGCATTATGGGGACCTTTTGTCCGCTAAAATCACTTTTATCTGTTTTTTGGGCTTTGGGAGGACATTTGAGAGGTCCCCATAAGGAAAAACCACTTTATAGAAAATGTGCTTGTTTTATTTGAGAAACTAAAAGAGATAAAAGATGTGCTTTTGGTTACTGAGGTTAAGGTTAGTTAGGACTGGTAGGTGTAAAATTATATACATCTAGTCATTATGGGAGTCTATGGAAAGACCTCACAAAGACAGTAATACAAGACTGTGTGTGTGTGTGTGTGTGTGTGTGTGTGTTTTGGGTGCCAGCAAATGTCCTCGTGATGACACAAAAACACATACACACATACTGTCATGCTTTTATATACTCTAACATAACGGTCACGCATCACAATTAGGGCCAAAGAGCTATCGAATTATTTTGCAATCAGTATTTGATATTACTGTGCTTCAATACCGTGATATATCTCTATTCTGCGGAACTAGTTGAAAAACCTGTGGATTATATCATAATAACATTGCTTGCTGATTTTCTCGTTAAAAAGAACTTGGCCCGGCGGGGAGAGAGGTTGGGGGGTGGGGTCGAGTGGGGGGATTGAAGCATGTATGTTAGGGTTTTGATTTTGATTGGCAAGAAAGAGAGAAGTGACATTGACGAGCGCAGCGCTGTTCTAAAAGTTGAAAGGATTTCATCTTGAAGCGCTCTTAGCGCTGCGTTTTTTCCCGCTGAAGGCGCTTAGCGCTCTGAGCGCTGAAGCTCATAGGATTTGTATTCAAAATAGGCGCTGCCAGCTCAAAAAAACCCGTTTGGTGGACACAGGCCATAACTTTATTTACTCTTTGGATGAATAATCATCAAACATAACAGAGAACCAGGTGCAAACGCATCGCTAGCCATGATAAGTAACTAACCGAATAGCAGACATGAGCAAACAGTTGACAGGACACACTGTTAATTTATGTTTAGTTTAGATGAATAATTATCTCCTCCAAACGTCCTTCCTACAGCAACAGGTGGTTGTATGCTATCCAACTGCCGGAAAATTTAGCGGCTTCCGTAGGGCTGTGTGATTAACTGAATTTCGATTCACAATCTCGATTCACTCGTATACAATCTCATTTCTAATTCATGCCGATTCAAACTCAGCCCAATTGGTGGCAGTAATGTACTTTTTAGCGCATTGTTTTGGCCAACCGACATAAAACCCTACTGAGACAGAAGAAAAGCAAACTGAACACCAATGCAGAGAATGCTGGTGGCGACGACAGATTTTAAGGCATTTACTTTTAAGGGTCTAAAATTTTGCTGTTTTTTGTTGTTGCAAGAAACTTTCAACTGCTGTGTATATTTTTTATTGTTGAAAGTCATTGTCAAAAGCACATTTATTTAACTTTAGTGCAATACATGTTTTTGCTGAAAGAAGGAGAATCGTTTGAGAGAATCGTGATCTCAATTCACATGGAGAAAAATCGTGTTTCACATTTTAGCCAGAAACGTCCAGCCCTAGTCTTCCGGATAAAAAAAGCTCAGATTGAATTTTAGCGACAGGAGCTAGATGGCACAGTAACATATTTGACCCATAGATGCTGTTATTTGGCCTCATCGTGATGCGTTCTTTTTTTACCATGTATGGATGCGGCAGGATTTTATAGGTTTTTTTCTAGTGAGGACGGAGTCAAGGTGGAAGGCATTTGTTGTCAAAGTGCCGTGGGATAGCCTGCCCGTAGTAACTATGGCTGCCCGATCTGCGTGCAATGTGAAGTATCGTATGAGGTATCTTACGGAATCGAATGGTTGACCTGATAGTCGAATCGTGAGACTAGTGAAGGTTCACACCTCTAACAGACAGTAGTCTTGCCCTGATGGTGCCACTGAACACGCTGTGCGTCACTAATAAGCATCGGTGCGAAACACAACGCGCTAGCAAGTGAAATGAATTAAACAAAGCTTCGATTCTAGAAACATTCTAGTCACAATGAAAATACACACATACAAATATGTGCACTTGTTTCCATGAAGCACCTCACTCACATTTGACATTTGACTGTTTTACAGCAGCTTGTCTCACGACATGATGAAATGATGAGATGAAATCTTGATGTTGATATTACACTGTATTTCCTGTTCTGCAATATATTTCATGAACCGGTCACGCAGGTGCTGTGAGCCATCCTTATCTTCAACTTCATTTAATACACCTGATCTGAGAGATCGAATTCTCTTGTAGATTAGTCATGGAAAATGAGTTCCCATTTTGTCTCAACAGCAAAAAAGTTGTAGAGTGACCTGGTTAACTTTCGTCTTATTTGAAACCACACGTCCACACGGCAAGTGTACACTGCGATGACGATTTTGAAACCATTCGTTGTGCAGACCTGTGTGGAGGTGTGTGTTGTTTCTCAAAAATTAGGGACGCCCAATATGGGAATACTCTACCACTGACAATATCGTTCATATTTTGGTCACCAAAGTACCATTGCGCACTCAGAATTTTGGCACAAAAATAACATATTTCTAACACAGCGCCATGCCAAGCTAGCGTGAAAGCAGAGTAGAGTGAGGGCAGAGCATTTCCAGCGTAGTGCAGAACATTTTGGTACACCTATGTGGTGTACCAAGGCAAACAGGGTGCGTGTGACTCTCCATGTGCACTACCTAGTGCGTAGAGAGCCGATAAGCTACAGCCCTGGCTATTTCCTGAGATGCATACTATCACATAGAAAAGTGTGATAAGAGCGCTACACCTAACATACTATCAAGTGCGGCAACACACGGCTCGGGTCACAGCCCATGTGCGAGCTCACAGTCGCTAAGTGAAGCAAACGCGCAATTTAGTTGTGTGTGCAGGCAGAGTTGAGCGCGAAAAGACGAGAGATTTTGCTCCACGACGTTCCACTGTGTGCTCAGAATTTTGGCTCTAAATAGCGCCATACATTTTAAAACATATAAAATCCTGCCTCAGACTTTGGACACGCCTGGCACAAGCGCTGACGTGCAATAAATGCGTCATCAAATATCAGCAGAAAATATCGGGGAAATCTAAGCATCGGTCCGATGTCGAGATGATTCCGATATTATCGTGCATCCCTATCAAAAATGGATCATCATGACGATATTGACTTCATTTATAGGTAGTAAAGAAGGGGCCAGTGGCCTGTAGCTCTGCAATTATTTCCTGCTGAAACGCAAATCCTCCAACCCTCGCTCCCTCGTTAGAACTCTGACACCACGCCAGGCCTGATTGAGCTCTAAAAACATCACAACGCCCCTCAACACCCCAAATTAAAAAAGATTTCTGTTTTCTCATTTGGGGATTTTGCTGGCTTTGGCTCTCCCTCGAGCTTCCACAGGGCTGACTGCGCAGGCATATGGCAAAGGAACGCATGAACGGAATGGAGGATGAGGAGGAAGACGAAGAAAGTGTGACTGAGATGAAGGTTTGGGCAGGAGCGAGGAGAGAACGAGAGAGAGAAAGAGAGAGCGCACACGCTCTGATAACTCAAATGCAGTGTAACGGCTGGTGGGTGTAAACAGGGGGAGGCAGAACGCTTACTACAACTAGCTTCCGAGAAAGAGAAAGAGAGCGAGAGAAAGAGAGAGAACAGATTGAGTGTGTCAGTAAAGCAGGCATGGAGCAGATGGGGATTTCACGATGGGCAATCTCGCCTTTTTCTGCTGTTTATCATTCTTTTTGTTCCGCGGTGCCGAATAAGGCCAGTCTCTCATCTGCCGCCCCGCTCATAAGCTTCTTTTCTGTCCAACTGTTCACACTGTTTGATTCGTACCAGCGAAGAAAGAAATTGTGTTGACAGTTCCGTCAAGATGCATGAGGCCAGACAAGATCTTGGCAAAAGTTAACTATTAATAACAGGTAACTTCAGATGAAGGCTGTCAGCGTGATGGAGAGAACGTTCAGAAACAATTTTCCACAGTTTTGGCCTGTGACCCCATGGCATCACCTCCTTCACCTAACGGTGTCACTCCTTTTACATGTTTAATACTTTAAAAGCGAGGGATGCACGATATGGGAACTACTGGACGATGCCGATATCTGATATTTTTCATGCTTATGTCTGTCGATGCCAATAAATGAGGAAGACAGAGTCGAGTTCAAGGTTCAAGGTTCTTTATTGTCATCAGTTGCTTTATACATGTACAAAGTGTGATGAGACAGCGTTTCCCCATGGCCTCGGTGCAGCATATAGTAACACTGAACATTACATTCAACAGGACAAAAGGTGCAAACAAGCAACACAATATATGTGACCCTCCACGGCAAAACCAGACGCTTGTCGCAACAGAGGTTTCCGAGAAAAACGAGCGTTTATGTTGCGCGGGGTAAAATTTTAGATTTTTTGTTTTTAGTGTTTTGAATTGGTGGAAGGTCTATACTGTACTGTTGTGAATAAATTTTGCTGAAAAACTTACCCTTTCCATCCTGAAAACGTGACTTTCTTGAGGTGAGGAATTCAATTCCAGCAGAATGTTCAAAGTTTCTGTTTTGACCGCTCTACTTCAATATTTACGGTAAATCCACTCGTTGACTAGCGTGAAGATATTTGTCCGGAATCCATCTCCGTCTCCCGAGTTCAGTTAACCTAACGCAGGCAGGCTATCCGTGTGGCTGTGAATGCAGCGTAGGCTACCGTAAATACAAACGTAGCCGCGACCGCACCAAGCGTCTGTGAGTGCTACGTCGATAGTCAACTTCAAAGGTAGATTTCTCCGTTTCTCACTTGGCGTGACAGGAGAAACCCGACTCCTTTGAATGTTGATATCTCAGTCATATGTCGTCCCATTCATTCCATATAGGTGTCGTTTTGAAGGCTGATTTATGCCCTTTCATGAAAACATAACTCAATTTTGAAAATTTGCGACAAGCGACTGGTTTTGCCGTGGAAGGTCACAAATACAGTACGAGAGTGACGTTTAGTGTAGAGATTGAATATAGGAAACATCAGGATGTTTGGTATTGCTTAGTGTAGGTTTTTTGAGGCACATTGGCAGCATCAGCATCTAAGCAGCTTTTAACAAATAAAGTGCAAGAACATTATAATACAAAACAATCACAATAAATAGACAGAGCAATAAATACACAACACTCCAGTACTATTTGAAGGTGGGGATGTAAACCTTAATGACTGATATTGCACATGATTATTATACTGCACAGGTTAGATGTAGAACTCAAGACAGAGTGTATACAGACAAGATTTTGTGCTCGTTAAAGTTCCACTACACGCTCCGAATTTTGGCACATAGCCAAGTCAAGGAGAGTTGAGAGTGAAAGCAGAGTGGAGCGAGGGCGGAGCATTTCCAGCGTAGTGCACATCATTTTGAGAAAAAGTCACTTCCCTCCCTTTGTGGTCAAAATGGGGCGCGTGTGACTCTCCATGTGCACTACCTAGTACGTAGACAGCTGTTACGCTACAACCCCGGCTACTTCCTGAGATGCATACTACTACATAGAAAAGTATGATAAGAGCGCCGCACCTCCCATACTATTAAGTGAGCAGCTCGGGACACCTCTTTTTGTAACGAGGTTTCCACTCGAAACCCGTTTAGGCGACGCAGACGCTCTCAAGCGCCGATAAAGGTATAACTGAACCTATTGTGAGTTGATGCGCCGTCAGAATGATCTTGTAAAATGTAGTTTGAAGGCTGAAAAACGACATCGTCTTGCTCTAAGGTGTCTTCACACTAATTCCCTGCAGTTATAGCAGAGGTGTCGCGTCCACTCTTGGCTTAGCTGGCCAGAATGCTAAAATACGGACAATAAAACTGTGTGATAGCCGATTTCAAGTTCACCTCTCCTGCCCTTGTGTGTGATGCCCCGGTAGTGACTCACTCTTCCGTCCCGAAGGGTGAAGGGGCATCGCAGCAAACAAGTGCATATGTAACAGGCAGCTCAGTATCGCTGTGGGTGAGTGGTAATGACAGCTTGCAGGCTTTGGCTGGTCTGAAGTGCTGTTTGCTGAAAGGCATTTGAGCTGAAACTGACACGCTTTCTAATGCTGGCATCATTGCCAGGCGGGCAGAGTTCACCAGCTCGGGGCAGCGGCCCAGCATCGCTGGCTGTCAGACGGGTCAGCATCACAGCATCAAAAGCGAACACACACACACACTATAAATGTCAACTAATTGGACAGGAAGTCTGGCAAACAATCATACACGCACATACACACAAACACAAATACACACATGTGATGAGTAACAGCCACCATCAGCCAAACAGGAAGTGACATAGATGGATTCATGAAGAAAGGAGGCGAACGGAAAAGGCGGAGGTTGGTGTCTACTGTTACGGACAAGACGCCGACACTGTCAGACCCCGGACCCTGAGATCAGACCGACCTGTCAGGACCAATCTAGAGTAACTCTTCAGTGTAGAGAGAGATAGAGAGAGAGAGTTCTCCTAGTCCAGTTTCCATCTAAATTCAGTCAACTCGTCTCACGACTTTCTCCGCTTCATTTCTTCCAAAGTTTCTCCCGTTCCCCAGCTTATAGCACTCTTCCCCCCCCCATTCTCCCTCTCTTTATGTGGCCGTGATAGACAGAATGGAGGGAAGATGGCTCTATTAATATCGTGGCGTTACTGCTGTCTCTCTCCCTCTCTCCACTTGTCAGACCTACCCTGCTTATTATAATTAAATGGAATCTGTAATGAAGCACAGCACACACTCCACCCTTTCTTTATCGTGCATCGGCTTGGATTCTATCCCCCCAACCTCCCACACCATCCCTCCATTTTTCCTTACTTTCAGCACACAGAGAGACTACAGCCACGCTTTTCGGAGTCCGTCGGAATCTTCCAGCAGCCGCCATCACGGCCCACCGCGTGCATTAGAGCCTGTGGCTAAGGCTTTCTGCCATCACTCGTCTGCAAATCCAATCAAAACTCCTCTCATCTTGCCTCACACACACACGCACACACTGAGCAGAACCACATGTGCTGAAATTTAGCGAGAGTGGCAGACTGGCGAGTCATCATCTCGCTGAACCCACATCCTCCCTGTCCGGAGCTTGAGCATGACTCAGCAGAACTGGTCCGTATTTAACGTGACACTAACCATGACTCGAGCCATGGCATGCCTCGGCCCAATCAGAGGCTGCTCGGGACTTGCATGAGGTCACCAGCAATGCACTGACGCTGGCTCAATTACTCGCTCGGCGGCCACGACCTGCGAGGAATCAATGCGACGAGAGATTTTTAAAACAGCAGTGGAGTCGATTTAGTCAATTCAGCCGCGTTGACTTAAGTGAGTGATTATTTTGTCATTGTGAACACAGCACAGCACGGCACGCAGGTCACCACAACGAAATGTGACCTCTACATTTGACCCATCAGTGAAGGAACAGTGGGCAGCTGACATGAGCAGTGCCCGGGGGGGTGGAAGCAGTGCTTGGGGACAGTACCTGGCTCACGGGTACCTCAGTGGTACCTTTACCGGTACAGGACTTGAACCGGCGACCTTCAGACTGGCATCAGCTGTCTTTATACTGTAGCTCCCCAATATCTCACCATGGATACGTGTGTGTCTCGTCATGCTGATCGAAAAAGCAGATATGATCAGAAGTTGTGGCGTTCCGTAGTCAACATTCTCTACTGCCACCAGGAAAAGTTAGAGGGGAGCCGGTGTGTGTCTCCCAGCAGCACGCCCTCACGCCCCATCACACACACTCCGTATCATCCGGCCTCCTTCGGAGAGGGAGCCGACTTCCGGCCGTCCCGCCCTGCTGCTTCCTCTGCGGGAGAGTCCACATCAGCCGGCTCCGCTCCTCATGAAGACAAAACGCTCATTATTTTGACATTTCTGAGGAGCAAAGCTTGCGACCTTTGACCTCAGCGGAGTGCAATAAGTGCGTGAGATTGATCTTGTGATATGGCACCACTGCAGTTCTCTGATCTTTACATCATTCTCTCTCAGAGAACTAATGGTTTGAAGAAGACAAGTCTGGACGTGTCTGTGTTACTCCTCAAAACACAAGTCAAAATGGCTGTTATTTCTGAGGGACCATGTCTCGCTCATGACTGTAATTTGAGGCAGTGTTTTGCAGCTAAAAACGATGAGATGTTTTCAGATGCCACTTCTGAGAATTCAACACCAAGTCAGTTTACCCTTTGTTGTAACTACCGCTAAAGATTAAGGCTTCGTGCCTGGAGGGTCGCCGGTTTCGAATCCTGGACCTGGACCCAACGGCGGTAGTGCTGGAGGTAGGGTTTGAACCCATGACCGCTTCGTCCAGAGTCGAGGATTTTAACCACTAGACCACCACCGTTCACAACCCATTCATTAACCAAACGCTAATATAAATAAAGCCTTTATCTTTAGCCAAGGCACAACAATCCTCACCAGGGAGGGCCTTGACACATCAAATTAAAATGCTTCTTTGTTATGAATCAATCAACGAATAGGACGGGAGCCGAAGCCGCAAGACGCCAGCGTGCAGAGAGTCAAGCAATCACTGTCAATGTGTGTGAATAACACAGGCATAACTCCTCGCGCAACACCACTCCGCGTCTCCCCTGCCTCGCCGACGTTAAATATTCAATGCAACATCTTTGTAGGCCATTGTTAATTAGTCAGCGTAACAACAAAGGTCTCCGGCTGAATTACCTATGACAACCTTCATTTGCATGCATATTAAGTGTTGGGGCCAACTGATAGCTCACTGATCAAATCAGACACGCATTTTTTGGTTTATCTCCTCCCGCTCTTCCTCTCTCTCTCTCTCGCTCTCCCTAGTTTTTCTCTCCTCTCACTTTCTCTCTCTCCCTCCACCTCTTTTCGCAGGAGGACAGCAATCAAGAAAGCCAAGAGCTTATTAAGATTTCATGTATTCCGCGTTTAGTTTAGCGGCCTTTAAAGGGAAAATTAACATGTCTAAACAGGCATCTTCAACTGCTTGTCAATTATCTTCTACAATAAAAATGTGGGTCGACAGAATAAGGGTCGACAGATTATCAGCCGGGCCGATTACCAGAGGCCGATTTTAGACATTTTGCCGATTATCGGTATCAGTGTTTAATTTTGACCATCACTGATATTAAGTCATTACAGGGTGCACTACTGTGGTTCCACTGCCGTCTCTTCTCTCGGTGCCGTTTGCTCTCAACTCGCAGCTTCGTTTAATGTCCTGCCCACAACAGTCTCTGATTGGCTATATGTCACATGAGTAGCAGCCAATCAACACTGAATCTCTGTTATCACTCCGAGACAGAGACGGGGAAAGAGGAGAGTTTCAGCTGAGCTTGGTGTTTGTACACTTCTCAATTTGGAGAGATATTTCCTTTTGTTTTGCATATTGGTTTCAAATATCGGTTATCGACTCCGTTAACTAGCAATGATCGGTATTGATATTGGCCATGAAAAACCAATATCGGCCGACTTCTAGTGGAGAATGAAATAGAGGATGATTTTATATGCTGATATTCTTTTCATTTTCTGCTCCTTTTAACACATTACACACGTCGTGTTACAGAACTACTCTAACAACATTAGAGATAAAAGACGGCGTCATCGCGCTTATCCAGCTCTATCTCTTTGTTTGTGTGTGTGTGTGTGTTGCTCCTCTGACATGGAATCTGAACGCTTGTGGCTGGTGGCAGATAAAGCACACGAAACACGGAGGTGACGTTCAGAAAGCGTTTCACTCATGGCATCCTCTGCATCAAAGACAGCCGCGGGAAAGCGCTGAGTGGTGACAGACACGCTTTGAACAGCTCTGCCTGCGACACACACGCTCAGAACAAAGCAGGACGCAAAGGGAGCTTTAGTTGTGATAAAGTATTTTTTGAAAAACCCTTTACTCTTTGGAGTAAAATACACATGGCTTCAAATTCAATTCAAACTATCTCTCACATTGGAATGACGGCATTTGACACAAGACTTTTTCACACTGAACTGGACTGTAGACACAGACACAGGCATATGCTGCATCTTTAATGGACCAAATCTTATTTTTATTTTTTTCATAAAACACAGTTTTGTATTAAAGCAATTGTTTCATTTCATTACCTGGATTGGAGACTGCATGTCATGTGAGACACCATCATGCTACAACCCCAGGGTGCGTTTCCCAAAAACATAGTTGCTAACGTATTGCTAACTATATAAGCAACACTATGTTAGCTGGTAATGTACACTATATTAGTTGCTAGCGTACACTATGATAGCTGCTAACATACACTATGTTCGCTGCTAACGTACACTGTTAGTTGCTAATGTACACTATGATCGGTCATAATGTACACTATGTTAGTTGCTAATGTACACTATGTTAGTTGATAATGTACACTATGTTAGTTGATAATGTACACTATGATAGTTGCTAACGTACACTATGATAGTTGATAATGTACACTATGATAGTTGATAATGTACACTATGTTAGTTGATAATGTACACTATGTTAGTTGCTAACGTACACTATGTTAGTTGCTAATGTACACTATGATAGTTGCTAACGTACACTATGATAGTTGATAAGGTACACTATGATAGTTGATAATGTACACTGTTAGTTGATAATGTACACTATGTTAGTTGATAATATACACTATGTTAGTTGCTAACGTACACTATGATAGTTGATAATGTACACTATGTTAGTTGCTAATGTACACTATGTTAGTTGATAATGTACACTATGTTAGCTGCTAACGTACACTATGTTAGTTGCTAACGTACACTATGATAGTTGATAATGTTCACTATGATAGTTGATAATATACACTATGTTAGTTGCTAACGTACACTATGATAGTTGATAATGTACACTATGTTAGTTGATAATGTACACTATGTTAGTTGCTAACGTACACTATGTTAGTTACTAACGTACACTATGTTAGCTGCTAACGTACACTATGTTAGTTGCTAACGTACACTATGTTAGTTACTAACATACACTATGTTGGTTGCTAACGTACACTATGTTAGTTGCTAACGTACACTATGTTAGTTACTAACGTACACTATGTTGGTTGCTAACGTACACTATGTTGGTTGCTAACGTACACTATGTTAGATGCTAACGTACACTATGTTAGCTGCTAACGTACACTATGTTAGATGTTAACGTGCACTATGTTAGTTTCTAATGTACATTATGTTAGTTGCTAACATACACTATGTTAGTTGCTAACGTATGCTATGTTGGTTGCTAACGTACACTATGTTAGATGCTAATGTACACTATGTTAGTTGCTAACGTACACTATGTTAGTTGCTAACGTACACCATGTTAGCTGCTAACGTACAATATGTTAGTTACTAACATACACTATGTTAGTTGCTAACGTACAATATGTTAGTTACTAACGTACACTATATGTTAGCTGCTAACGTACAATATGTTAGTTACTAACGTACACTATGTTAGCTGCTAACGTACAATATGTTAGTTACTAACATACACTATGTTAGTTGCTAACGTACACTATGTTGGCTGCTAACGTACACTATGTGAGTTACTAACATACACTATGTTGGCTGCTAACGTACACTATGTTAGTTGCTAACGTACACTTAAAAAAATCGTCCGATTCCATATGATTCTGATATTATGGTGCATCCCTACTATAGACCCCAGTTGTCAAGTCCAATATCTTTTCCCCATGAAACTAAAACCTAACTGGTCACGATGCTGAGCGTCTATAGTGTGCGTGTGACTGCAGGGCTGTGATGCTGTGGCGTGTTAGAATGTGTGTATATGTTGGTGTCCGTGTTCATGTGTGTGTGTGAGAATAAGAGAGAGACGACCACGTTAAGGGAACCACACATGGCTGAATGCAAACAGGAGGGCCAAAATGAATTGTGCTAATAATCGGCGTGGTTCCTGCTCCGACACCCCACGCCGCCTGCAACGCAATTTCTTCCAATTGACCTCCCTGCCACCCCCTCAACCAGTCTCTGATGGGTACCACACTCATGGAATACCGAACAGCAGAACATCGAGAGAGAGAGAGGGAGCGAGAGAAAGAGAGATTATTATGAGCACTACACTCCAAATCGAATGAAATCAATGGACTCATGGACAGAATCTGGCAACCTTAACTTTTAAATGAAGGCAAACTGCATTATCCAATAGGACGCCACCATTCTTACTCACTGGATCGGACAGAACTCGGGCAGCACAATGGCAGAAAATTGGATTACAAATGAAATTACGCTGGTGCGTTTGCCCACAGCGGCGTGCATTAGCCAGCTAAAGGGGCAGTTCCTCTCGAGGGCAGACTGGGGTTAAAGGTTTTAAATGCAAGCAAAGTAACAGTAGACATTACTCAGGGTTAATCCCATGACCTCTGAAATCACAATCAATTTCTTTGGCTCCATGGCAGTTACAGTCTTGAACTAAAGTATACGGATGCTCCACTCTTCCGTGAGAGCGGAAATACTCCAGCGATGGGGTTTATGGGATAGAAAGCAGGCCAAAGGCTAAAGTGCTTTATGAGAGCAGCAGGTTTCCAATAAGGGAAAAAACCTAAAAGCCCCCCACTGAAAACACATATCCGTGATGAGATCAATCCCCACTTGTTTTTTTTACAGGAGTCTGCCTACCTCCACTTTCCTTTACTACTTTTATTATTTCGGAAATCGCTCAGAGCGTCTTTAACAATACAGCTTTCCCGACGCTGGGCAAACAGGAGGGATTTGCCAGAGCGGCTGATGGCTGATGTGTGTCTTTGATGTGTTTTAGGAGTACGCATCTCTAGAGGTTGACACACAGCACTCAGCCAGACCTCTTCATTAAGGCCTCACACAGGCCTTCATCGCCTCATGTATGACAAGATCAAGTGGAGTCTCCATGAGTACCCACTACAGCTCCGCAGGAAGACACTGTGAAACGCTCAGCAGCAAGCCGAGCCTCAGGGAGCAGATGTTGACCTACAGTGGGTGCGCATCTACTTTCTTCATCTCGTTAAGTCTGCCATACAAGCAGGTAGTTATAAGTGCTGGATTCAGAGCCGACGTAAGTATCTGACTGACGGTGAAAGCCGTAATGGTGGCTTTAGTGGTTAGATACATGGTTATTGACCAAAAATTTAATCTTGACTCCTTCCAGGGACGGACTGGGACTTAAAAACAGCCCTTCTCCCAAATAGGCCCCCCAACTGGACTATGAATTTTACACTTGACAAATTATCGTATTAGCGCCCCCTGCTGTTGTTGGCTGTTAGACTCGCTAAATCTTTGTTATTGAACAGGAAGGCCGAAGTTGCTAACTTGCAAGTAACATAGCGTACTTTAGCAACTAACATAGCCTACATTAGCAATTAACATAGTGTGTTAACAATTAACAGTGTGTTAGCAACTAACATAGTGTACATTACCAACTAACATACTGTGTGATAGCCAAACAAACATAGTGTACATTAGCAACTAAGACAGTGTACATTAGCAACTCACCTAGTGTACTAACACAGTGTTGCTAACATAGTTCCATAAACGCAAATGCAGTTCTTGAAGCTAATTAGCTCACCTCATCCCACAATCAAGCTTTGTTTGCGCATGAGAATGTTCTTAAGTTTTGTCTGTCACCATTAGCTTGAAAATGGGAATATCATTTTAAGGATAAAATAAAACATATGTCTATTTCTTCAGTCTGAGAGACGATAAAACATCAATCTGTGAGGTTAAGGGTGCTAATTGAGCAGATTTTTCATTTAAACCAAGGATCTCAAAATCCCAGTAGGCTAATAAAAGCTGCTAATATTGCTAATAGCAGCTAGTTAGCATTATGCAGATGAGTTGATGCTAAATTCTCCCCATTAGCTTTAATTCGCTCTTAAAGTCATTAGTCTTATTAATTATTCTCTTAGCGCAGCAATAGACGACTCACATTTAGCCACTTTGCATGTTTTTTTATGTCTCATTACATACCTCACTTCTTTCGCTAAATGACTTTAAAAGAAGACGCTGAAAAGGGCCTAAGCTTTATCGCGAGGGTTGGGGTGCGAGTGTGGCAGGCCCTGATATAAAGCCAAAGCGCCTCTCGGCGAGCGTCATGCTCCGGTGGAGCAGGTGTTTAAGGAAAAGTGGAGGAGAACTACAGCAGTGTGGTCTTATACCAGGAGTGGAGGAGAGTACAGTCAGAGTGGTGGTGGCTGCTTTCCCCCGCAAGGGCAGCCATGTGGAGCAGCGGATAAGAGCCAGGGAAAATGGAAAAAGCAGGGACGCTTGTGTCACAAACCCATCTCACAAAACTCACACAGAGTAAACACACACATGCGCAGCCTTGTTTTGCTATCTTTGTAAGGTACCTCCACTAGCACCCATTATTACTACAGTACATCTAAATACTACATCTTACTCTAACTATCAAACTTTGGACATTAAGTAAAATATGCTTAAAAACTAAGCACAATGCCTGAAGTCCAGACAGCGGGAAAAAGAACACTAGGGTCTAACTGAAATAACCACAAAAAAGCGGCAACAATCAGGGTCAAAGCACAAGTCGCAAAAAGCAGCACAAAAGCAACTGATGCAGTAAGCATCGAAGAAAGCAGTTAGTAAGTCAGAAGTCAAAATTAGCAAAAAAACAAAAACGCAAAAAAGCTCTATTATGACATTGCATGAATGTACGTAGCGTTTTAGCACCCCCTATTGTTCAAATAGTAACATTGTATATTTCCCTCTTCTATATCTTAGTTGTGATTGTTTATACCAAATTTTAGCAAAATCAGACTTACGGCTCTTGAGAAATAAGCATTTAGCATTTAAAGCGCCCCCTATTGTTTCATTGGCATCATTCATGCTAGCAGTCAAAAAAATATATAAAAATAAGCCACCCCCAGCTGCACCTCTAGTTAGCCCAGTGCTACATCATTTGGGGCAGTTGGTAATACAACAGTTCGGCCCATGATCAGAAGGTCGCTGGTTCGAATTCTGGATGACTAAAGGTACAACTGAGGTGCTCATGAGCAAGATACTGTCCCAAGCATTGCTCCCCAGGCACCGCCCATGTCAGTTGCCCACTGCTCCTTCATGGATTGATCAAATGCAGAGGTCACATTTCGTTGTGGAGCACTGTGTGCTGTGTTGTGGTGTGTTCACAATGACAAATAATCACTCACTTCAAAAAGAAAAGAGCTCTAGAGAGGCTGTTCCTACATACCTGGGCAATCACCTTTTCACCGTCATCACAGAGGAGCTACAAGTCCATCACCAGTCACATGACATGGCAATACACTTCTTTCTGGAGCCATCCAGTGTCTCAGATGAGCCCAGTGGAACCAATTTAACGAGGAAATGTTCTATGTCTGGACAGTTCTTCTTTCTCTCTATTTGCACTGCATCAGTATTTTTATGGTCATTAATTGTCTGTTGCATTGATATCTGGCTATTAATCGTAATGTGTTTTGCACATCTGACGAAAACACTTTCTGATTGCTCTGCCTGAGTAAATTGTCTAATTTCTTAGTCAATTCTGCATCTAACAATAATGTAAACTGAGCAGATTGAATATGTTTAAGCGGGACGTGTCTTGGTAAATTTGTCATTCTTACAGCACTCCTTACCTATTATAAATTGCATATTGCGTCCTCTTCTGTTGTTCCAGTCCACAATCAATTTGGGGACTTATAAATCAAGTGCCCTGAGGTTTTGAGAGAATGTATGGGGTGTGGTTAATTAAAATTAGAGGTTGTTGTAGCAGGGAGTTATGTAGATTGTTTTAGCGTGGGGAAGGTGTAGCTATATGCATAATATGATTTAAGGGGAGATGCTTCCTGCACGAAAATTAATATGTGAATTGATGAAATAGGTGAATATGTGAAAACAGCAGAGCAAAAGAGGTAGAACTGGATAGTTGCTAATGCAATGAATTAATATTCCACTCTGCTCTCTCTCTCTCTTTGGCCCACATGATTTGGTTCCCTCCTTGCAGATACCATATTTCCACTTGTGTAATGATCAAATTAAACTGTCGCTTTGCCTTAATCACTCTCCCCTTGGTGGGAAACTCACCGTGATCTGTGAGGAAAGGTGCAGACTTTCTGAACTTGCACAGGTCAGGGCCAGAAGAACCAGAGCCAACAAGTCTTCAACCCCAATTAACCCTTCACCACATGCATTAAACAGCCGGGGAGTAATCTCTGCTCTTCATTACATATAGCTGGGGAAACGATTAGACCAGCACACAAGGTCACACAAGCGTCTTTAAAGGTTTGCACTTTTTGAACTTTCGGTTTATTATTTTTAAGCTCTGAGATTTGTTGTAAGTTTGGCGTCTCAGAGGATGATGAAACATGCATCAGAAGCTTTAAAGAAGAGGCATTGTTAAAAATTTTAAAACGTTGGCTTTGCTCTCACTGCTAAACATGGCACGATACCACTGTTTTATGTCCGATGCCGATACCAATATTGTAAATTTGGATATCTGCCAATGTGATACAAATCCGATAGTCTTTTTTAAACAGAAAACAATGCTTCAAAAAATGTCTGAATATGGGACTGAGATTATTCTGTTCTTCTTAAGGAAATACTTGAGTTAAATAATGTTTTCCTAACTAAAACAATGTAACAATTACACACCCATATGTATATACTAAATTATTTATTATTAAAATCTCAAAAATTATTTGTTTAAACACAGTTCTGTAATTTACTACGCTCTCCAGTCCTGCAGCGCTAAAACCATCAGGAACACAGAGACTGAGAGCGAGAGCTGGTGTTGTTGAGGAAATTAAACAGTATAATCGTATGATTTGTTTTTGGGGTTGCAGTGTGTTGCGTTGCTTGTTCTGCTCATTGTCATATCATTGTCAAACCAGCTTTACCACAGTAACACTTCCCATGCAGAACCAACTGTACGTGCACACATTTACAGATCTGCTCCACAGCTATTTGAGTCGTTATCGGACCGATATCTGATCCACATATCGGATCGGGTGCCATCTCTAATCACCACTCAATGGTAAAAAATTTGAATTTAAAGGGATAAATCAGGTAATAATGAACAGAAGCTACTGGGGACCTACAGTAGTTCCACTAAATTACACTAGTTTTATACATCATTAGGAATTAAGGGTCGACCGATTATCGCCCGGGCCGATATTAGGAGTTTGAAAAATGAATTCAACTTATTTTTACTTAAACTGTTGGTCAGGTCCCACCCAAATCAAACAGTTCACCTATACACACTCATGCACACACACACACACACACACACCTATTTAACCCCACCTTTACTCTGTAACATGCCACTCAGGGCTACAGCAGACTATAATACTAGTCCTGCTGCTTTCAAGCTGTCCGTGGAGGCCACAGCTCTAGTCTCCCTCCATATCTGCCTCCATCTGTCAGCGCGACTCTTAGCCTGTCCTTTCGCCCTCCGTCTCTCGCTCGCAAACGGCCAGGTGAGCCGGGCTTTGACTCAAATGGCCGCTCTCCAAACCTCGCCTGCAGCCTTACCCAGGCCTCAATGGCCCTCCACCACAAAAAAGAGCCTTCAGCAGTGGAACAGAGCCACTGCTGGGATTTCACACTGCGAGAGGGAAAGTGAAGGGAGGGGGAGAGAGGGAGCAAAGGGAAGAGAGGAATCAAGACGAGAGGGCAAAGATGGGAGTTTTTCAGCTGAGATGGAGGTGAGAGGAGATTTAATTCTGCTATAGGGAGATTGAGCAGTAATGCAGACTCAAGAAAAAGAACTGTAGAGTCAGCAGGGCAGATTCTTACTGAAGCCTGAAATGTACAATTTGAAGACGAGTGTGACTGCAGATTAATGGGGGAAATGTATTGTCTAGAACTGCAATTTTAGGTTTATTAATCAATAATTATTTCTGCTTCCTGGAGGTGTGACTTTTTCTAGTCCAGCTTTATCAAATGTAATTGTAACATGAAATCCATTTTAATAGGAATTAAAGAGCAAATAGCTGTTCAAAATGAAAACAGAAAAAATTAAATAGAAAATTACATTAATCATCACAGACTATATATTATAGATTATGTATTGTCTGTGTATCATAATTTATCAAAGATAGTGTACTGCTTAATGCCAATTAAACCATCTGATTAAACTGATTAAATATATTATTGACTGATTAAATAGTGGAGAGGACACCGATCTGATATGTGGATCAGATATCAGGCCGATAACGACTCAAATAGATATGTGTGTGTAATTATGACATTGTTTTAGTTAGGAAAACAAGTATTTCCTTAAGCAGAACAGAATAATCTCAGTCATGCATCCAGACATATTTAAAAGCATTACTTTCTGTTTAAAAAAGACGGATTTGTATCGTATCAGCAGATATCTAAATTCACAATATCGGTATCAGACATTAAAAAGTGGCATCGTGCCATGTCTACTGAATACTGAACTACTGACCTGCTCTAACCCGCAGACTAACTAGCTAATCACTGGGGTCATGATGGCCTCGAAGCCTTGAATCCAGCACTACCATCAATGGGTTCCTGAGCAAGACCCTTAAGCCCAAGTTGCTCCACCTAGTGTGTCCCTGAAATTAGGAGAAATGGAAGTCGCTCTAGATAACAGCGTCTGCTAAACGCCGTACATGTAAGTGGGTATAGGAGGCTGCATAATGGGTTAATAGTATATAGGGTGTGAACACAGTATTTTACATCACACAAGGACTAACTAGACACAGAAATTCATGCATCTGTACCACTCGCTGCATACCCCAGCCCCTGGTCTCAGACTGGGCCTACACCTGCCCTGACTGGCCCAGCACTGGCCCCCAGCTCCTCTCTTCCCTGGCTTAGAGACGCTGGTTCACACACTGTCACTTTGTTCACGGTCGCCACTTCTGTGGACGTGCTGGGAACACCAAACTGGTACAGCCCCCTATATCCCTCTCTTTAATATGCTAGAGAGACAGATAGAGTGAGCGACAGAGAGAGCCATCCTAGTTCAGCTCCCATTTCAATTTCCCGTTCCAACTTTGCTGAATTGAGACTCATAAGCTTGTCATACTTTTGTCCATCTTCATATTGCCTTGACCATATTGCCTTGACCTGGTCCTCAAGTTGTTGGTTAGACATTTGAAAAGATCATTCTCTCTCTCGTTCGGGAGATTACCCAAGAGTTGACCGATTATCGCCCGGGACTATTTTCGGGGGTCGATATTAGGCATTTTTTGCTGATTATCGGTATCAGTTTTTAATTCTGACCATCACCAATATTAAGTAATTACAAGGTGTGCTACTGTGGCTCCGCTGCCGCCTCTTCTCTCTGTGCTCTTTACTCTCGACTCGCTGCTTCATTAAATGTTCCGCCTACAGCACTGTCTGATTGGCAGTATGTCACATGAGTAGTAGCCAGTCAGTTGCACACGGTTTCAAATGTCGATTATATAGCAATAATCAGTATCGATATCGGCCTTGAAAAACCGATATCGGTTGATATTTTGATGAGGAAGACTTACGCTTTGCAACAAGTTCTCAGTAGAGACATACACAGTCTGGAGCATTCGCTCTCTCTCTCTCTCTCTCTCTCTCTCCCTCTCTTTCTGTGCAGTAATAAAAAGACTATTAAGCCGCATTCATTTATTCTATCAAGGCTTCTGCCACCAAGGAATGAACACACACACATACACTTCCATGACATGAGTGTGTGTAGTGAGTAATGAGGACTGGCAGAGGCCTGTCTCTTCCTGCTAAACCATAATGAAGTCTGTCACTCCGCTTTGTAAACCTGATCGCTCTCCAGCTCGACACTACACCGCGCCAACTACACTCCACCACGTTACATTACGTTTCATTACATGACACAGTGTACAGCAGCTCCAAGGGGAACACCAGATCCCTACATTGGCTGAATCCTAAGAGCTGTCTGTTTGTCATGTAGGACAACTATGTAAGACTTGATTACTTATTTCCAAACGCATGCTGCTGGACTAATTAGGGTATCAAAGTGATGGTCCAAGACATGAGTGATGCAAGCATTGTCAACATAGAGTATTGACCGATCTAGAAATGAAGTTTCACTCTCAACCATCAGCACCTAGGAACCGAATCGAATTGTGAGCTTCTCTGAATCGTGCACCCCTACTCTTTTTGTTGCTCCACTTAAAGCTCCACTTTTTTAAAATCTGTGGTACTTCAGTGCCTGATCAATCATATTTATCCACAATCTCGAAAATCACAACACATAGTGACCAAATTGACGGAATCGCTAACATCGTGAAAAGCTTTATTACACTTAGAAAATAAATGATCAAACTGTTCCATTGTGTTATCCTAAAAGACTCAACTTAAGCAAAGGAACAAAACTGTACCTCTCAACATCTCAAAACTCAGTCAATCACTGAAGATTTCAGTCACTTTGCTTTCAACAGCACAATTTGTCCATTAAGGACCAATCTTTTTGACAGTATAAACTGAAGTGGAATCTGTGCTTTAGCCACTTGTTGTGCTTCATCTTTTTGAGTTAGGAGCCACTTGAGAGTCAAACTTACACTGCAAAATGTGACTGTTGAAATAAATTGTTCCAAAACAAAAAATGCTCATAATGCAGCTAAAAAAACAATAGCCTTACTAAGGGTGGACAGATTAGCAGCCTGGATGATTATCGGAGGCGATATTACACATTTTGTGATTATCGGTATCGGTGTTTAATTTTGACCATCACTGATATTAAGTAATTACAATGTTATTATGACTCACTGCTTCATTTAATGTCCCGCCCACAACAGTTTCTGATTGTCTATATGTCACACAAGATCTAGATTAAAAGGAGAGCACGCTGAACAGCATTGCTTTCTTCACCACAACCTGCTGCTGCTGCTTAATTTGGAATATTAAAACATTTAAGTTTTTCAAATTTAAGTTTCACTCATTCATTCATTCATTCAGTATTTGAGCCCCTCAATCCCTATCAGGGTCGAGGGGACCGGAGTCTATCTCAGGGACTACAAGCGCAAGGCAGGGACCAACCCTGGGCAGTCGCCAACACACCACAGGGCCCACACACTCACACAACCACACCCAGAGAAAACGCACGCGAGTGCGGGGAGAGCATGCAAACTCCACACAGAAAGGCAATACGTCCGAACCCGGGGATCCAACCCAGGACCTTCTCGCTGTGGGGTGGCAGGACAACCCAGGACCTTCTCGCTGTGGGGTGGCAGCCCCAGCCACTGTGCCACCGTGCCGCCCAACTTAAGTTTCAGAGTTTTATAAAGTTACAAAAATGTTTATTTAATATTATTTAAAGTTAAATGAATGAATTAATTAATTAAAATAACGTAAGATAATGTAACAAGTTATTTAAACATTTTGTGTTTGTAAAGTTAAAAATTTTGACCAAGATTTTCTTTTCTTTTTGCATATCGATACCAAATATTGGTTATAGGTCCTGTTAACTAGCAATAATCGGTATCGATATCAGCCCTGAAAAACCAATAGTGGTCGACCTCTAAACCTTGCTGCAGTGCATCTTCTGAACGATTTGGTTATTTTCTGTCTAAAACTCTACGTCAAGGCTTATGTTTCGCTTCTACCTCCCATTCTCTCATCTACCTTTTGCGCTCCCCTTCCCTACCTCGTTCGTTAATAACCTGCCGGCGAACTCCCCTGCTAATCTGAGCACCTCATCAGGGTTATTGAAGGCATAGTGATCTTTTAATTAAACACTCGTTAATGTGCTGTTAATGAACCAATTTCCAATCAAAACACGCCGCTAATTGCCAATAGCGGAGAGGAAATGAAACAAAGAGATTAGCTCCGCAGAAGAAGGCTCCTCTACAGATTCCAAGGCTTGCCGAGGGAATCGGCGGTGTCGTCGGGAGTTCTGGACTGGACTGGGAAATTCTCCTCTTCCGCTGCCATGACACCATTGTTTCAGCAATATCTCTTCCCTCCATCACCCACTGCCATTCCCCTGGCTCCAGACAAACAATGGAGAGTTTATCTTTCTTCTCTGTCAATATCACCCACCAAACGAGGCGTTATCCTCGACTAATGTCAGCCCGCAGACTGAGAGAAGGGGAAGGTGGAGAGAATCAATCCATCACGTTCTTCACCACACACTGCATTTATCAGGTAACGCGCCAGATGAGTTACTGTAGCCTGCAGCTAAACTCTGCCTCGTGGAAACCTGTCTTATTGGGTTATGTAAGTGTGAGACACATTTCACCCATTCACGCACTGAAGAATGCAAGTTGCTGGCTCACCATGTCCTCAAACTCTCTTCATAAGTGATCACTCACTACGAGTGAAAACTAAAACCAGCGCAAAGGCAAATGCTAAAAATCAGCAGAAAGCCTGAGAAGGGAATCAAGAGTGAACTCTCTGCTGATGGTCAGATCTACCCTGCAGACTGAAAGCAGAAAGAGAGAGGGCGACAGATGACCTGTAGGAGGAGTAGCGGCGCCAAACATGGGTGCATAACAGAATAATGACGCAAATAATTTTACCGGCGGAAGAATTGACAGAATTCGCGAACGAGTGCTCGAATAAGAACAACATACAACCCTATAGCCTGCACGTGTGAGAGTTGGAACGGTGTTTCTAGTGCAATAATAATAAT